>JAJHPC010000021.1:23702-99702 GCA_024447665.1 Juncus inflexus | reverse complement strand
TGCTACCTACCCAAATATTTTGAAAATCATACTATCTGATTAATTATTCTTCAAAATAGTGCTACTATTAAAAAAAAATTCCGATTTTTGGGTGTGGCGGACGATTAATTAACCTTCAAGGTTTATTCTTCAAAGTTGAGGACCTTCAAGTGACTAGTAGCCGATTTATCGGCCTTCACAACCGACTTTCAGTATATTGGTTGTAGTGAGTCACTTTAATACCATGTTTGTAACATATTAGCTGTTGCAAGTCAATTCATTAATGATTTTAACTCGCTACACTGACACTAAATAAGTAATAAAACGGAAGAAACAAATTATATATCCAATGAAAGATTTTTATTGTTGTACAATTTTTTTGAAACTTACATATGTATGATATGAGAATATTATTTTTGGGGTATATGATATGAAGAAGTGCAAATATTACATAGCAAAATTAAAGCTTAACTAGAGTATAATTCGCGCGTTGCGTGAAATTTACAAAAAAAATTGATATTAAGAAGTCAAATACTTTTATTTTGTTTTTTAGAGTTTTATTTAGTAAAAATATCAATTGTTAAGATCGCTTTTATTAGTCAAAATCTTATATTCTTAAACGGGATTTATGTAAAAAAAGAAAAGGGCTGGAATTCCTTATTTTCAAATTAAAATTAAAATGAAACAATTGTTTCTCTCTACAGGGTTTTCGCAACACAGTAAAAGCTCAGTTTGTTTGTGAAGATGTTAAATTTTAATTCTCCACATTCATATTATCAGTTACATCGCCTTTATTTAAATCCAATGGTACTAGGAAAGGAAGATAAGAGCTTAAATTTAAGAAGAAGAGACACATATTTAGGTAGAGTTGAAAACGGGTCGCATAATATTTGGCTGACCCGTGTTCGTATCTGCAAAATATTTATATTAGAAAAAAATTATCTGTAACCGGTCTTATACCGATACAATAATTGGTTTACTAATATATGGATAACATCCGAACAGATATGAATAATATCATTATCCGGATAATTATAATCCAAATACTCTTCGTGTTCGGATATTTCACTTTACATTAAATATGTAAATGCATATGTATAATGATCTACTTTCAAATATTTTAACCGTTTTGTCAATTTTGAATATCAATAAGAATATTTATTCAAATTGAAAATTTATTTATTACTATTTTAAAGCTTGTTATGATTTTATTATTTTTTTTTATCATTTTTCTGTTTTAAATAATTAAATATATATATGAGACAGAAGACATAGTCCATCTATATTTGGATATTCATATAAATATGCATATTCGTATCAGGTAATATCCGAACTGAATCCGTATTCGGATCTGTATTCATATTAGGATCCGAAAAAAAAATACGAATACGGATATGGTGTGACCCTTATCCAAACTGTATCCGAATCATTTTCACTCCTAATTTAAGGCATGAGGTAGGGAAGAAGGGATGATAATATAAGAGTATGTAGGAGAGAAAAAATCAATGTTGAATAAGAAAGTATATAATAAAGTAATTGTCCACCGATGTTAGAGTTTCACCATACGTTTAGGCCCCTAATTAAAATTCTTCTAATCTTGGTTTATGTTTGTTTAATTAAGACTATTCATATTAGACTTTTTTTTCTAGCATCTAGATCGAAAATAATTGGGCAAATAGCACTAAAATGAAAAAAAATTGGATAACTAGTACTATCGCCAGCTTTTCTGGCAGTAGAGGGTGTCTACCGTCATAATTTCTGGCGGTAGAAACCATTTTTCAATTTTTTCAATCAACAGAGTTAACAGATTAATTAGGAAAAAATTAGCGTCTATGACCAGAATATCTCTTACATGTTTTAGCAAGGAAATCAACGAATTTTTTTGAAAATTAAGCTGTACCGCTAACTTTTCTGACGATAGTGACATTTTTGTAATTTTTTCTAAGTTAACTCATTATCAAATCCGTTAAGAAAAAGAAAAAGAAAAAAAAAACCTCGAGCAAGTGTGCATAAGCCAACAACAAAAAATGTAATAAAAAAGTTATCAAGTGAGAATGACGACGCCACCAAAATATATAATTGACTTGTATGATGAAGATTCTTTTTTATTTATTCTCTCACCAAACTACATTATTAACTTGTACGATGAAGATTTTTTTTTATTTATTCTCTCACCAAAATATATTATTGACTTCTATGATGAAGTCTTGTAGTCTTGGTCATAGTCAGGTTCTTATCAGGCTGGGGACAAGAGTAGGATTTTGTCATATAGCGGTCTCTTAAATATACTTCATATGTTAATTATTTCAATATAATTTATTAGAATATTATTAACTAAGAGCATAATTCATCTAAACATTGTTTTGTATATTACTTTATATAGCATGTTAAAATTATATAAAGTTATATTATTCTCATATTTTATATTCATTATAGGAATATGATCCTTAAATTCCTTATGAAAAAAATATTATTTTCATATGGTGGACGACAAGAGAAAGGAGTGTTAGTTGAAAGGTCTTATCCTAACCTAACAACTTAGAAAAGGCCCCAATCATATTTAGCATTCAAATAGCTATTGAAACATGTGAGCATTATCATCCAAGCTAATTAATCAAAATATATTCATTTATATAATTAGGGGAGTACTTCCTCTAATTCAGAACATTGAATATAATTTCATGTATTTACAATGTATTTTATTTTGTATTATATAGAACTTAATATTACTCTACATTATTATACAAAAAATATTTATATAAAATTTAATAAAAAATTTAATAGAAATTCTTAAAGAATATCACGTGTCAAATATTCTGCACTCATCTAGTGTTAATAAGAAATTAAAATGGTATAATGAATTATGTGTTGGGTATTTGCCTTAATTGAAAAATATCTCGCTTCATACGTTTAACTATTAAAACTATCACCAAAAATCTTAAAGAACATCATGTTTCGAATGCTCAACACCCATCTAGCATTAATACGAAATTAAAATGGTGTGACGAACTGTACGTTAGATATTTATTTTTGACTGTAAAGTGTTTCACTTTATACGTTTGACAAACAAAACTATCACATATAATCTTAAAGAATGTCATTTGTCGAATGTTCTGCAACCATTCAACATTACTATGAAATTAAAATAGTGTGACAAACTGTATCTTGCATATTTGTCTTGACTGAAAAGTGACCCACTTTCATACGTTTGACTAACAAATTTATCACAGAAAATCTTAAAGAAGGTTTTATATCAAATATTCTGCACCCATCCAACATTAATAAAAAATTAAAAAGGTATGACAAACTATGTGTAGGATATTTGTCTTGACTTGATATACTTCATACAGCTGACTAAATTTTTTTATATAAAATCTTATAGAATGTCACATGTCAAATATTATAGCAAACTGTGTTCGATGTTTGTCTTAACTAGAAAATGCTCCATTTTATTTTTATACGTTTGACCAACAAAATTATCACAGAAAATCTAAAATTTATAGTAGGTCATATATCAAATATTCTGCATCCATACAATGTTAATAATAAATTAAAATAGTGTAGCGAACTATGTATTGGATATTTTGTCTTGACTAAAAAAATGACCCAGTTCAAGCATTTGACCAACAAAAATGTTTCATAAATTCTTAAAGAAGGCCGCCAACATGACACCCTCATTTAATTAAATTAACATAAATTAGGCCACATATAATTATTTCTAATTTTGTCATTTTAGTAAGGACAAAAATTATATTTTTTCATATTTTGGAGGACACACATATAATTTGGAAGAGGTAGATTAAAATTTTGCAGTTCACTCAGACGCAGCCTATTGTAAACTTTCAGTTCTCACATCTATTCCTCCGGTTTGGTATGCAAATTTTAGTCCCACCACAACTTGATACAATATATGAATGCACTTTATATACTTACCTTATTCCACATATACTCAGCAATTATAGACTTAGTTTGAATAAACTCAGATGTGCGTTGAATGACTTTTTAGGCTTGCCTGAGGGTATGAAAATTTTATGTGGGGCCCATAGTTAATTTTTTTTTATATGAGTATAGTTATGTACTGAATCGACATGTTAGGTTGGAATGACCTGCCTTCTATACTGGGTAATATTATTTGTTACAGGAAATTCAATAAATATAAAAAAAATCTTACCTACTTGGGAGACATGTGTCGGTTTCTCATCCTACCTCCATTCATCCAACTTTAAAAGAAGTAAGAATAATATCATATACTAATAAATAATTCTAGAATTTTTTTTTTGACAAAAAAAAAATGAAAAATTATTTTCAAAATTTTGAGTTACCAAATAAAAAAAATTGAAAAAAAATAATTGCACAAAAAGTTAATTCTAGAAACTACAAACGTATAATTAGCAATATTTACTCGTAGATACTATAATAAAAAAAAATCTCAAAAGAAAAAAAGAACTAATTACATTAAATATATTTTACAAATTAAATATCTACATAAAAATTAATTATGAAAGGTAATAATATATTTGAAAAATGAGTGAAAATATTAAAATTGTGATTATTTTTATTTGAGAGTCTTCTTGTACTAATTGCAAGATTCTTTACATATTTTAATTAGTTTTTGAATCAATCAGATCAAGTATTAAGTACTGAGCATTACCGTGCACGCCGGTACCATTAACTCGTTTGATTATAAGAGGTCACATATACAGAGAGCTCAACCAACTATCTCAAAACCAACAAATCTAGAATAACTCTAAATTAATTCTTCTCATCAAAATTTGAAAAGCCTACAGCACATGTCGACTAATTCAAATGCTTTTTCACCCCCAAATGATTCACCACCCTCAGATGATTTATCACCCTCAGTTAACAATGGACGATGTGCCCTAACAGGTAAGGGTGGTGAATCATATATATGCATTAGCGATGATCAGTGGAAGGGTGCTGCAGACGGAATTACTATCATAATAGCTACGAGTCTTCTGGTGGGTCTTCTGCTGGCGGTAACCCGAAACCGGCTGTGGTTTCGATTGGAGATCTTCAAATTCATTCTCGGTTTTGTGAGCAACCCATTGTATACATGGATGTGTCAGTGCACTCTCCTCGTCCTGCAAATTCCGTACAACAACCAGTTCTACATAGCATGGATCGTGCTCTTTTTCATCCAATTCGGAACCTTCTATTCTTTATTGGGCTATGTATCTGAAGGTACGTAATTATGATGTTTTTCAAAAAATATTTTTTTTTGAAAAATAATTCATCAAATAATATTGTTTTGAAAATAATTCAGTATCTAGCATTTTCGCCAGCTCATCTGACGGAACAAAAGCATTTCCGCCAAGAGCGCTGGCGGAACAACCTATTTTTTTGATTTTTCTAATCCCGGCCATTTGGAGGACTTAAACACGCTTAATTAGGGCAAAACAGCGTAAAATTATAATTTAGTTGATAAAATATATATTTCTTTGCTAACTGCAAATTTAGCGAGGAAATTAATCAAAAAATAAAAAAAATTACGTGCCCCCCAAGCCATTCGGAACGGTCTATTTTATATTTGTTTGGCTCTTAAACGGACTTGAAAATTTAGCAAAATAAAAAAATAAAAATAAAAAATAACTGTTCCGTCACATTGTTTGGCGGAACAGGGAACAATAATTTTTTTTTTTGCTACCTCTTCTTAGTTACGACGCTGTTTCGACAGGATGCCTGGCGGAACAATATTTTTCTCTAATTAAGTATGTTTAAGATCTCCAAATAGTTAGGATATAAGTTTTTCCTCCAGCACATTTGGCAAAGGCTGACAGAAGTGTTAGATATTGAACTATTTTCAAAATGATACTATTTGTTGAATTATTTTTCAAAAAATTGCTAGATAAAAAAAAAATGTAATTATAGTATATATATACTTTTTTCTATTGTAAGTATCATTTATCTCTCCAATATGTGTCCTTACTATTGCATCTTAATTGGGTTTCTTCAGATGGAAAGGAAAAACGGAAGGAGGTGAAGTTTCGTGAGAAGCTAAATTTTACTAGCAGCATCAACATACTTTGGGTGTTGTTGTTCATTCCCATCGAGCACCGGTATTTAGTTCCCTTTTTTGTTCTTTGGGCTCTTTCGATCCTAAAGATTGGACAGAGGTACTGGAGTTTTGATTCCTCTGATCGCATGTACGGAACCGCAAACACCAAGTTAATCGCACTCCACATGGAAACCGAGTGCGAAGAAAACCATGACTACGACCCTTCGACCATGAGAGGGTACAAGTACCTTGTTCATGGAGAAGAGGAGATAGAACTTTGCCCCTCCGATTATGTCGCACGTGTGAAAATGACCAACGTCACGACCATTGATGAGGTATGGAATTGCCAAGGAAACCTTTTGCGTAATCCTGGTGAGGTAAGTGATCGGCTCAAGGACATATGCCTCTCTTTTGCCTTGTTCAAGCTTTTGAAGAGAAGAATGGAGGGCTACCCGGCAGCTGAATCTAAGGAACCAAAGACGCGTTCTTTGGTCCTCGAGCTTCTCTCGAAGGGTGAAGAACGGGTTTTTAGGGTTATTAAATCAGAGCTTGTATTTCTTTCCGACCTTATGCACGCCAAGCAACCGGTGGTTTTTGGTATTTGGCTTGTTAATTATAACATACTGGTCTTTTGTACAGTAGGGGTGACTCTATGGATTATCCTAAAAATTCAAAAGGATGAACCTAGTGAGAATGAACAAAGTGAAATTGACCCTTTTCTTACCGAGGTACTTGTTTGTTTTGTTCTACTCACAGAGCTATGGGGACTAACTAGTACTTTTTGCTCTCACTGGGCAAAGGCAATTATTATAAGCAAGTATGTTAAGTATTATAATATAATAGATTTCATGCGCTTTGACAAGCTATTAAGGCTTGCTTGGTTCGGAAGTTTTTCGAGAGCAATATGTAATTCTATTCCTCAATACTCTCTTCTTAATAACTTTTCTGTCCCTTTATCCTCGAGACTCTGGTGTTGTTTATCTTGTAGCCTTGGTGGAAAAAAAGTAAGGACAGGCAAAAAGAGAAGTCGTTCAGTAAAACTATCTATTTACATGAAGAGGGTCGTTTGCTGCTATATGAAAAATTTATTTGAGGATCCAAATCCCACACTAACGAATGGATCTTCAACATTGTTGAAACATGGAATGGGTGAAGTTTTGGGCTGGGCATGCGGCAATGGTGCAAAAAAACACAGGCACACACATGTAGACTCCATTTTCATATGGCACATTGCGACAAGCTTTTGCGAGATGGAGTTGGAGTCGCGGAAAGAGCAAACCAACGCGGAGTTCGAATCCTGTAAGAACGTTGCCGTAACCATATCAAATTATTGTGTTTTCTTATTCGCATTGGAGCCTGAGCTACTACCAATAGACAGTTGCACAAATGAAATACTCTTTAACAGAATACTTACTGAAACACGCACATTTTTTGGCAACTGTGGTAAAAGCAAAAGATACCAAATGATGGTAGACAATGATATCTCAGGAAATACAATAATTGAAAACGGAGTCAGGCTTGGGAGGCAGTTGATCAAGGAGATAACCAATGATCTACAACGGTGGAAGCTACTCGAAGAATTTTGGGCTGAGTTGATTGTATTTCTGGCACCGTCAAAAAATTATAAAAACCACGAGCAAAAATTGGCTGAAGGAGGAGAATTCATCACATTCATTTGGGTTCTGCTCTATCATGCTGGCATTGTAAAGTGCCCGTCAAAGAAAGCTGCACATGACGAAATGCTGCTTCCATAGTGTGCTTGTTGCTTTATAATGTGTGCGTTGTGTGGAGTTCTATGATTATTGATTTATATTGTATCTGTATGCGTTTGTGGTTGTGGAGTTGGACTTTGTGGTTGTCGTGTTAATTTCAAACTAGGGCTTGTATGATTTGATTGCAAATTTTTCAATGTTGTTCATCTTAATTCCTAGGGTGTAAGTTCTCTTTCGAACTGTTTTAAGTAGGGTATTTGTGTGTACTTTACAAAATTTCTCAATCTCAGCATATCATACTCATGCATCAAATGAAAAATATGAAGATTATCTTACGAAATATTGATATCATGTTTTCAATTATAAAACATAACAAATACATACACCTTTCAGTTTGTTCTGAAATTTTTTTTTACACAACCTTCATTCACTACTTTTTGTGCTGTGATGTTCTCTTTGGTGTCCTTTTTTTGAAGCAACTTTCTTGAGCTCTTAAGCTTCCTTTTTTGTTTCTGCTGATTCCAATTCCAAACTTGGATTTTTATGATTTGATTCCTACTTTTTCATTGTAATTCTAATTTCTCATTTCAATTTTTTGGGTAAGTTTACTTTTGAAATATTGGTTGGGCTTAGAACCCACGGAAGTTCGGCCCGGCCCAATCAAAACAGAAGAATGCCTTTCACCTGTTCGACCAAATGCCAAATTCATCTCCTCCTCCAAATCAAACTCGCGCAATTCACCTCAACTGTTCAACTGATGCGAAACAGAGACTCTCTTTCACTCTTATCCCTCCTCACTTCATGCCCGTCTCTCAAACTCTCTCAATCCATTCACGCTCTTTCTTTCAAGCTCAATTTTCTCTCCAACTCTCTCTTCCAGCCTACCCTTCTCTCTCTCTACACTCACCATGGATCTTACAATGATTCTCACAATCTGCTCGATGAAATGCCTCAAAGCGATCCTCTTCAATGGAACTCCGCCATTTCAGAGCTCTTTAAATCAGGTCGATGTGAAAACGCACGTAAACTGTTCGATCTAACGCCATTTGAACCTAACGAGGTAACATGGTCTGTTCTAATTTCTGGTCTTTCACAAAACGGTAGGCCTCACGATTCATTACTAGCTTTTCGTGAAATGAGAAGGCAAACTTGTTTGAAAGTTCTACCGAACACTATAACAAGTGTTATTTCTTCTTGTATCCAATTGAGGAATATTTCTTTCGGTCAGCAAATTCACGCATTTTCGTTAAAAACATCGAACTTTATTCAAAGAGATCATTTTTTAGCTACATCTCTTGTGAATTTGTACGGAAAATGCGGTTACATGGAAATAAGTCAAAAAGTTTTTGAATCCATGCAAGTGAGAAGAAATATTGTTGCTTGGTCATCTCTCATTTCAAATTATTTAAATAATAATGAACCAGTTATTGCAATAAATTTGTTCAAAAAGATGATTAATTCTGGTTTATCTCCAAATTTAATAACTGTCACAACTGCTATTACAGCTTGTGCTCGAATTGCAGATATATTGTACGGAAAAGAATTGCATGCTTATTTTCTCAAAATACAAGAATTTAATAAGCCCGACAAGTATATATTTACGTCTCTTGTGAATTTATATTGCAAATGTGGATTGATGAATTATGCGTATAATATTTTATATACAAATGGAAGACATTTGGGTCCGTATCAAACTTCATTGTGGAATAGTATCTTAACTGATCATGCGACAAATTTCCGTTTTAAGGAAGCTTTAAATATGATTAAAATCATGGGCCAATCTGTAAATAATGATAATAATGAAGTTCCTTTAAATGAAGTGACACTAGCTATTATTTTACCAATTTGCGTTAATTTTAGTCAATTTCTACACGGAAAAGAATTGCACGGCTACGCAATTAAAAATGGTTTGGATAAAGAAACAATTGTTTGTAACGGTTTATTGGATTTATATTGCAAAAACGGTAAGACAAACTTAGCCCAAAATGTATTTAACAAAATGCACCAAAAAAGTAAAGTTTCTTACACCACAATGATTAATGGATTTGGTTTACAAGGCAAGGGTTTTAGCGCCATAAAAGTGTTCAGCGAAATGTTAAGAGAGAGAAACTCAGAGCCTGACCACATAACTTTCGTTGCCCTAATTTCTGCGTGCAGCCATTCAGGTTTGGTCAAACAAGGTTTAAATTATTTTAAAATGATGATGTGTCATTACCAAATTATACCAACAGAAGAAAATTACGGATCGTTGGTAGACCTTTTAGCCAGAGCGGGTTATTTAATAGAAGCAAAAAACGTGATAAGAATGATGCATTTGGAGCCTCGCGAGAATGTTTGGGGTGCGTTTTTGGGGGCTTGTAGGAATTATGGAGTGGTAAACGAAGCTGAGTTAGCTAGTAAACGTTTGTTGGGGAAAGAGAAGATAGATGAGTCGGGATTTGATACGCTACTCTCGAATTTGTACGCGGAATTGGGACGATTGGATTGTGTGGTAAAGTTGCAGAGGAAGAAAGAGGAATTAGGGTTTGTGAGAAAGGGTTTTAGTTGGTTGGAGACTTAGGAAGAAAGAGGAACTAGGGTTTGTGAGAGAGTGTTTTAGTTGGTTGGATACTTAGGAAGAAAGAGGAATTAGGTTTTGTGAGAAAGGGTTTTAGTTGGTTGCTTATATTTTAAGAAACGTGTGGTTCATGTGGTTTGATTTTTAATAACAAATTATGGTGAAAAGATGTTGAAGGAAAAAAAAAGAGGATGGGAAAATTAGAGTTTTAGGGCTTCTTGTGAGGGGGTCCATGTATTAAAAACCCCATTAACTATCATAAAAAGAGAACAGAATCAAACTGCACACAGGTCAATTATCCATACTGGTTGCCTTTAATAATTTGAACTTTTGTTGTTTCTCAAATGGGGCTCCAAAAATTTAATAATCAACACTTTTTTAAGACATGGAATAAACAACACTAATCATAAATTTGGTTTCTCATATGGGTCCCCCCAAAAGAGTTAATAATAGTTATAATCAACCCCAACAAAACCCTAATCATTTGCCACAGACTCACAATTGTACATAATAATAATCACATATAAAGCCCAATTATCATCACATTATAACATCCACTGTGAGAGGATCTTAAATTATAAACCCGCCATACGAGTAGCTGCAGAATGAACTGTCACAGGAGATGAGAGCCCGTCCTATCCTCCTTGGATCACGTGCTGCCTGCTTCACTTGCCAGACTAATTTATTGCAATAAAATACACACTCTTACCCATTCAACCCTGTAAACTCACTCTTCTGCTCTAACATCTTGTGAGAAACAGAAACTATGATTCATACGAGTTGATGTAAATCGAAAAGGTTACAAGGGCATGCAATGTAAGTATACAAATAAATAAAAAAGGATGAAAAGGTTCCACGCCAGATTGAATCATCGGACCGTGACTGTTCCATCCATTAAAAAAAAAGATAACTAGGTACTTTTGTCAGGCCCCTCTCTCCAGTTCTTACATTAATGGAGATCTCCCTTAGAAAATGTAAAGTAAAAAAAGGACGGAGTGAAAGCTTTTTTTATTCATCTTTAATGGGTGGGGCCACTTGTACGGCGTACAGTTTTCCACGTGTCATTATTAGAGAGGCGTCTTCTCTTCCTCTCCAGTTTTGTGTTCTGTTGTCCATTTTAATGAATAACTGGAGATGTGACTGAGTGACTGAGCAATGGAGGCGTCCGGCTGTTCTTGACTTGAGTGCTACACTTGGTTTTTGTATGTATGTATTGACTTGAAGAGTGTGATTTTCTTAAAAGTTAAAGATCAAAGGAAGTATTGTCTGTCATCCTGTCCACAAAATTTCATGAACAATTTCTTTTCTGCCAGTGTTAATTAATGTTAAAATTTCAGAATAATTGCGACTCACTCACTCACAACCGTAACAACTCATAAATAATTACAATCCAAAAGAACAGTAAAAGCTCATAATGCAGCAAATAATTCGAGGAGTGAGAGAGAGAGAGAGAGAGTGATGTCAGAGAATCACATTGAGAGAGAATCACAGAGTTTCCACATAAATGGCGGGTCCCTCTTCCTTTTCCCTTCCCTTTCACCATTATTTCTTCACCTCACCTTTCCTTTCCTCTCTTTCCCTTCCTCTCTCTCTCCTCCTCCTCTCAACCTCCAATGGAGAGAGAATCACCCAAATCCAAGGGGAAGGAGAAGAAGAAGCTGGCACCGTCCAGCAGCAGCAGCGCCATTTATGGAGGAGGAGGAGAAGAAACAGAGGAGGCTAAGAAACGGAGGGTGATTTCGTTACCCTCCTCTCACTCCTCACCGTCTTCCAGCACTCCGGCAGGGCGGAGGTTGGCCGGAGGAGGAGCCATGTGTCAGGCTGAGAGATGCACGGCTGACTTGTCAGAAGCTAAGAGGTGAGTGTGTGTGCCTTTTTGTGATTTTTTTGATTTAGAGTGAGTGGACTGTAAAATGAGAGAGTGACACTATAACAAGGACCGAAATGCAAAAATGCAGGTATCATAGGAGACATAAGGTTTGTGAGGTTCATTCTAAGGCTCCGGTCGTAATCGTGTCGGGTCTCCGTCAGCGATTCTGTCAACAATGTAGCAGGTCTGATTTATTACTATTATCATTATTGTTGTATTAATTGTGTTCGTAATTTTGTTTATGTAACATTTATTTGAATTTTTTTGGTCCCTATGTGTTATAGAATTATCGCATGTTTAGTCTCTAACTCGAGGATTAATCGTGTATGTTTTCATTCTAATCAAATAATACACGGACTAAGTTGTCATCCAACTAGACTAGAGTACATATATGAAGCATTTCTCTCTTATTATTACTATTACTATTACTATTATTATTACTAACGTAGCTCACCTAGTCATCATAATAACTCAACCATCCATTATTGTACCATCATCGCCACAACAATAACTCACATTTTCTTTTCTTTTCTTTTATTCTTATTTTAGGTTTCACGAGTTGTCAGAATTCGACGATTCAAAAAGGAGTTGTCGCAGGCGTCTGGCCGGGCATAACGAGCGAAGGAGGAAAAGTTCGTCAGAGCAAGGCGGTACCACCACATCAACTGGTGGTGGTGAGGGTTCAGGCCGGTGCAGACAAGCTGAGACACCTCAAGACACGAGGAGGATTCCGTTGAACGTGTCGGAAAATCCGCCTCCTTTCAAACACTTTCACATCTCGTGACTCGGGAGTTTCACCGCTCTCTCTCTTCTGTCATCCATCGCTCATTATTATTGTTATTAATTATTATTATTATTATTATCATTATTATTATTATTAGCACCAAGCTTATTATTATTATTGTTAGAAGTAGTAAAATTATTGTTGTTATCAGTAGTAGTATTGTTATATATTATTAGTAGTGTTGTTATTACTAGTAGTTGTATCGTATTGTAACTATAAATAGACTATGGCGTATTAACTGTAAAAGTATTGCAGTTATTATATATTTATTATCTCAGCTTGACTAATCGATATTTTCTATCGCCCATATTCATTCATCCTCGCAATTTCAACAATCATTTGCTCAAATTATTAAAACAAAAAGAAGAGCAATTTCAAGTTCAACAATCATTAGTGAGGAATCCAGGATTTTGGTTTCCCGGAAAGTGAAATGCGGGAATTAGTTTTGCCGGATTCCGAGTAATTTGGCGGTGAATTCCCAAGTCACAATTGCAGCAGCATTTGCCGGAAACGCCCTCGCTAATGTGGGCCCCAGTCCTGCGTAGCAACCTCTCAATCCAGATCGATTATATACCTAAAATAAATAATAAATATATATAGTGAAATTTTGAAAGATTGTCTTAAAAAATATTGAGGAACATTAAAAAATTACCAAGCTAAGAACTTTGAAAGGGTTTCGAGTAGAATTCATTTCATTAGAGGTTTGTATGATAGTTTTCGCCACGTCAATTGGCATCACTACGCTCCAAAACTATCAAATTTTTTAAAAATAAATAAATAATAAGCATGTCAAAATTATAAGAAAGTTTAATTGCCCAATTTCATGTACACCGCTTCAAAATCTCAAAATACCACAAAATGATAAGAAATACATGAAAGAAATTAAATCTATTTTAGTTTTTTGCAATATATATAAAAGATAAGAAAGATCAATTTTATACAATAAAAAGTGTGAAAGAAGTGCAATTTAGTCAATATTTTTAAAACCATAAACCCTGAACCCTAAAAAGTGTGAAAGAAGGGTAATTTAGTCAATATTTTTAAAAATTATAAACCCCAAACCCTAATTCTTGAAATTTCATATTTAAGAGGGGTGGGTATACATGAAATTCCATCAAACTAATAATAGAAAATAAAATTATAATAATTCATACGTACCACCATACCGCTAATACCGCCACATAAAATCCCGACGCTCAAATCCCTAACCAAACGGGTTTGTTTCGTGCTATCGGGTTTTGGATCCGAATAAAAACGCATCCAATATTTTGTGAATTCATACGAGCCGAAAAATACGGAATTTCCGATAAATTCTCTGAGTAAAGTCGCCGTGCCGCCTCTAAATATGCCTCTCACCTATTAAAAGAAATATTTAAAAAAAAAGGATACTGTATTTTTTAGTATTTACGAAAAAGCCCCTACCTTTTGGAATATTTAAAAAAAACTACTTTAAATGTTTTGCTTTCAGAAACCTGACTTTTAAAATAAGAAAAAAAAATGATGTTAAACTTTTTGTTTTGAAAATATGTTTATGTATTATTTATCATTATTTTTATCTTATTTGAATATTATTTAATGGGTTTTTTTTAAAATTCCAAAATTAGTAAAATTTACTAAATTACCCCTTCGTTCTGCACGGTTTTCAAAGCGCAGTCTAATGGGCCGGTGTATTTTGCGTTTAGGCCCACTTTCCCTTGAACTTGCATTCTACACTGCACAAACCTATTATTATTATATCAATTAAAAAAATAATTGGGTATAAATATACATTAAATTAAATATGTTTTTACTTTAACTAGCTCGGTTGGACAAAGAATAAAACTAATTAACGCGCCACTAATTCCAGCTGAAGGAAATACTACGTTTAATTGCGGTTTTATATCATTATTATTTTCTCCCTGTAATAAAAAACAATAATAATGGGTAAATTAATAAATGAATAAAAATACAATTTTTGAGGGAAAAATACGATTAAAGAAAACCTGAAAAATGTTTTTGATGAGAGAATAAGTGCCGAAAAAAATCGAGCTTTCGATCGACATTCCAATGAAAGAAGATGAAGCGCCTCTATACAGCCCTTTTATCTAAAATCAGAAAACGAAATTAAATCAGTCAATTAAGTTGAAAATTCGCAAAATTGAGCGTAATTTCATTAAGTTTAGATAAAAATTTTGAGCGAAATTGAAAAGAAAAGATTACGCCTTCATCAATTAAGATCCGGCTGGTGCAATGCAATGCGTTCTTGTAAAGTTTGTGATTCGTCGTAGTATTGTGGGCTTGTAATTTCACCTATTCAAAATCCAAAAAACTCAAAAACTCAAATCGAATTGAGTGAGGATCGAACTAAAAGATTAAAAAAAATGTGAAAAAGGCGGCAGTAAAACCTTGATGGTGTCAAAAGGGTGGCCGGTGATGACCATGGAAACTCCGGCGGCGAATCCGGCGGCGTACTCCTTCGCCGCCGCCTCAGTAGCCCCCATTGAGTTAATATCGTACTTTCAGGGCCGATTATGCAAAATTTGGTGAGAAGAGGTGGAAAGGTTAGGAAATGGAGGGGCTTGTTTGCAAAGATGCAAACTTCGCCTTACCCATCAGATGAGTGATTCGTCGACTAAATAAGAGGGAGTCAAATGAAATTTGTCAGAAGAGGAGGATTTGTTCGCAAATATGACAACTATAAAGAGTTTGAACATGCAAATCAGGCCTGTACAAAATAAGCCCATATTACAAAAGGCCAGGACCAAAATAAAACTAGTGTAAGAATACCTACTTATCATTTTTGTATATTTATAATAGTAATAGTAATAGGTTCTAAAGCTTAAAATTTTACTCTTTTACTGTGCTGCCATGTCAGCCTTTTATTTTCAACCCTTGTTTAATATAAATTTTGCATAGTAAGTATTTACTCTTAAAATAGGTATTTATGACTGAAAGTGTGACATCCTGTTACTATTATTTTTTGGAGCAAACATGAAATATTATACTCAAATATTTTTTTCCAACTAGGAATTTTTTTTTTAAGAACTCACAAAAGGAACAAAAATATTGATATAAAATTGACTAAAATGTTTGGACTGATATGTTATGTTGGAATATTTTCTAAATATGAGAAGACGATGCCTTTGTATTATTATCTTTTAGTAGCCGTAATAAGTAGATGGAGACTACTCAAACAAATACATAAGATGCTGAAATGTGAGGTGTCGAATGAAAACTATGAACCACTGAACAAATAACTAGTCTGCAGCATTCCACAAGTTATGAGACAATCTTTGGCGCAAAAGGTCTATCATTTAATTCATGCATCTACAATGGAAGGGTCATAAATTAATAGTGTTAAATCCCTATAATCTTTACACAAAAATATTTATAACATAATTCAGTCAAATTTGTAATAACATCAACAAAATAAATTTCGCATATATTGTGTTAAAGAATTATCATTAATAATCAATTTACTTGCAAACAATAAAAATATACCTCTAACATATGAGTCTTTACATTTTTAGATGACGTAGTGAAAATGCTAAAATCTACTTTTATATTGTTTACTATATATATTTCTGAATGCAAGCTTGAGATATATCGTTTACTATATTTTATGTATTATTCTATTACAATTAATAATATATATAATATGCATTATTATATTAATAAACAGTTTTTTGTATGCATTCTAAAAACTTCTATTGTCTCCCATGTTGAATCCTCCTTAAAAAGTTGTTCATTTATATGATACAAAACTTGGGTAAAATTAAATACATAAACAACTGAAATGCTAATATTAACATATAAAATTTTAAAAACAAACTTTGACAGTAAGTCACAGAATTAATTCGTCCTTAACAAAATCAATAATATAAATAAAACATTAAAGAATTAAAATATCAAGGTCTACTTATTAGCACCCTCTTATTTGTCGGAACATAAAAAAGATAAAACTCGCTTTATATTATATAAAACTCAGGGAAGATTAAAAAATTAAGCAACTTGTTATTTGCATTATTTATCCTATTTGATATATTACTGAAATATTGATAATAAAATAATATTATTGTTTTATTTTGCACCACACATTTAAAGCAATTTCTATGGGTCAAATCGCCTTTTTTTTAACAACCGATGCTTAGATATATGAATTTTAAAAATATAATTTTGACATTAAATCATACAACTAATTCATTATTAACAAAATCAATAATATCAATAAAACTTTAAACAAATAAAATATCAAGGTCTTCCTTTTTACGATTTGTGAGAACAAAAAATTATTTAAGTTTGCCGTTAATAGCATTATAATGGATTTGGTCGCAAACAATAATAACTAAACCTCTAATGTATAATGCTTTATAATTTTTGGATGACATAATGAAAATGCTAATTAAGGTCTATTTTTATATATTGTTTATTATATATTAATTATAATCTATTATTTTACTATTATTAAATTTATATATAATTTAGATACACTGTTATTGATTTTGTCATTGTCTCCCATGATGAAACCTCCTTTTAAAATGTTATTAGACAAATTTAGAAAATGAAGCAAGTTGTTAATCAATTAAATAATTTATTAAAGTCAACCTATAAACTGAAATGCTGATAATAAATTATATATCATTATTTTAACAAACATTATTTGACATTAAGTCACACATATAATTCGTCCTTAACAAAATAAACATATAATTCGTCCTTAACAAAATAAACAAAACCTTACAAAGTTAGAATATGAAAGTCTTTTCTTCTGCACCCTCCTATTTGTAAGATCATAAAAACTTATAAAATCATAACAATATTAAAAGCTAGACCAGGTCTTGATGAACTCCTTAAGAACGCAACAATGGACATACGGACAAAACATGAAATCAATCAAAATGATCACATCTACTTCTTCTTCATCTTCTCTTTTAAAGCCGTCTCTCAACTTCCCACTTCAGTCTCTCTCTCTCACCTCCATGAAAAACAGAGAGACGACGGAGAAAACTACCATGTCGATCAGCGAGCCATTTTTGGAGGGCGGAGAGAGGCGGACGAAGGGTCGGAGCTGGGCGGAGAGGGCCATAGACACGGAGGAGGCCAAGAAGCAGCTGGTACTCGCACTTCCGATGATCTTGACCAACATGTCATACTACGGAATCACGCTGGTGTCAGTCATGTTCGCCGGCCATCTGGGGGATACTGAGCTCGCCGGAGCGACGCTCGGCAACTCGTGGGGCTCCGTCACCGGCCTGGCCCTCGTGGTATTTCTTTTTTCTTCTTTGTTTATTTTATCTTTTTTGGTTGATTTATTTCGAGTTTCGTGCTGGTTTTTGACTTTATTTTTGGATATGTTTAATAATTCGAGGTAATAACAAATAATGGCTATGTTTAATATATATATTATTGTTTTGATTGAAATTGTATATGCATTATTTTATAAGTAAAATTTATAATATATGTAACATGATATTACGTATATACATATACATACATGAAAATGTTATATCAGATGTATATGTGCTGTTTATTAATTAATTTAAATGAGATGGTCTAAAATTTTAGAATATAGTGACCATATGTATAATATATCGTTTTATAATTTATACAGAAAATCTATAATACATGTAAAATGATATAATATGTAAGAAAATGGTACGTTAAATGTATATGCAACTAATTTTGTCTGTCTAAATGATATATTACATAAGAAAAATAGTATGTCAAATGTGTATGTAAAATGATATATTATGCACGAAATAAAAAATGGTATCTTGGCACTTCAAGATGCGGTCTGGACATAACAACAGATACGTCTAGTAGTTGGGTTTAGTAGAGCATTTAATAAAGTATATTAATGTGGTAGCTGCATCAATATGTTTGGTCAAAAAAGAAAGCTGCATCAATTACTTATGATCCATATACAGCTCTATAAACTATTACTGTCAAGACCGTGCAATTTTATTAATTTAGAGATATATTAATTAATCGATAAATTAATAATTTATTAATTAAAATAAGTTTTTTATATTAAGCGAATTTAAATTTAATTACATAAGAAAATGAATAAATATTAAATACTAGAAACTTGAATCTGATTATTCAGTGTACTAGAACATTAACTATATTTTACTAAATTATCCCATTAAACACCGGAGCTTTTGGATGCCGTGAGAAAAGTTAGAGATGAAATTCATTTTCATTTAAATTTCAATAAAAAGCCAAAAAAAAAAAAAATAGATTCATATTTTACTAAATTATCCTAGCTATTTTTATAATTTTAGAAGATTATTAATTTATTATGTTGATGGGACCATAGATTTATCTAAGGGTCTTCAGAAAAAATATTATCTTATTTTTTATCGAAATTATTAATTTACATAATGGGCCCAAGTCGGGACCGGAGAAAATTATTATTTTAGAGATATTATTAATTTATCGAGTATTAATTTAAGGACGTTCAACCGTATAGTATTTCTTTTTTGAAGAAAGGATCTAATTTTCAAAGGCAGAGAAATATCTATGGAAATTAATATTTTATATTTCTTTAAAGGTCAACATTTTTACTTCATTTTTCTAAATTTACTCGTTAATTTTTCTTTGTCAAGTAGATGCCTGATAGCTCTCTCAGATCTACTTGTAATTTAATTCTTTCATATTCACATTTTCTGGAATTTTCCTACTCATGTAATAAAAAAAAATAGTATTTTCATTTTTATAAAGTTTCATGATAGACACTAGTGTCCTTATCAATTTAAAAACTCATCATATAACAACTTGACTAATTTTGTACATCTGTTTTGTTTCATTGACTCAGCACTTCAATTTAAAATTCTACTAATTTTAATATTAATATACTATTTTCAATTTCAAGTATCAACATACAATTTGATTACCATTAGAAGTTGTAGAAATCAAATTATAAGTTGTAGAAATCAAATTATGCACTTCCAAGAAACTTTATTTTACTAGAGAGGACCTCGCTCCGCTTCGATTTTACTGAAATTCTTTTATTTGATTCATTTTGGATGCTAAGTGAATTTTTTTGGTTTATATATGAAAATTTAATAATAAATAAATATAAAAAATAATTTGAATCAACATAAAAAAATTGGTTTGCAGTTGACAAAAGTTTTTGCATTTACAGAAGTGATCAAAAATTTATTTCGCTCTCATTTATGGCCCCAAATTGATAATTCTATTTTTAATTTTTTTAGTTGCAGTTTTTTCGAAATTTTTAGTTTGGAAAGTGATCCAATATATTTAAACTACCAGATATTCAAATTATCATATATTTTAAATTCCCTAATTATCAAATACTCAAATATAAAAAAAATAATGAACACTTTAGGACAAAATAGTTTATTTTTGTTGCAATCTTTAAAGATGGAGACATTATAATAGAACAATGATATTATAATACTAAAAAATTCTAACTTAAAATCCATTTTCTCTAATTGTTACTTTCAATTTGAAGTGATTTGTTGATTTATTCGCTTTAATGACACTGCTTCCTTATCTTAGTATAATACTCGAAAATTGACTTAAATGAAGATTAAAGGAAATAACATCTATGTCTTTCGAAATATGAAAAAAGATGTATTATATGAGTGTATTTTCTCAGTGGTGAGTTCCATGTTCAGTTTTCTTCTCAGCCTTTCAATATGTGGATCTGTGTATCTTAAGAAGGGCTGGGATGAAGACTGCACGTGCAGCTCGCCTCAGAGGAAACCCGTTCATATTATACAGCCTTAGAAATAAGTAAAATATTATTGTTCCTTTCAAAAATTACTAATTTTGCTATTGTATAACTATAATCCATCAATTCAAGGAAAAACCAAAATGCTTCATTTTATTTTCTTTTTTTTTCAAATAATTATATTTTGAATATTAATATCATTTAATTAATATCCAAAAATTAAATGATTAAAAACAAATAACCTCTTGAATTATTTTCTTATAATTATGCTATTATTATAATATAATTTTAGCCTAATTAAGAATAAAAATATATTATGATGCTAGTATCAAATTATAATCGAACTATCATGGCACTTTTCTTTCAAGCTCTATAATTTGACAATGAAAAGGGTAAGGCAAATTTGAGTTAATTTTCAAATTTACACTTAACATATAAAATTTAGTCATAAAATATTAGTACTTTAGAAAAGAAATACATGATATGATTTATTTTGGTTGTATAAAATACAATACTATTATGTGAAATATATAATTTTTTTTTACCGAGGGTATAAAAGTTTTTTTTATATGAAAATAAGCTAAATTATATTATGTGCTTATTAGGCCTTGTTGTTTGTCCATTATAGGCTTCGACCTAGCGAGTATCAATGGAGATGCTATGTCCGCATATTAAGTCTGTACAAAATATTTAGATAAAATCCTTAAAATATACAGGTGTCAAAAGAGCCCCAATTTACATTAACTTTTTTCTATTTTGATAGTGGGGCATAATAAAATATATAAAATAATAATTTATCTCACATTAAGAAGTATCATTTTTGTCTTCGTTTTCATAATTTATTATTTTAATGAATAAAAATGATATTAGTTTTTGTCTTAGTTTTTTATTATTTATTATTCTAATGAATGGAAATGATTAAAGATAAATGAAAGAACGAATATGAGATATTAAGATGACAAATGTAACATATCATATTCACAATATCAAACTGTAAAATTAAAATTATGTGAGGAAAAATAAATTCGAAAACGATTTTTTTTTCTATTTTGATCAGTGTTGCAGAAATCGGATTAATCGGCCGATTAATCACCGATTAATCGGAAAAAGGCACCCACCGTGCAGAAAACACCCTAATCGGCTGCATTAATCGGCCGCCCGTTTTGGGCCGATTTTGGCCGTTTTTTCACCCGATTAGGCCCAAATCCGCCTTTTTTTTAATTTCAGTTTTTAATTTTAATATTTTCCGGCCTGGCCCATTCAAAACCCAAAAAAATCAACCACTTTTTATTTTATTTTATATTTTCATCCTTTTTCTTTAGTTTTCACCCGCCCTGGCCCATTTAATTTTTTATTTTGGAGTTTGTTGTGTGTTTTTGGTTTGGACTTTGATACGTGTTGTTTGTTTAGACTTGGATGTGTGTTGTTTTTTTGGATTATATTTAATTTGAATTATGTATTGAATATCGTTTATGTTTTAACTGGAATTATGTATTTGAACTTTAAATTATATGTGTTTATTAGATTATGAGTTTAGGATATTGAATATTTTTGTTATAAATGTTAATATTATTTGAAATATATATAAAAATTCAGTCCGATTAGATCAAATCGATTAATTCCGATTAATCCCGATTAATCCCCTAATTGGAAATTTTCGGCCCGTCCGATTAATCCCGATTAACGATTTCTGCAACATCGATTTTGATAGAGTGGGACATAATAAAAAAATATAAAAATACTGCTTTATCTCATATTAAATAAATATTATTTTTTGTCTTAGTATTTCATTATTTAATATTTTAATGAATGAAAATGATATTATTTGGTGTCTTAGTTTTTCATTTTTTTTGTTATTTTAATAAATAAAAATGACTTGCTACATGACTTTTTCTATTTTAATATAATGAGACATAATAAAAAATATGAAAATAGTAATTTATCTCATATTAAAAATATTATTTTTGTCTTTGTTTTTCATTTATTTATTATTTTAATGAATAATGATATTTTTTTGGTCTTAATTTTGGTTATTATTTATTATTTTAATGAATAAAAATGACTCGTTACATGATTGTCCATGAATAAAAAACCACAAAAGATCTAAAATTGGACACATGTCAACATATGGCCAATTTATAAGCTTTATATATATGAACAAATTTGAGCCCATGTATCTTAAGGCATGTCTTCATATAAGCTTTATATATATGAACAAATTTGAGCCCATGTATCTTAAGGCATGTCTTCATATACATGTTTGACATGTCCCCCATTTATTTCTCACTTTGAAAATCATGTTTGGTATTTTCCTATTTGGAACAAAAAATATTGAAAGCAGAGCTAAGAGCTAGTAATCTAAACATGTTATGTTAAAAACACACGTCAAATTAGACCTTATATTCTGTTGTTTCATTTTTTTTCATTTTCAGACTGGTCTGAGCGGATCGCTCGAAACATTATGCGGTCAAGGATTCGGCGCGAAATTATACCGAATGCTCGGAATTTACCTCCAATCATCAATAATAATCACCACATTTTTCTGTATTTTAATATCAATCCTATGGTTTTATTCCGAAAATGTTTTATTATTCCTCCACCAAAAACCAGAGGTGGCCCATCTGTCAGGTCTATACTTAAAATGCTTAATCCCCGGTATATTCGCAAATGGATACCTCCAGTGCCTTTTGAGGTTCCTCCAAACACAGAGCGTGGTGCTTCCACTTGTCGTCTGCTCATTGGTCCCGTTCTTGTTGCATATTTTGGTCACTTATTTGTTGGTCCACGTGGCGGGTTTAGGGTTTGTGGGCACGAGCATTTCGGCCTCCGTTTCTTTGTGGGTTTCTTTGTTGATGCTCGTGTGGTACGTCGCGCGTGCAGAACAGTTTAAGAAAACTTGGGAAGGGTTTTCTAAAGAGGCTTTGTACCACGTTTTGCCAAGCTTGAGACTAGCTGTTCCTTCCGCAATTATGATCTGGTTAGTGTTTAATTAATTGTTAGTGAGAGTTTAACATTTGAGATGCGTAGTGTTTTTAATTAAGAAATTATTTGTAATTGTTTTTTTATTTTTATTTAAATGTAGTTTTGAATGGTGGGCGTTTGAGATTTTGGTTTTGATTGCTGGTCTGATGCCCAATTCTGAACTTAGTACTTCACTAATCGCGATGTGGTAATTATTTTTTTCATCTTGATTTTTCGCTTTTTTGTCTAATTATTTTTATCGGATGTAATTAATTGAGATAATAAAATGCAGTGTGAATACAGAGGCCATTACATATATGATAACTTATGGGTTTAGCGCAGCCGTAAGGTATTTAACAAAAATAATCTTATTATTTTCATTAAATCTATGTTACTATTACTAAGTTATATAAACATATAATGTAATTTTGGACTATTTTAGCACGCGAGTATCGAATGAGATTGGAGCGGGTAACTTAGAGAAGGCGAAAAATGCGGTTACCGTTACATTAAAGCTCTCGGTTTTTCTAGCTGTTACAGTCGTTTTGTTACTGGCGATTTGTCATGATCTATGGTCAAGTCTTTTTAGCAGCAGTCAAGACATAATGAATACTTTTGCGTATATGACTCCTCTTCTCACCGTTTCTATACTCTTTGATTCTGCTCAAGGAGTCTTGTCAGGTCCGTAATTAGATTAGTTTTATATATAGGGCTAGATTTACTTGCCAATATTTTTAGCATGCCAACATGTCTAAAATTCGAAAGCGGTAAACTGATTTTCAACCGTATTGATGAAAATATATCGTTTTAGTATGTAGTAGATTATATTTCAGAATATTTTTAATTTTATATCTTTATCATCATATGACGTATTTTCAGAATTTTTGTTCAGATTTTGATTATATATGATGGTGAAAATGTAGAGTTTCAAATATTATGAGATTTAATCAACAACTTAATAAAATGATATATTTTTCATCTATATGGCTTGAAATTGATTATAAAGAATTAATTAGTGTGATTATGTACGTTAATAATTCTCAATTAATCGTAGGGGTTTCAAGAGGGTGTGGATGGCAACACTTAGCGGCATGGACTAATTTAGTCGCGTTTTATTTCATTGGAATGCCTTTGGCTCTTCTATTTGGATTCAAACTTGGATTTTATGATAAGGTTATCTATATTTATATTTTGTATATTTTTAATAGTTCCGCAATTTTTTTAGTAATTGAGAAATAATTGATTAATACTTATATTTTTTCAGGGATTATGGATGGGTTTAATTTGCGGATTATTTTGTCAAGCTACGATTCTTTTGATCATAACTTTGCGAAGAAAGTGGGGCAAATCTCAAGTGGCAATTCAAGATGAAGGCCATGAATATATTTATGATGATCCCTCTGTTTAGTTAGCTTTTTTTTATGTAATATTTTGTTTTCACTAATATTTTGTTTGCAATATATATATATATATATATATATATATATATATATATATATATATATTGCAAAAAAACTAAAATAGATATAATTTCTTCAAAATAGAAAAAAAAACTATATTCAAAATTGTTGGGCCAAGGTCCAAGGAGCATATACTAGTTAGTACTTTATTTTGTGTTTTTTATCATTTAACTTCATGATGTTTAGGCTTAATATAACAATTTTTTTTTAAGCTTCAGCAGGCGATTGCCTCCATAGAAATATCATTGCTAATCGATTAATCTCATCGATTAGCCATATAAGCAAGAAAAGGACTTGCATTTCGTAATTTATTAGCGAGAGAAGAACCGACTTCACAAGGATTAGTCGACCTCCGAAGAAGAGGATTTTTCCTTTCCAAACCGCCAACCTTCGTTGTATCTTATCAAGGACCGGGAGGAATATCGTGGCTTAATATAACAATAAAAACAAAGAATTATTTTAGTCAAATTGAAAGTAGAGGTGGTTAGATACCAAAAATTAAACAATATCTGTCATTAACTACATATATAATTTAGCCAAAATTAATGAACAACTAAGACCTCATATGAACAGAAGATGACAGATAAAGCTAATTAGCAAAAGTCAAATCTTTTTTCTTTCATTTATTTTCTTTTGAAATAGATATTTTTTTTTCATTTCATTTGTTTGATTAATTTTCTCTTACGAACTAATATTTATCCTTTTTTTTCATTCTTTAGAATATTTTCTAACTTTTTTCGATAAAGTTCCGCCCCTGAATAGATTAAAACAATACAAATATGATATAAAATAATATATAAACAATGCAAAACAATATATTCATATCTTAACTAAAAAAATTATCGAACATTGCATAAATGTTGTTGGGCCTTTTATGGATACACCAAACTTTATGTTCTACAGAAAAACAACTTTTTATCTCTAGGAATCATAATGCATGTTGTACAAAACTAATAATTGAATCACCTAATTAATTAATACTGAACTAATCATACAACAAATCCACTCAATAATGAAGCAAAAACAAAACATCCCCACATTCCCTTCAGTATTTGACTATCTCAAAATAATAATATTGTATTGCAATGTTGCATGTGTATGGTCTAGTTGTCCACCATACATTAGTCACGAACTTAGCAATAATTTTGTAAATTCAAGTTATTATAGATAGTAACTATGAATTGTATTTTAAATGCACGATATATCCACTACTAACAATAATTCTAGAGAATACTTGCATGTAACAAATGAATATTATATTAAATATAGGTTTCAACAAAACAATAGTTGAGTCAAAGAACCGAGTCATATATATCGTCATATGAATGAATAACTTTTACTGGGTAACTGGATTAGCTTATCTTGATTTAAGGATTAGTTTTAGCTTTTTATCTACAACTAAACAACCTTATTTAGTTAATCTTGCATTATTTTAACCTTAAATTACTTAAAAGAGTAAAAACAGTGCAGTAAAATCATTTTATCTAGTTCCTTGTCATCCTCCAAAAATGAAGCCCCCAAAATTAGGCTCACGCATTAAATGTGTTCTTATTTATTATTATCATCAATTCATTGAATCTCTCTATGTGTACACCAAGTCTAGCTAAATGATTCAACAGCCGCCCAGCCATGGTAGTATTTTGAATGGACCCGGTTCACAGAAAAGGTGTTTTAAAGTGGGTAAGATATACCTTATAATGGTGTGCTCCTGGTGTGTTCAATAGGTTGTTCTTTTCTTTCTGAGGAGCTTCTTCTCTTTTTCCAACAGAGGAATGGCAAAAAGATTGACCTTTCTTCTCCATTGACCTCTCTCTCTCTTTTCCTCTGTACCAAAAGAGAAGGGTTGGTGTTGGTTAAGCTTTCTATTTCCCTCACCTCTTCCTCTTATTAATCCCTGTCTTGTGGGATGAGGTTGCTTTTGGTTGGTATTTGATTGATTTCACCCAAAGCAATCTCTGTCAAAGATATTCAGCTCATAGAAGAATACCGAGGAGAAAGGGAAAATAATCGGAGACTTGTTCTGTTTTGTTGTGAATTCTCATCACAAGCGACCTTCTCTCCCCGAATTCAGCTCCAAGACTTCGCCTTTGCTTCTGAATTTTGAAGGGTAGAGAGAAGAAAGAGGAGGATTTTCAGTGGCAAATGAGAACCTTTTCTTTTTCGTGCGTTCTTCTTCTTCTTCTTGCGTTGATTGAGCCTTTGGTTTCGCTGAGACCAATACGAGACAGACCTTCAATCGTTACTTCCACAGCTTGGAGTGATGAGGTCTGTAATTCATTCTCCCCCTTTTCTCTTTTTCAATTTAGTCCAATTGCTGCTCTTACGACTGATAGTTAATTTGCTTTTTGTTCTAATTCAATTGTTTGGAGCTTGAATTACTGCTCAATTAAGAGTTCTAATTGCTTTTCTAAATTTAATTTAGCTTGAAATACTATATTTTGAATCCAATCCCACCATTTGAGGTTATTTGATTGAATTAGAGCATTTAATCTGATTAATTTAGTTACTTACAGTCAGAAATAGTTTGTTTGACTTTCGTCATTTTATTTTCTTCAGTTTATATTAGTGATTAATCAGTATTTAATCTGATTGTTTGCATATAATTGCAGCATTTATTCAAAAGGGATGAAGGTGAATTAAACCCTTATTACTGGAACATTACTGGCATTTACAAAGGTACCCTCAAAAGTCAAAACTACTTTTTAAGTTACAATCAAAACCCAATTTCTTTAATATTTTTCTAATATTATTATTTTTTTATTCAGGAAATTGGCGTTTTGCCGGTCCAGCAAATAGTTCGTCTCAGTTTCTTGAATTTGGTAGATTTTACAGCGTTTCAGTTTTGGAGATTTTAAGCAGCCCTACAAAAATAAGTGGGGTCCATTACGTTCGGGTAAAAATATAAAAAAATAATTAAAATTTGCACAATAGCCCCTCCGTTTTGCTTAAATTGCAAAAAAAAAAAGCCCCTCCATTCGGAGCAATACTTTTTTTGCAATTTAACAATAATGAAGGGTTTTTGGTTTGATTTTGTGATGAATAAATGTTTTATCTATTAATTAATTAATTCATTATATTTTATTTTTAGGGGTCAATTACGTTACAAGATGTGTATGATAATGTGCATGAAAATGCGCGAATTAGGGTTGAAGGTGTTTATATTTGGCCTTTCAGACAATTACGTATGGTTGCTCACAGGTACCCAATTATTTAATTTCATAATTGTTATTAATATTTTATTGTAAAATATCAGTATGTATAATTATTATTAATACATACTGATTTTATTTTCTTTTATTTTCAATTTATTTTTCAGTGGAAGCGCGATAAATCCCGAAGAGGAGTACTTCAAATCAAATCCTTACAATGTGGTAATTTCTTTTCTTTTTAATAAATTTTATTTGCTTGGATTGATATTTTAAATAAACTTTTGTTTTATGATAATTCTGATAGTTGGGAATATTTTCATCTCAATTATTTCAAGATTCTTTGAAGGGCTACGACCGACCCAAAAATGGTAAATTAAATCAATTTATTTTTCACGTAATATAGTTAAATTAAACTTATGTATTTTTTTAATACTAATATATATTCATTTTTTTTATTAGCTTTAACGCAAGAGATGGAAAAGCATTGTACAATAGAAATCGCTGCGAAAGTTTCTCGCGTCTCTGCCAGTCAAAACGGTAATCGTTTATATTTATTTATTCATTTGTTCTTTTTTTTCTTTTTATGATAATGATTATTATTAGAGAAAACTCTGATTTTGGCCCCTGAACTATTGAAATAGCTCATATTTGGTCCCTCAACTTTCTCTCTGTCCAATTTCAACCTCTCAATTGTTTTTTTAAAATATGTTCTTTTAGAAAAATATATTTTTCAGAAAAAAATTGAGGGGTTTAAAATTGGACTAAAAGAAAGTTGAGGGACTAAACACGAGCTACTGCAATAATGGAGGGGCTAAAATCGGACTTCTCTTATTATTATTCCATTTTTTTGTTAATTTTAATTTTAGAAGGAGAGCATGAGAGGTACCGATTTGAGGGATTATTAATTATTCTTTTTATGATTATGATTATTGAGTTTTATTTTAATTTTGATACTTATTATTTTATTAGTTATTTAAATTTTATTTATTTTAATATTCTATATTTCTTTATTTGTTCTTTTTACTAATATTATTATTATTTAATTTTAAAATCAGACTTTTCTCTTAGTCTTATTATTATTCAATTTTTTTGTTAATTTTGATTTTAATTTTTGTTTGTTAATTTTGATTTCCCTTTTCTTCGTGATTAATTATTAATAATATTTTTTGTATTTTAATATTTTTATTAATATTTAGAAGGAGAGCATGAGAGATATCGATTTGAGGGATTAATGGAGGGTCCCGCCTCGAAATCCGACGGCGAATGTTTTTCGCCCATTTTATTAAATTCCACGTCAATTAATGTCGAAGTTTATTATAATAAGGCCGTTAATTACACCCTCATGGTCACTTTCGTATCCTTTTATTTGATAGTGAACGATAATTCAATTAATTATTTATTATATTTTGTTTTGGTTATTATTTTTGTGTGGATGAAATGAATGACTTAATTTGAGGGAAAATAGATATCGTTTCTGCAAGTGCTGTTGCATATCAGACAGATGGAACACAGCAACACTCAATCTGTAAATTTATTTTTAACAAAATTAAATATTTAAATTAAGAAAAAAAGTTTATAATTTGGTTTTACTTATATACAAATATTTATAATTTATTTTTTAGGGAGCGGCAAAAGTATCAATCGTAATGATTGGTCAACAAGCTATAATGGACGCGTATCTTTGTCTCTTGCATTTGACAGCTGGCATTCTCATCGGTACTTTTATCATTAACCCCCAAATTAATTTATTATTATTATTATTTATATATTTATTTGTTTTTATGTAGAGTCCTTGTTTAACGCCCCAAATTAATTTATTATTATTATTATTATTATTTATATATTTATTTGTTTTTATGTAGAGTCCTTGTTTAACGCCCCAAATTAATTTATTATTATTAATATTATTATTTATATATTTATTTGTTTTTATGTAGAGTCCTTGTTTAACGCCCCAAATTAATTTATTATTATTATTATTATTTATATATTTATTTGTTTTTATGTAGAGTCCTTGTTTAACGCCCCAAATTAATTTATTATTATTAATATTATTATTTATATATTTATTTGTTTTTATGTAGAGTCCTTGTTTAACGCCCCAAATTAATTTATTATTATTATTATTATTTATATATTTATTTGTTTTTATGTAGAGTCCTTGTTTAACGCCCCAAATTAATTTATTATTATTAATATTATTATTTATATATTTATTTGTTTTTATGTAGAGTCCTTGTTTAACGCCCCAAATTAATTTATTATTATTATTATTTATATATTTATATATTTATTTGTTTTTATGTAGAGTCCTTGTTTAACGCATTTGCGACGGCTGCATTTTTCAAATTTGTGGTGTTTTCAATATTTGAAATGAGATATTTGTTGGGGATTTGGAAGGCGAACCGGCCTTCAAATTCGTCAGAAAACTGGCAATTAATGCGGCGCGAGCTCTCCGTTTTCTACAGCCGTTTCTGTAAGTGATTTGGAATATAAAAATGTATTAGTTATTATAAAGGCAGAGTTATGCATAATTATTATCATTGAAGTTTGACGTATTTATTGTTAAAATGTGATAGACGGAATCCTGGTAGGAGGAATCTTCGTGACGTACCAACTGCGCATCCTGATCCGCCCCATCATATTTGTATGCTATTGTTTCTGGCTCCCTCAAATCATAACGAACATTTTGAAAGACACTCGAAAGCCCTTGCACCCGCAATACATCCTGGGAATGAGCCTCACGCGACTCGCCATACCGTTCTACGCGTTCGGATGCCCGCAGAATTTCATGAGGGTGGAGACCGCCGCACGGTGGTGCGCCTTTCTGGGCCTCTTCGTCGGGGCGCAGGCCGCCGTCCTGTTGCTGCAGCATTATTTTGGCTCCCGATGCTTCATCCCTCGACAGGTGCGTTTCTTTCTTTCTTTCTTGCCCACTTCTCGAAAATCAACTATGCTAACATGAACTTGCTAATAGATATTGCCGGAAAAGTATAGTTACCATAGAAAGGTAGAGACCGATTCGAACCAATCGAACGATTGCGTCATTTGCATGGCTTCAATCGACATTACGCGCCGATACGATTACATGGTATGTGTCATATAATCTTTTACTTACATAATATATAATAAAATAGTAAGTAGGGTAGTAAGCTGAACATGAAAATTATATATATTTAATGCAGGTAACGCCATGTGAGCATTTATTTCATTCGGGATGTTTGCAAAGATGGATGGATATAAAAATGGAATGCCCGACATGTCGCCGAACTTTGCCTCCTGCTTAATTAGCGCCTCTTTTATATCTCTCTTTGTATATTAATACCGTTACATTATATTAAATAATATATATTATATCATCTTTTTTTAAGAAGCAAACTTTTCGACTTATACAAGACCCTCCCTTTCGGTACGTTGACCATCTTTTTGTTTAGATTATTTTCGTTACTTTTTCTTATTATTGAGTGTTTGAAGTGATTAATTGTTAATTGTTTATTTATTTTTCAGGTTAGGATTTAAGCTAAGATGGTGTTGTGTGTTAATTAGTTTCATGAAGAGAATTTGGTGGTACATAGCAAAACGGGATAGAATAATTACACAAAACTTGTACCATGTGTATAATTTTTTTTTACTTTTTTTTTCTCTTTTTTTTTTTCTGTTGTTTCGGGGGGTAATGTGATGGGTATACTCATTCAAAATAGTTTTTTTTTCAACAATTAATTTTTATTTTATTTTGTCAAGCTTCTCCAATTATTTGTAGAATTATTCTCGTTGTTCTAGGTTTTTATTTTTCAGAATGCGTCTTAGGCCCGGCCCAAGTAGGAATTGTGGGACCTATGATACAATTATATATCCTCAATTAATGCAAGAACTCACGGAGGGGAATTAGAAATTTAGATCGAGTCACCAATGGACGCCATTATGTTGCCGCGATTGGACCTTTTTGTCATCTCTTGATAACTAATTATGCTATCTAATCCTTTTTCATTATTTTTTAAGGTGAAATCTTTATGTGTTACATTTTGCACACATAACTGCTGAGATGCATTGGATTAAATTAAATAAAAGTTTACAATAAGAGTTTTGCCCATTGTTTTGCTTCTTGACCTGCCATTTAGCTCGATTGTTGTTTGTCATCTAATTATTTTTAAAAATTAGTTTACCAAAAATTATTTTATTTTATAAGAGTATTTTTGGAGAATCTAAAAATATGAGGAGTTTTTCTAAAAATATTTAGAAATGACAAGGATTTTTCTGAGAATCAACCAAAGAAACTCTTTTTTTTTTGCAAGTTTTAGTTCCCAAGACATATACGCTGGATCTCTTTACTTCCTACTTTCCTATCATTTCTCGCCTCATTTCATCTATGCATAACTTCCCTCACTCGTAGAAAGTATAATAATAAAAAAAGACCGCCACATTGATATACTAAGAAAATATATCAGATAAAAGGACTGCCATTAAAAAAGGTCAAAATGTGTTTGAGAATGTATAGTATACTAAGAAAGTATACTTATTACCACCACTAGGTTAACCTAGTGGTCATGGTACCAACTCATTTATCCATAGGTGAGAGGTTCGAATCCTGCGTCTAGCAAGATTGATTGAAAAATTTAGGTGAGCACATATGAGTTCACCCTAAAGAGAATGAAGCAAACGATCGCTTGTAATTCTTCCTATATAAAAAAAGTGTACTTATTAGCAAAATAAAATAATCAAAATAAGTTCCATGTATTATAACTATTTCTTTTGAGGATAATATTCGATTTCGATCAAGATTATAACTACTAAGATATTAAAAGTTAAATTTATTCAATAATGATAAGACTTGGGTAAATAACAAACCCATCTCTAATAGAGTGATAAGGCACCAACCATTCCACCAACTCAAAGATTGTGGGTTCGAAACACGGCTTTGATAAATAAATAAAAAAAATAACATAACATAGTGGTCCATGTAATTTAATATTGGTGTAAATTTAATACTGGTCCTTAAAAAAAACTTGGGTAAATAAATAGAAAGAAAAAATCATTGGGGTAGAAGTGGTGTGTAACTTGGGTAACGATAACAGAGATAACAGAAGATACTGGTCCATGTAATTTAATATTGGTGAATTGAACAAGGTCGAGGTAACAACAACAACAACAATGGCTCGTGTTAGGCACTAAGCAGAGAGAGAAAACAAAGAGAGAAATGCACAGAAATCTTCATCATTCTTAGAGAGAGAGAAGAGAGAGAGAGAGAATGCAGCTTGGATCCCCCATTCTTCAGTTGTTAATTCTTCATCTCTCACTTTCACTCACTTCCCCTTCTGTTTCCGCTGCTCAACCCAATGGTAATTCACTCTCCCTTTCCCTCCTACTAATTAACTCTCTTGTGACCAAATGGGAATGAGCTTTTGACCATTTTTCACTGTAATAAAGTTACTAGCTTTCTCTCGCTTTATACTTTCCTAAACCCATTTTAAGCCCTAGATTTATCTTAATTTTGGCAAAATATCACTAAAGACAAACACACTTGTCGAGGATTAAAGATATCAAAGTCAAACCCAAAATTGCAGAATCGGGCTAATTCCAACATTTTTTGATCATTTAATCAGTAGAACCGTTCGCGCTTCGGATAAGTTGCGGAAGCCGAGACGACGTGCGCACACCGCCCACCAACACATTATGGTACCGAGACTACGGCTACACAGGCGGCCGCTTTTCCAACGCCACACGGCCATCTTTCATCTCTCCTCCCCTCAAAACCCTCCGTTTCTTCCCTCTCTCCTCCGGCCCCGAAAACTGCTACTACATCAACAACTTACCCGTCGGAAAATACCAAATTAGGGTTTTCTTCGGCCTCATTTCGGACCCTAACTTAGACTCCGAACCGATATTCGATCTCTCGGTCGAAGGAACACAATTCGCGTCTCTCAAACAAGGCTGGAGCAGTTCTGCCGAGCAGTCTTTTGCGGAAGCAATCCTCCATATTGCAGATAATACCGCCTCGATATGCTTCCACGGAACGGGTCACGGTGACCCGTCCATTCTCTCCATCGAAGTACTCCAAATCAACGATTCCGCCTATTATTTAGGAAAATCGTGGGGAAACCGAGTAGTTCTTCGGCCGGTGAAGAGACTGACATGCGGGGCTGGAAAGCCGGCTTTCGACGTGGACATGAACGGTACGAGTTGGGGAGGCGATAGATTTTGGGCCGCGATAAAAACGTTTTCCGCTGACAATGACGTGGCGATTTCCACCGAAAACGTAATCGCCGAAACGTCAATCTCCCCCAACTTTTACCCCCAGGCTCTGTACCAGTACGCTATAGTAAGTACCGATAGAGAGCCCCAAATGTCGTACCAATTCGACGTCGATCCGAATAAAAATTATTCGGTGTGGCTCCACTTTGCGGAGATTGACGTGGCGGTTACGAAAGAGTTAGAAAGAGTTTTTGACGTGTCGATTAATGGAGATTCGGCGTTTAAAGATGTGGATGTGATTAGGATAGCGGGCGAGAGATACACGGCAATAGTTTTGAATACGACGGTTTCGGTTAGCGGAAAGTCGATTAAGATTACGTTTACGCCCTCGGTCGGGCACGCGATTGTGAGTGCTATCGAGGTTTTTGAGGTTATAAACGCCGAAATTACGACTTCACCCGACGAAGGTACGTACCGTCCTTTTCTCTCTCTATCTTTTTTTTTTCTTTTGTTGACGTAAAAGTTGGGGGAATTAAAATATCATATTTACCCCTCTAAAAATGTAAATATCAAATTTATCCTTCCAAAATCCAAAATATATCATATTTATCGTTACAACTCTTTTACGGACCAAGATACCTGATCTCCATGGATAAAAGGGCATTTTTGTCCATAAAAAGGTTTAAAAGCATAAATAATAAATATAATTGTATAATGGATTTTAGATCAAGGGTAAACTTGATATTTGCATGTTTAAACTTTAGAGGCAGGCGCACGCATGATATCGTTCAAGCCAACCACATTATTAATCAATTAACCAACTAATTAAACTTTTCTTGACATTCTTTCAATGTAGTTGAGGCGTTGAGTGTGATAAAAACGAAGCTGGACCTGCCGGTACGGTTCGGTTGGAACGGGGACCCGTGCGTACCGCAACAACATCCGTGGAGCGGCGTCGACTGCCACTTCGACAAACCCAACAACCAATGGGTCATCGACGGATTGTACTTTCCTTTTTATTCATATTTTTTTAAGGATTTTTGCAAAAAAGCCCCGCCAGAATTGGAAAAAAGGTTCTCGAACAACTCATATTTATTGATTTTGTTCATTGAAATTGTAGGGGTCTTGATAATCAGGGATTGCGCGGAATCTTGCCTGACGAAATTTCAAAACTCCAACATCTTCAATCCATGTACGTTGTTTCAAATCCATACATAAAATTAGAATTTTTTTTTATCATGAATCTTCAATTTTCATTTTGTATAATTTGCTTTTTATGAAACAGAAATTTGAGTGAGAATACCATCAGGGGCGAGATTCCCATCTCACTTGGTAACATTGCAGGCTTGCAAGTACTGTAAGTACATTAATTAATTTAATTTCTTGTTTATCAAGAAATTACATTTATAAAAATCGAAAGGAATTTCGTCTGATTAATTTTATATTTTGAATGTAGAGATTTATCATTCAACGAACTTAACGGCACGATTCCTGAAAGTCTCGGTACTCTCAAGAATTTACAAATACTGTAAGTTTAATTTCTTTCACATTTAGACTCATTTAGTTAATTTTATTCAAAAACTGTAATATTATTTTTCTAATTTTTGTAGGAATCTGAATGGAAATTCTTTGTCTGGAAAAGTTCCAGCCAATCTTGGCGGAAGGCCTCTCCACAGAGCTAGCTTCAAGTAAGATTAATTAATTAATAATTTAATACATCAAAACATTAATCATTTCAAATTAATCGCAAATAATTTAACTCAATATTTTAAACTGCCCCTAACATTTTAGACTGTCTCTCTCTTAGTCCCTCTTAGCTTTCTCTTTTAGTGGTCCCATTAAAGTGGGTTGAAATATAGATGGGCCAAAAGAGAGAATCTAAAAAGTCAGTGAGCTTATAAAAAAATCTAGAAAAGTTAGGGAGTTTTAAAAATATCTAAAAAACTTAGTTTATGTACTTCAATGAGATTGCATTTTAGTCCCTATACTGTTGATTTAAACTTTTCGGGTCCCTGTAGTTTATGAAATAGTGCATGGTTAGTTATTGAGTGAGAGACCAAAAAGTAGAAACCAACAATACAGGGACCAAAACCCAAACCAACTAAACCACAAGGACCTAACCGTAAATTAATAATTCTCAACAGTTTTACCGGGAACGATGGGCTGTGTGGAATCCCGGGGCTGCCGACGTGCGGGCCCCGTTTGTCGGTCGGGGCCAAAATCGGAATCGCGTTCGGTTCTCTATTCGCGTTTTTGTTGTTGCTTGTTTTCGCGACGTGTTGGTGGAAACGGCGGCAGAATATTCTGCGGGCACAGAAATTACAAGCAGGTTTGATAAATAAACCCTAAACCCTAGATTGATAAATGGAGTAATGTCTATTGTTTGTTCATATGTATCTGAATTAGATATTGACAAGTTCTATATAGATTTTTGAAAGTAAGACTGGAATAGATTGATAAATGAACGAATATTTATATTTATACATATCAAAACTGGATATTAACAAATTCCATTAAAAGAAATTGTGAAATAGTAGAAAATGCAACCGTTATTACGTACTTGCTATTCTGGTTATAACAACCCTAAACCCTAATTATTGATAAATGACTTGTGAAGATAAGAGTATAAGACGGGAATAGATTGATTGATGAACTAGACATTAACAAATTCCATTAAAACAGACTTACTAAAGAGTAAAAATGCATCCATCATTACATACTTGTTATTCTTGTTATAGCATTACCAACCCTAAACCCTAATTATTTTTTTCAAAACAAAGCGAGGGAAGCTCCGTATGCAAAAGCAAGAACGCATTTTAGAGACATACAAATGGGGAAGCATCATCGGCAGCACGAAGCTTCAAAAACCGCCGCTGAAACCGTGCCGCTTTCTTGACATGTTAAATTGTTAAGTACAAAATAATTGTATTTTTTGTTAATTTATTTACGTGTTGTGTTTTTAGATTAGAGAAGGGAGATAAATTGTGTTTTTGTAAGGAGAGAGAATAAGAGAGAATTGTTTAATTTCAGACGTATGTTTTGTTGTAATGTATTCTGATTTTGTTGTATTGGATGTAAATACTTAATGTTAGGTTGATTGTGTACATAATGTGCCTTTGTTTTTTCTCTTTTCGTGTTTTAATGTTTGGATTATGTCAAGGAAAGAAGAAATAATTTTGTCAGTTTTTTTTATTTGAATTGTTAGTTAGACAATTGTCCTTGAATTAATTGAAATTAGCATATGAACTGGTCAAACCGGTTAAATCTGCTCGGTTAATTTGGTTTGGCTCAAAATCCAATATTATTTGATTTATGCAGTTTCGATTGTTTTAACAATTACGATTATACTACCCGACCCAATTACACAATTCTTTTTCATTTTTTCATTATTTCAACTTTAGATTTAAAGATTTGAGATAATTTTGATCCAAAATAACCTAATTATATTTTATTTGATTTAATGTTTATTAAAAATATGATTTTAATATTTGAGAAACTTTTATGAAAAGAAAAACTGAATGGCGTAAAGAGAAAATCATTCCAAACTTTCATCAAAAAACAACTCCGTTACAAATCTGAAACGAACCAAGTTCCAATCACACACACACACACACACTCTCTCTCTCTCTCTCTCACACACACACACACACACAAAAACATAATTATACATAATAGCAATTTGAGCTCATGAAAATTACACACCATGAACCATTATCAAATAATTAACACACAGGCACGGTAGAAACATCAATCCATTTCAATTCGAGCTGAATCTCACCGCAATGCACATTTCTGAGCTTCAAAATCAATTCCTGACAAACTTTTCCGCCTTTTATCAAAATTTGGCTCTCTTCAGCGATGCAACTATCTTTATCAGGATAAAGTGTTTTGATTACCGCGTCGCTCGGAATTCCTTCACGACTCATTTTCGCCACGTCAGCTAATTCATGTATTGAAAATTCTGCATCGCCCATTGAATCGTCCTCTGTGAATGTGTCTTGGTCAAATACTTCCTGCATTTATTTTTGTTATATTGTGATTTTTTAATGAAATTCAGTCGATCTATTATGAAACAATAACAAAACTCTGAATTTTCTATTTTGGCACTTTTTTTCTATTTTTGGATATTTTGATTTTTCCTCCAAATGCATTAAACGGCTTACCTTCACCCTTTTGTAACACCTGAAAGTAAAACCCCGAAAAATAAAATCATTTGACCTATTGAGTGGCATGAAATGAAATTAAGACGATTTATTGTGATGAAATGAAAACAAACTTCTTTGAACCTTTTCTATTTTGGGGCATTTTCTTCTAAATTTTGCAAAAAAAAACGAAAACCCCAAAAACGAAAAAAAAAAAAAACGTAGACGTGCAAATTTTCAGTAAATTATATAGAGAAATTTCAGTAATCAGTAAAACTATATTTAAAGATATTTCAGTGAAATTATATATATATATAGTCAGTAAAATAATATTTAGTAAAATTATCATTCCAGTATAATTCTATATTGAAATATCATACAACAAAAAATCAATTCAATATATGCATCCTGATTAGTATAATTAGTCCCTCACTCAGTCCCCCCTCCCGAGCAATCAAACCATACTCCATTTTACAACATAAACATCTCAACACGTCACATAACGGTCCGAAATTCCGTTACAGCACCAACCAACAAATGAGTCATATAATCGGTCCCCTCAAATTGACCCACTGAAGCTTCAACTCGATCTCGCCTCTCTCCACATTCCTGAGCCTCAGAACGAGATCCTGACAGACCGCACCGTTAGTGAACGTCACGAAACTCTCTTCGGCGAGGCAGTTGGCGCGGGTCGGCTTCACGACCCGGATCGGACCGTCCATGTGGGACAGAATCTCGTCAGGTTGCATCAGCACCACCTCAGCGAGCTCCTTGATCCAGAACTCGGCCACGCCCATGTTGTCGTCCTTTGTGAACGTGTCTTTGTCATACACTTTCTGTTTATTTTATTTTATTATGTTATGTTATGTTATATTAGTTCGAGGATTAGGATTTCAATTAGAATGTCCATTAAGATTTGTACCCATTTTGGTATTTATTCATCTGATTTTAGTTATTGTTAGGAAGTTAAAGAAAATAAGAAAATCGTGACGTGTCGTGTTCAACCTAAAGAAGGGTTGAATGATTAATTATGTCATGTTAGTTGATCAAGTCAGATTAATTTAGCTCGATGTATCATAAATCAGCGTGTAAATCCAATCGCAAGATTAATTTCGATTAATCAAAATCCGATCATTATGGAAATTAATAAAGGTTGAAACTTACGAGCTTAACGGGCATGGTGGCGTCAGAAACGGAGAGAGTGAGTTCCTCATTCCATTCTGGATTCACGTCCTTCTTCTTCACGCTAGTTTTCACTTTCTGCACTCCAATTCAATTCAATTCAATTCACACATAAGAATCAATGAAATTCATCTCATTTCATTGCGAATTAACAACTCCAATTCCAAAAAACGAAAGAGGGATTCTTTCTTTCGCCACCAACATACAATAGTATTTGATTTCTTTGAAGAAAAAAGAGAAGGGGCTAATTAATTAAATCACCTGATTGCCAAAGCGAAGAACGACGTAAGGATCGCTGCTGCGCGTGTCACGGTAGGCCAAATTCACGCCTCGCACCACCTTCACCTTCAACAATCCCAACATTTTATCCATTTGTTGTGTTTCTCTTCTTAATTGAAATAGAAAGAACAAGAAGAACAGGAAGGGAAGGGAAGGGAAGAGATTAATGAATGAATGATGGATTCGTGGAATGGATTGCGTCTTTCTTTTTTCTATTCTTAGCCATTTTATTCTTTTCTGTTTAGGAAACTTTCCTAAAACCCCTCACTTTTTGTATATTTCCCAAGTTCTGTATTTTTTTTTAAGATTTCCTATTTTAGTTCAGTAGGTTGAGTTCTTTTTACCGCCTTGTTAACTTTGACTTTATATCTAATTCTTACCAAGATATTCCTCATCAGAATTATTTTTATATTTTAACCAAAAAATGCTAAAATATAACGTTTTGTAAAATAGAAATGAAGAAAAAGTGAGTATATTCATAATTTATTACGAAAATGAGATGACTCGTGACGGAGGCATTGTCTAGTCCATTAGGGATACGTAACAAAATTCAAAAGAATATGAGGTCTCGGTATCTCGGATCTTGAACTGTAAAATTGTGCACTACTACTAACCAAATGTTTCTAAAAATTAGATGATTATCCAGAAAGTAATCAGTCATTATGTCTTTAGAAGCTTTATAATATATCAAATACAATAATTTTTTTTCTTTACCTATCAATTTTCCTGAATGACAATCAAACTTCATCATTTCCACCCCTTGCCAATATTTTGTGCTCCCTTTCTTTACCCTTCAGTCTGAACGGAAATGGACTTTTAACATATTTTTCTCCATTTTCTCAGCTACAATAAATCTCTTGAATTTGACATCTCGTAAAAAGTAACATAATTTGGAAAACATCCATAAAAAAAAAACATAATTTGGAAAACTAAAACCCTTCAAGATCAAAATCTTTCATATAACTATTAATCAAGGACATGTTACTGGTAGCGCAAAACCTCCAAAAAAGAAACAGACCGCATAACATATCTTGCTGCTTATGCGCATTTTATATATTTGAAACAACACAATATTTACTTTGTGAACATAACTATGTGGAGATTTTGGAATCTATCTTTTCAATATGATAATCTTTTCACTGCTATTAGTCTTCATATCAACAACCTATCTGTTTGAAACGATGGAGAATGCGCATAGGAGCCAAGGTGAAAAAGAACGGCATTATATTCTTGATAGGTTGTTGGGTAGTATAGAAGAAAATAAACAATAAATTTTTTAACCGGGATTAAAAAGTTATAGTTTCTTTTATTGGAAATGACTTTGCATAACGCTCAAAGTTTTCATTCTTTTGTTAATTTATTGGCTTGTATTTTTCCTTTCTTTTTTACTTTTCCTTCAACTTTTTACAACCTTATGCACTATTTTCATTTTGGTTTATTAACTTAAGGATAAAAATATTCAACCAACTTTACAGGACTAAAAAGAAATAAAAAATATAAGGCGTTTTTGAAATATTAAAAAAAAATAGGGTTTCGTTTAAACAATTCTCATTTGTATTATGTGAAAGCATGTTTTTGTTTTCGGTCATATCTTAAAGTGTTGGCCAGCGAAAATGACCAGGATGGATAGTTTATTGTTACAACAAGACTTGTTCAGTCAACTCTTTTTTTTTTGTTTGAATAATAAGTCAATTCTCCAATCCCTTTTCAGTTTCAAATAATTCTTCAAATTTAACGAATCTTTCTTTCAGATAAATTTTCATTAGAAAATACTTCTATTTCTCTAGAGAAATACATCACATCTTATTAACTGTTTTACAATTTAAATATGTGATGATTCGTCAGGACTTATTGGAGACTTAAGTACTTGAATAAGTAAAATCAAAATTAAAGGAGATGCATTTTTTTAATTAATATAACAAATTCAATCAATTATTCTACTATCAAGTTGATTGAAAAGTAAAATTTGGGTTGAGTAATTCGGATCAGATACAAAAAGGAACAGAAAAATTAAAAAGTAAACGATTCAGATGGCAATATACTAAAAGACTACAAATATGCATAAACAAAAGTTCATAATAATCTATATAGATAATATAATTAGGATAACACAAGCTCAATCATAATATCAGCAACGCCATCCTCCTCGTCATTATCATTATCATTATCATTATCACCATCGTCACTGCAATAATTTCCATCCTCATCATCATCATCATCATCATCATCAGCCTCATCGTTGTTGCTATTGTTGTCATTATTATCTGTGAAACCAACACTCATGTCTACTTGTGGATTAGTGGCCATGGTTGCGGTCATCGACTGTTGTTGTGGTTGCCGTGTTGGTGGTGTTGGTGCTTTACTACCACCTGAATCTGGAGACACATCAGTTTGTCCTCCCACAATAGTTCCTGTAACTCTTATTAATTATTCAATGTATTCATGATATTTTACATTTTATCCAAACATATATGGTATCTAAGATTTTGTAAGATACAAAAAATTGAAATGAGGAGATTTCACACTCATATCCGAATATTTAAAAAGTGGTCTTTGTGCTAGTCCTTTTCGCTATAAGGTCCACTTCAGTAAGGTCACTAGCAGCCGAATGATATTTTTCTTGAATAATTATATATTATTTCGTTCACCTTTCAGTTTTAATTAAATGGAAAACTCTCATAGTTTTTTACTTTTAAATATAGTTCTAAACTAAGGTTTGCAGTTGGAAACCTGAATTTATCGGCAGTTGCAATATCAGATGGATCTCTCCGCTTTCGACTTCGCTTAGCCTGACAACCATGTCTTGAATAATTAGTCCATCTTTGAGAAAGATGCGGCTCTCAGAACCGAGATAATTGTCAGCAGCAGGTTTTATGGTTTTTATTGTGGAATTATTTTTGGTATTTGTTAGATCCCCTCTAGAAGCTTCTATGATGTCTTTTATGTTAATTTCTGCTTTACCCATCCGGTCATCACTTGTAACTCTGTCGTGGTCGAAAACTTCCTAAAAAACTCGTATTTGCAATTGTTATTCCCAATCACAGATCTATATACTTGATATTACCATTTCTGAAAAAATTAAATGGGAAATTTAACAAAATTGACGAATGGATGAATGACTTACAAGATGAATTGGCGTGTTAGACGATACGTTAAAAGGACTGAGTAGCTGATTCCACTCTGGCTCCAGTGTGTGATGTTGCACCTCTGTTCTCAATTCGGTCTGCACTCAAAGTTTTTAGAGAAAATATTGTTGGTTTGTTGTTTATTTTTTGAATATTACAGATTAATTGAAATCAGTCTTGAATGATCATGTACGAACGTTGGAGTCAGTCGAGAGACGAAGGTAGGGGCTACTACTTGCACGGATTAGGTCTCGAACTGCCATGTTCGTGCCTCGCACCGCCAAAATGTTCAGATTATGGAATTCCATTCTCACTTTCTGTTCTAATTTTTGTTGTATGAGCTTCAAATGAAATTTGAAATTAGCATTTAAAGGAAAAGGCTCAGACACATCCTTTTCTTTCTTTATGTACCCTACAATCCTATTTTGTTGTTATTCTCACTTTATTTTTTTGCTTTACAAATGATTTATGTGGTAGTCTGATGAATTATGGCCCATTACAATTTTAACCGGTGAGAAGGTGAACATTCTGTGCAACTTTTACCTAATTGCACTAAGGGTGGAAATGGAATTAAAAAGTTTTAAAGTTTTCTTTCACTTAATCAAGTATCATAATGTTATATTTTCTCAATCTAGATTTATTAGAAACTCTTGAAATTACAGAGGAAGGCTCTCTTAAAGGATAAATGACAAACATAGTAGACTTGTCGTTGTCGATTAATTGAACGACTTTTACCATCTACTCGACCATCAAAGTGGAACTGATTGAGATAGGCGGTTAGGAACTTGTTCCGATCTGCTTGGGGCCAACTTATCTACATAGTTTTTCTCAAAAAAAGAAAAAGAAAAGGAAAAAAATATCATCATAGTTTATGTTGGTTCATTTCCTTAAGGTTTATGATAATTAATGACCCTTCTAAAATAAAGGAATGTTATTTTAATTAACTATATTTACAATTAACAACTCATAAATAGTTGAGAAGGCACAGTTTGCTATATCTGAAGAGACAATAGAGAAGTTAATGGATATTCTTTAAAAATGTTTTTGAGTGCTAATGTAGAAGTATACTTAATTTATACCTTCTATCAGACAGACTCTTATAATTTTCTTTTTTCAAAACTGATTAATGCTTATTTATAATATGAGACTAAAAAGTCTTTTGGTCATATACCTCAAGTGTTGAGCGGCGAAAATGACCAGGATGGATAGTTTATAGTTACCACAAGACTTGTTCAGTCAACTCTATTTTTTTTTTTTTTTGAATAACCTTAACCCAATCCCTTTTCAGTTTCAAATAATTCTTCAAATTTAACGAATCTTTCTTTCAGATAAATTTTCATCAGAAGATACTTCTATTTCTTTAGAGAAATACATCACATCTTATTAACTGTTTTACAATTTAAATATGTCATGATTCGTTAGGTTTTATTAGAGACTTAAGTACTTGAATAAGTAAAATACAAAGAAGACGCATTTCTTAAATTAATATAACTAATTCAATCAATTATTCTACTATCAAGTTGATTGAATAGTAAAATTTGGGTTGAGTATTCGGAGCAGAAAGTATATATGCATATAGAATTCATAGTCATAAGAAGTTCACAGAATCGCCCAAGTAAAAATCTGTAGATACAATTATGATAAGATTCCTTTTTATTATCAAAACTCAATCATCATCATCATCATCATCATCATCATCATCATCATTATCATCATAAGTTACAACCTCCACACCCCTACTGGTCTGAGTCTGAGCCTGATATGTGGCTTGTGATTGTATTGATGCACCATTTTGTCCGGCCAGATTAATTCCTGTAATACAGTTTTATTATTCATATGTTCATCGATCTAATCATGTTTACAAAATATTAAAGATAACATATGTGCAAGTAACCATACAAAGTGCATAATTTCTAGAAGAGCTCATATGCACAGTCCCCACTTTAAATCCCCCTCAACATACAATCAAACGGATACCATACCACCAATTTTTTTTATTTTATTAAATAAAAAAGGTGTCAAATGGGGTTCATTTGACAGTCCGTGGGCCCGTTTGACAGTGAGAGGGGAACCGGGAACGGATGGGAGATTTTAAAGGCGGCCAAATATACTTTTCCTTTCTAGAATTATATTACTTGGAACATTATTAATCATGAACTATTAATACCTGGAGTTTTTAATGGCAGTTGTAATTGCAGATGAACTTCTCCGCTTTCGACTTCTCTTAGCCTGACAGCCATGTCTAGAACAATCATGCCATCTTTCAGAAATATTTGACTCGCACGACTGAATAAGTTGTATTGAGTCGGTTGCAGAGTCTTGATTATGCAATTGTTCTCCACACGAGTCAGATCCATTCTAGAAGATTCTATGATGTCTATTGGTGATATTTCACTTTTTTAGGAGTGTACATGAAATTATGATGTTTTATAGGGTACACGTGAAATTTGGCATTTTTATTATTATTATAGAGTATGAAATAGACAAGCAGTACTTGGTTATAAAAAAAAGGAAAAGAAAAATTAAAAAGAATAAAGTAAAATTAAAAAATTAAAAAGAAAACGATTCAAACCCGCAATATACTAAACGACTACAAATATGGCATATACAAAAATTCATAATAATCTATATAGAGAATACAATTAGGATAACTCAAAATTCAAACATAATATCATCACCGCCAGCTTCCTCATCATCATAATTATCACCATCGTCACCACAATAATCATCATCATCATCATCGTTGTTGTTATGGTTGTCATTGTTATATGTGAAATCAACACTCTCGTCTACTTCTGGGTTAGTGGCGATGGTTGTCGCCATCGATTGTTGTTGTTGTTGCAGTGTTGGTGCATTATTACCACCTGAGTCTGGACACACATCATTTTGTCCTCCCAAAGTAGTTCCTGTCACTCTTATTAATTATTCAATGTATTCTTGATATTTTACATTTTATCGAAACATATATGACTTTTAAGATTTTGTAAGATACAAAAAATTGAAATGAGTGGAGATATATCACACTCATATCCGAATATCTAAAAGGAGAATTCTAAAAGGTGGGTTTTGTGCTAGTCCTTATCTCTATAAGGCCCGTTTCAGTAAGGTCGCTAGCAGCCGAATGATATTTTTCTTGAATAATTATAGTATATTATTTCGTCCTACTTTCAGATTTAATTAAATGGAAAACTCTCATAGTTTTTACTATTAAATATAGTTCTAAACTAAGGTTTGCAGTTGCATACCTGAATTTATCGGCAGCTGCAACAGAAGATGGACCTCTCCGCTTTTGACTTCGCTTAGCCTGACAACCATGTCTTGAACAATTACTCCATCTTTGAGAAAGATGCGGCTCTCAGATCCGAGATAATTGTCAGCAGCAGGTTTTATGGTTTTTATTGTGGAATTATTTTTGGTATTTGTTAGATCCCCTCTAGAAGCTTCTATGATGCCTTTTATGTTAATTTCCGCTTTACCCATCAGGTCGTCACTTGTAAACCTGTCGTGGTCGAAAACTTCCTAAAAAACTCGTATTTGCAATTGTTATTCAATCATAGATCTATATACTTCATGTTAACATTTTTGTTAAAAAATAAATGGAAAATTTAACAAAATTGACGAATAAATGAGTGACTTACAAGATGAATTGGCATGTTAGGCGAAACGTTAAAGGGACCGAGTACCTGGTTCCACTCTGGCTCAAGTGTCTGATGTTGCACCTCTGTTCTCAATTCGGTCTGCACTCAATTTTTTAGAGAAAATATTGTTGGTTTGTTGTTTATTATTTGAATATACAGATGAAATGAATTCAGTCTTGAATGATCATATACGAACGTTTGAGTCAGTCGTGAGACGAAGGTAGGGGCTACTACTTGCACGGATTCGGTCTCGAACTGCCATGTTCGTGCCTCGCACAGCCAAAATTTTCAGATTATAGAATTCCATTCTCACTTTCTATTCTAATTTTTGATGTATGAGCTTCAAATGAAATTTGAAAGTAGCATTTAAAGGAAAAGGCTTAGACACATCCTTTACTTTATGTACCCTAGATTCTTATTTTATTGTTATTTTCACTTTATTTATTTATTTATTTATTTTAAATTCAATCTATATTTAGTGAGTAAGATTTTGCTAAATATATGTGTTTGCTATGTATTAAACCATAACTTCTTGGTATACATGTAACATGCTCTAACCACTTTATTCTTTTTCTCACGATGATTTATGTGGTAGCCTGATGAATTATGGCCCATTTAAATTTTAACCGTGAGAAGAGTCAACATTCTGTGCAACTTTAACATAACAAAAATAGAATAATGCTCACGTTTCGCTGTGAATATTTAAATTTGTTATTTATTTAAATTTATATATAAATTACAATTATGAAAAATCTAAATAAAAGTTTAAAATAAATTTTGAGTACATAAATAATATATAATAATTATGTTATGTAAGTTGATTATGTTTAAAATTATTTTGAATTACATCATCAGATATTCTATCCATTTATTATTCACTAAAAAATATGTGTGATGACTTCCATGAATAGAATGATCTGTCCCAGCGGGCATTGTCTTTGAAACCGAACGACAGTACATACAGGGTTGCCCCCACACCCAGTTACGGAAGAGGAAGTTTTCCGTGGTTGGAAGAAGTGGCGCATCCCACTCCTATGTTCCTAAAGTGCAACGGGGAATGATGTGTTGGGTTTCTACCGTTCATAATGCAGCGGAAAAATACAAAATGAAACAAAATCGAATTTCGAAACCCAAAAGAAGGATCCGTGAATTACAATTAAATCAAAGAAAAGTGTTCATAACTTTGTACCTTCGGATTACGCTTAATCCGTGATGATCAAAAGCGAATATGGTTGACGCTTCTCTTTGCCCGATTCCAAACCGGTTTCCAAACCGATCCTTTGAATGATTCGCCTAACCGGTCGTCTCACAAACCGATCTCCGAATAAACCGATTCTCCAAACAAAATCACGGTTTCAACCCAAATCATAAAGACGCCGCACTTCGCTTCGTCCTCTACCGGTATCCACACGAACAACCCCTTTGAATGGATAAAGAACGATATATGCTAGTATCCGTTCTTCATTTCTCTCACAGAAATAACAAGAGAATAAATTTTCGGATTTTTTCTCTCTTCTTTGTCTCACAAAAGATGGACGAAAAATTATATTCCTTATTTTTTGATTTTGGGGTATCTCTTGTGCCTACATAGTCCATTCGTTTCATATCCAATGTGCATGGTAACTATGCAACCATATATACAACACATCTTATCATATAAGATGTAGGATTGGATGTGTCACTTGACTATGTAGCTATCCATACAACTTATCACATAAGTCATGATTTTTCTGTATACGTCTCAATAGTTGTTCTTTGTGTGTGACCCTGTAGGTTTACTTAATGTTGGCAACAATCACAACGGATTATAAATCATGAGCGGCCTCTAGCAAGACATCATGATTACCCAAATTAAGCAAATATAGATGATTCGATCAAACCTAATTTATGTCATGCATTGTATCCCTTTGTTACACGATATCTATATCGTCCATAAGGCATGGTATGTGTCAACCTTATGTTGGTCGATAAATATTTCTTGATACCGAATTTGATTGAACATGAAATGACATTAATAACTCTTTATTAATTCACTTGAGCACGGCCGTGCATTTCTTCAATCAAATCATCAAGAGGCCTAAAGATATCTCTCTCAATTTATGAGAGGAACAAATCCTATCTTGATTAAACTCTTTCCTCCGCATAATTCATTATATACCTAATTATAATCTTTATGACCGCGCGGTTAAAGACGATGTTAGATTATATTAAAGTATAAAATTTCTCATGTAGGAAACTGAGATAATCTCAAGTCTAAGGATTACGAGATACATTCTTTATCGAGAATAACTAATGACACGAACCATGTAGTATTCTCACGGTGGGTCAATCCAAGTATATGGTCTCTAACACATACTTATGTTAATGACTTAATAACTCTTATTCATGATCGGTAAAAACGTGACCATCGGTCAACTAACATACTGATGTACATTTATAGCTTATCATAAAGTATGCTTGTCTCACAAACATCCTATGAATGATCAGGGACAGTTTAGAATATCATTCATAATACTTTATAGTTTTACTATCAAAGTCAGATACTTTGATGATATAAGGCTGAATATCATATTCAAGGTTCATTTTAGTAATAAAAATAAAATAACCAATACGCATTTATTATATAAAATATCTCTAAATAAAAACAATGTTTGTTTAACACAATCCATACATCTAGGTCTCAAATACATTGGCCTAGGGCATACTACTAACATGATGTCACTGAACTTGGACCATACATCTTCCTTCGAAAAGAACTAAGAAGTACGGTTGGAGTACAGTGGGCGTGGAACTTTGAAGACATGTGGAAACAGGGAAATGCAAATGCATAAACCAAGTTGATCTCTTTTTATGATAATATGCCCTCGAACGAGAATAACAGACTTTCTCGAAGCAAGGTCCCAAGAATGGTCTGGGCATTGAAAGTCTAGCCAAGGTGCTATGCGGGGGTCACTTCTCCCGAAGGTGGAACTCAAGGTGAGTTTGTTACTGATGGTGTTATGCCCTAGGCTAAAGTGTTTGTGACCTAGATAATGGATTGTAATAACAAACATAATATTTATTCTAAGATATTTCATATAATATGTGCATATAGGTTATTTTAATACAATTAAAATAGACCATGAATATGCAATTCAGCTTTATGTCATCAAAGTGCGTGACTTTGATAGTAAAACTATAAAGTGTTATGAATGCTATTCTAAATCGTCCCTGGTCATTTATAGGATATTTGTGGAGACAAATATACTTGCAGATACATATAAATATATATTTATATACAAGCTATAAATGTACACCAGTATATTAGTTGACTGATGATTATGTTTTACTGATCATGGATAAATAGTTATCAAGTCATTAACATAGGTATATGTTAGATATCATATACTGGATTGACCCGCCATAAGAATGCTACATGTTTTACGTCATTAGCGATTCTTGTAACATAAAGTATTTATAGTCATTTGACCTGAGATTGTCTCGGTTCCCAACATGAGTAATTTTATACTTTAATATAATCTAACACTGCATTTAACCGGGTGGTCATAACGGTTATGATTAGGTATACAATGAATCATGTAGAGGGATGAGTGCAATCAAGACGGGATTTGTTTCTCTCATAAATGAGAGAGATATCTTTAGGCCTCTTGATGAATGGAACTGAAGAAATGTATGGCCATACTCAAATGAATTAATAAGAGTTATTAATGTCATTTGTTCTTGTTCAGTTTAATTCGGGATCAAGAAATATTAATTCGATTAATATAAGGATGGCGTATTACATGCCTTATGATCGATATAGATATCGTGTGACAAAGGGACTAAATACGTGATTGTTGATAAGGTAAATCAGATCACCGATATTCACTTAAATTGGGTAGTCATGATGGCTTGCTAGAGTCCGCTCATGATTTATAGACTGTTAAGTCTATTGCCAACATTAAGTGAACCTACATGGTTACACACAAAGAACAAATTGAAACGGGCGCAGAATATCCTAACGACTTATATGATAAGTTGCATAAGAATGTCACAAAATATATTGTCATCTTATGTGATAAGATGTGATATATATGTATATAAAGACTATGAGCACAAAAGATCATGTAATCTAGAAGAGTCTAGATGATGACATATGGATAATGATGAGTGATGTCATACACATCTTTTAGTGTGAAGAGACATGACTCTTCATCTCTATATAAGGACATAGAGGGCTCCAAATTCATATGACAACACATCATTCTCTCTCTCATTATTTCTCATTCTCTTTTGTGAGACAAAAGAGAGAAAATATACTTTCTAATTTGTATGACAAAATTATGAAATTGTGCTTTCCTTTTGTATGACAAAATGAAAGAGTGCGATTATATGAGAGGAATTATATACATCTTTTGTGAGATAAAATAAGAAGAGTTTTCTTATGCAAGAGGAGAACAAGCTACTAGCATATATATTGTTCTTCTTCCCGTTTTAAGAAGTTTGTTCGTGTGGACACCGGTAGAGGCGTTCGTACTTTCGGCGCTTGTGATCTATTCGGCCTAAAAAGATGAGAATGGTTTGTTGAGAGTTTTGGTGGAGACCGATTGTGTATGCGGTAGATGACTTCCGCACGATCCGACCTAGACGGACCGAAAATCGGTTAGGACGGTAACCGGTTTAGAGATGCATGGACAACACGCACGGTTTGAGCGTCACGGATTAAGCGTAATCTGAAAGGTATCTTTAAGATTTATTTCTTTGATTTAACCGATACGCACGGATCCTCGGATTGGTTTTGGACGAAATTTTTTGTTTTCCGCTGCGTTATGCACGTCTGAAACCCAACAGTTACGTATTACGTTATAGGCTTGACTTGGTACATATTCACTTGGCAAACTCTTGAGGGACGAGCCAAGCAGATTGGAAGTCAATAATGGGTGAGATTCCAACGAAAAAACATGAAATATGGGCACAAAGCAATACGAATCTCAAGCTGGCGGGAGCGGATCTTGATCCCAATGGAGTTGATGTAACTTATTCTCGGACGGGCTATATCACATCTAATTTTATAAGGATTTATAACTCTATACAAATAAATTTACATATAAGAAATAAAATAATATAAATAATAAATTCATAAAAAAATATAATCAAAAAAATAATTTGGATTATTAATTTAGAATCTTAATTTATATTTGCATTAAAATTTCTAAGATTGAAATATCATCTTTCTTATCTCTTTAGTTTTCTTGTGTCATTATCTATTGACATATTATAGTAAAAAGAAATAAAGTATTAATCGGATAATGAAAGAGATCGGAAAAACTAAAAAGACACGATAATATATTTCATAGATTTTAGTTTAAATCCCATAAGACTTAATTATAGATGATTAACTTTAAAAAATAATAAAATAATAATTATATTTAATATGATTTGTAAAAAGGAAATATGATATTATATATATGAAAAAAATATGTTTACTATACATAAGAAAATGTAACATTACTCATTTTTCCGAAAAAAAAAATAAATTTACATATAGGAAATAAAATAACATAAATAATAAATTCATCAAAAAAATAATCCAAAAAATAATTAGTGAGAATCGTTGTGAGTTTGTTTCTGGCCATAAGATCTTAATCGGATGATTTCAATGAATCATGGTGCAAAGTTATATTCAATTATTAATACCAATAGTTAATGAAGAGTTCACTCATTAAAATATAAATAATTTTTCCTTTCTTCTTGAAAAAATTATAATTTTTAATGAAATATTTTATTTCTAATGTTAAAATCATCAAATATAAATTTGTTGGAATATTCTCTTTATTTTGAGTTTTATATTGTTATGGTTCATTAAGTTTCATAAGAAAATGTAACATTACTTAATGAGCATATCATTTTTGTACATATTCTTTATATAGTCTTTATTCACATATTTTAGCAAGTAAATAAATAAATTAGAACCTTAACAATATGGAACTCAAAATAAAGAAAAAATTACAACAAATTTATATTTAATGATTTTAACATGAGAAATAAAATATTTCATTAAGAATTATAATTTTTTTAAGAAGAAAAAAAAATTATTTTATTTTAATGATTGAACTCTTCATTAACTATTAGTATTAATAATTAAACATAACTTAAAACTATGATTTATTGAAACCATCTTATTAAGATCTGATGGTCAGAAATAAATTTACAACAGTTCTCACTAAATCAGGGATGGAACACAAAACATTAATTAAACCAATCATATGATTATGTTTTAATAATCACACATATGTTACCATAAAATATTAATAAATTTGAGAAAATAAAAGATTAAGATTTAACAAAAAAATTAATTGAGCGGTCAAAATAAAAGTGATGATGTGCTCTTTTAAGAAGACTCAAAGATAGATGAAAAATAAGGGATTGTGGTTAATTGCACGGACAATCCATTCTACAATGGAAATGAAATTAAAAACTTTGAAAGTTTTCTTCCACTTAATCAAGTTTCATAATGTTATATTGTTTTCAATCTAGATTTATAGAAACTCTTGAAATTGCAGAAGGCTCTCTTAAATGATAAATGACAAAATTTAGTAGACATGTCAAATAATTGTACGACTTTTACCGCGGACTCAACCGTCAAAGTCGAGTTGATTGAGATGGCACGGCTAGATAAATCTAGTTCCGGTCTGTTTGGGGTCAACTTATCTACATATTTTTTTCTCAAAAAATAAAAAGAAAATGAAAAAAATATCAACATAGTTTGTGTCGGTTGGTTCATTTCCTTAAGGTTTATGAAAATTAATGACCCTTTTTAAAATAAAGGAATGTTATTTTTAATTAACTATATGTACATTTAACAACTCATAAATAGTTGAAAAGGCACAGTTTGCTAACTCTGAAGAGACAATACATAATAAGTTAATAGATATTCTTTAAAAATGTTTTGAGCGATAATTTAGAAGTATAATTAATTTAAACCTTCTATCAGACACACTTATAGTTTTTTTTTCTTCAAAACCGATAAAAGCATAATTTTGTAAATATGAGATTAATGATGATAATTGGCTACTTATATGTTAATAGCAAATGCAGGGAGGTAATAATAATTCTCAAATTTTGTACAATATTTGACAGAACTTTCATATGTTCTATCAAATTATTTTAAGAGATTTCCTGATCCTCTCTTTGTTCAAATTATTTTTAATGACTAATTAGAAAGCTTAAATATATTTTTACGGATTGTAAATTGATATGTTAGCTGATCTCTTCTTGAAATTGAATGGCTAATGCAACCTTTAGTGCTGCTAAATTGTTTTTTTGTGACTAGAAGAAAAGGAAATGCTTGATTTTGAAGTACAGATAACTTCTAATAATTGATATTCTGATTTCGTTTTGTGATTTATTTTCCATTTGTATACAGTTTTTTATCTTTTTTCTAGGAGCCCTGACAGCTAGTCTTTTGAAATATTTAGCGCGTCGTAATATTTAATTTATCGAATTAATACAGCTCTAACAACAGCTTGATTTTCCGAATTTTAATAAGGAATAATTGGTTCCTTAATTTCTGAAGGAACATGAATGCATGTCTCCTTGTCCTAATTGACCCAAATTAATTTAACTAATTAGCAAGTTTAGACTTTAATTTCAATTGTATATTATTTTTTTTGAAGCTCGGTAGGTGATAGCCTACTGAGATTTCTTTTGATTAAAATATAAAATGATGTTTTATTACATAGATTTCTGTCCCCTTTAAATCGGGTGACGTTGTAAGAAAAAGAAATTACAGAAGAAAAGTCTTGTAACAGTTGAGTAGAAAATAAAATTTCATTCTAATCGAATTTTAAAAGTTGTCCTTCCATAGTTGCCCCTCGTGGTTCGCCATTTCAATTGTATATTAATTAATTAGCAAAATAATACTTCAACAAAAAACAATTAATTAGTACATATAATTATACAAGTCAAAGGATATACAATACTCCTCTTCTGATTCTTATAGTGGAAAATGGTATTTGACATATTAATTTCTTTAATTTCTAACAGATAGTACTGATTAGTGATGACTAGTTCTGAGTTAACTTTAATTTCCGATGATTACATCTTAAGTACAAGCCGCAGTATTATAACATAATACCAATAATTAACCCCAACCCCTTATTTTTCATCTACTTTTAAGCCTCCTCAAGAGGCCACATCATCACTTTTATTTCCACCGTTCGATCAATTTTTTTGTCAAATCTCAGCCATTCATTCTCTCAAATTTATTGATATTTTATGGCAACATATTTGTGCTTATTAAAACATAATCATATGATTGGTTGAATTGATGTTTTGTGTTCCATCCGCGATTTAGTGAGAAACGTTGTAAATTTGTTTCTAACCATCATATCTTAATCAGATGACTTCAATGAATCATAGTTCAAAGTTATGTTCAATTATTAATACCAATAGTTAATGAAGAGTTCACTCATTAAAATATAAATAATTTTTCTTTTCGTCTTTAAAAAATTATAATTCTTAATGAAATATTTTATTTCTCATGTTAAAATCATCAAATATAAATTTGTTGAAATTTTCTCTTTATTTTGAGTTCCATATTGTTATGGTTCTAATTTAATTATTTTCTTGCTAAATAAAAACTCTATAAAAGAACAAGTAAAAAAATAATATACTCATTAAGTTATACCTTATAACTTATTTTTCATCTCCATTTAAGCATTCTCAAGAGACCTATCATCAATTTTATCTCGGCCGTTAGATCAATTTTTTTTCAAATCTTAGTTTTTCATTTAAATTATTGTCATAATATCACATAGTCGGATTAATGTTTCGTATTATATTTCCAATTACATAAAAACTATCATACAATTTTTTTGGAATTTTCTCTTTATTTTGAGTTTCATATTGTTATGGTTCCAATTTTTTTTTCCGCTAAATATGTGAATATAGACTATATAAATGAAGATGTACAAAAATAATATGCTCATTAACTTATAACATATATCTTATTTTTCATCTCTCTTTGAGCATTCTCAAGATACCTATTGTCAATTTTATCTCGGCCGTTGGATCAATTTTTTTTTGAAATCTTAGCTTTTCATTTAAATTATTACCACAATATCACATGTACCAATAGTTAATGAAGAGTTTACTCATTAAAATATAAATAATTTTTTTTTCTTCTTTAAAAAATTATAATTCTTAATGATATATTTTATTTCTCATGTTAAAATCATCAAATATAAATTTGTTGAAATTTTCTTTTTATTTTGAATTCCATATTGTTATGATTCTAATTTTTTTTCCGCTAAAATATGTGAATATAGACTCTATAAATAAAGATATACAAAAATGATATGTTCATTAACTTATACCTTATAACATATTTTTCATCTCTCTTTGAGCATTCTCAAGAGATCTATTTGAAATCTTAGTTTTTCATTTAAATTATTAACACAATATCATATAATGACATATTTTTATGATTCCAATTTTATTTTTTCTTGATAAAATATATGAATATAGACTATCTAAAAGAACATGTAATAAAATGATAAACTCTTCATATTATTTTACCCATGTGAAAATTTTCAAGAGAACTATTATCAATTTCTCTCCGCCGTCGAATCAAAAAATTGATCAAATATTAGATTTTAATTTAAATTATTATCATAATATCACATGATTAGTTAGATTAATGTGCAGTGTTATATCTCCATTATGTAAGAACTATCATCTCAAACAAAATTTCGGAATATCAAAAACTATATTATATTACTTAATGTATTAAGGATTTCATAATAACATATGCGTAATTCATACAATTTTAACACATAAAAAAATAAGAAAAATAGTCTTGACAACTTTTTTAAGAAAATGAGTAATATTACATTTTTCTATGTAGTATACATATTTTTTCCATATATATAATATTAAATATAATAATTATTTTTTATTTTTTTAAAGTTAATAATCTATAATTTAATCTTATGCAGTTTCAATTAAAATCTTAGAAATAAATTATCTTACATTTTTTTTATCTCATTCAACTAAGCCTCGATTAATACTTAATTTATTTTTCTAATATAATATGTCAAAACATAATGACGTAAGAAAATCAAAGACAATAATTTTGAATTCTCATATATTATTATGTATTATGGATTCGCAAACATTAATTTTGAAAGTTATACATTATTAGATTGAAATAACTATTAAAATTGAAATTCTCGCTGCGAAGCGCGAGCATTATCCTAGTTAACTTCATATATAATGATCTTATTATAGACTGATGCCATTATTCACCTAACTGAAGAAATTGATATATTATTTTAATTTGATGATATATTTGAGTTATTGAGAGATTATAGTTTGGTCCTAAATTAGTATTTAGTATAATGTCTGTCATCTGAACTAATAATATGCGATTATTAATTTCAAAAAGCATGCTTCAAGAAGTAATTAAGATTAATCCGAAGTACTGGTATAACAACCTAATTGAACAAACTAAGATTCAAGACGTGCCATCCACTATTTTGACACTTTAACGTGCCTTCCACTCTCTAATCGATCTTAAAAAAAATTACCAAAATAGGGAAAAAGAAGAAAAAAATACCAAAGTCAATCTGAAAGCTGTTTAATACCGATAATTGACATAATTTTCTCTTCGTTTGTTATTCTCTCTCTCTCTCTCTCTCTCTCTCTCTCTCTCTCAACAATGCCATCCATGGAATATTCTCTAGCCGTTGAACAAGAGTTGATCAATGATTTTGTACAACGCGCGAGCGGAGTAACTGTAGATACTCTCTCAATGAGGAGGTTCGGCCAGTTCGACCCAGATGAACCTGTTTCAATGCCATTTGTGTCGACCAAGTTCATCATTGACCAACCCAGACAGTCTCAGTCTCAGCAGCCGAAAGTCGTGAATAGCTCAATATCCACCTCCCCTAAGCACCATCCCTCGTCTGGTGTCCCACCATTACCGTCAGGACGATACAAGAAACATTTTTCTGACCCCACACGAAACAACGGGCATCCGATCGTTGCCAAGTCTGTAACGAGGGACCAGTCTTCTATGTCAAGTCTCTCGAGGAGTAAGTCGTGCGGTGAGGGCAGATCGTCTGTGCCATCTGAAGACTTTGATGTTCTATCAACCAAGGCAAACACGCAGAGGTTAGGTAGTGGGGCTCCACTCATTGACAAGTCTAATGAAGACTCCGCTGGTGAAAATGGGTTTGAACTTCCGAAACCGAGCAGTGCAGGTGATTTTAAGTGTGGTGCACTCTGCATGTACCTGCCTGGCTTCTCCTCAAAGAAGAAGCTAGTTCAGGCTGTGCAAGGTCATCAGATTACTGCACCATCTCATATTAATAATGTATATGAGCCATCGGAGCACAACGATACGGAAATTGTACCCATAGCCCAAGTGCACCAAACTACTGAGCCAAATCATATTAATATATATGAGCCATGTGAGCATAATGAAACAAAAATTGTACCCACAGCACGGGCAAGTGGAATGTCACGTCCGAGTGGAATGTCAAGGCCAAGTGGAATGTCACGTGTTCCATCGCTTGAGAGATTCGACCTCTCATCTATTTCATCACGCATCATCACAGATCATTGGGATGAGGCAACGGGTTCCCGATACTTTGACTTACCGATGGAACTCATTCAGACTTGCGATAATGAGACTGATGCGCCTGTGACGGCGGGCTTCGTATTTGAGAAAGAGAGGAGAAAAGGCCGACGCTCGTCCAGACGCACATCAGGCAAGGTGTCTCATGAGAAGTCCAGTCACCGAGCAAATATCGATATGAGATCTTCAGGGTCTGCAAAGCCTCCCAATGGGTCATCTTACCCGGCAAGGAACGAGCTGAACACGTTCGTAGAGGCACAAAGCGTGTGATCATTGCCTTAATTTAATTGTACTGATTTTTTTTATTTGTAATTTGATGTGTATATTTAATATTTGATCCTTGACTTTGTAGTCATATATGACGCTACCAGAATGTCTTAATTTTTTTTTCTTATTATATTATCCATGTAACTTGGTACTGTCGTTAATTAACAATGTATAAAAACAATTTGGAGAGAGTTCATATTATGATTCTTGATGTTCCGTGAAACTGCATTACTTCCTTTTTTTATTCAATGAGACTATTATTTTCTATTTTCAAGCTGCTCACAGAAACCTTCATGGAGGTACATGAACTCATTCATGTCATATATGATAGTTAATTTTTTTCAAACGACCTAAATTGTTTCTAGAAACAAACATATAGAAGAAAATCTACACATGAAAATGAGAAGCTTATTTGTTCAGATGAATTTATGTACATCTTCAGCTGTATATAAGCAGAAAACAAGAAAGAAAACAAAAAAAATAAAGTGAATACTATACAATCAATCATGAGCAACCAGTGCCTTGATTTATACTACAAGGGTTAAACAAAAATTAGTGATCCTTTCTATAACTGAACTACAAACCTCGATGCACCCAAAAAAAGCCGGGAAACAAGATTTCATTCATACGAGGCCAAGTCAGGAATTATGATTCTGGATTCACGCGAACAACATCTTCAATCAAAGACTGACAGACCGGGCATTTGTGACCGTTTGATTGCAAATTTTGCGCACACTTGAAACATGCACACATGTGTCCACACCGATAGAAAAGCGAGTTTACTTGCGCTTCTTTGCAGACACGGCAGTTGCTCGAAACGGCCAGACTTCCAACTGCCAATTTAAAATTTGATGATGACTTTGAATTTCGACTGTGAAATTAATAATTTTGATTTGAAATCGTGTTTTTGTTTCTTAATGACTACGGACCTTCTTGAAAGACGGAATTGACAACCTCATTTTTAATGGAATCCTGCAACTTGACTTGCCACTGCATGCAACTCTCCACCAACTTCCGTAACTCACTTATCTCACCATGTATCTGTGACATGTCGCTCCTCAATTGGTTCATTGAATCCGCATCCTACTCAACCACAAACAAAAAAGAGAAATTAGTAAATACATAAAAAAATACTTCTAAGAATATATCATTCATATTGGTTTTAACTTACAACTGAATTCTGAGGTTGCAGGTTGTGGGTAAATTTAGTTGTGTGCCAATTATCCGTGTTATTATGGTAGTTAAACGGCACAAGAGAAGATGACGCGGACGGGACCGGATCGTCATTTCTAAGCTCGTAGTTCAACCTCCAGTATGGCTTCGCTTCAAACTCTTCCTCAAAATTGTCGCCGACGTTGTTGTACTGGACTTGTCTTTGTAAAAGGGACAAGATCATCCTATTCATTTTCGCGCAGAAGTCGCTCTCTAGCGTAGTCGTCACTCTCCTCCTGCAAATAAGAAAACCCAATTTTCATTTCATATGAACTGATCATCAATAAATCAACAGGAGAATTAATTAAAGAGTTGGCACATTTTTAGTGGCTTATCATATCTCAAGATAAGAGATGATATATCAATTTGTAAAGAAAAATAGGCATACCTCTCAAGGAGGTCACGAATCTCGACATTGTCGGAAATATTTTCAAAAACATCGCGGAAAACAAGAGCCCTCCATGAATTGGGGGAATCGCAGGACCAAGGGAACGCTCCGAGATCCTCGAGGGGGACCACATCACCACGCCAGCTGTTGGGCGTGGTCGGCTCGACAGACCGCTGCCAGTCCACGCTTCCCAACCACAGATTCCGCTCGTCCCATGACGACGCGGGACTCCGACTCACGCCGCTCATGTTCTCTTCTTCGATAGCGTAATCGTCGTTGTTTGTGTATGAAGGCGACTTCTGTTCGGAATAACTGCTTTCTGTTTCTTCTTTGAGTGCCCTACTATCATCGGGATCAGGATCGGCATCTGGATCAGGCTCATCTTCTAAAACCGGAATAATAATATCTTCCGTTTCTACATTAATAATGTCAGGTTCTTGATGCGCGGCCTCCGTGTTGCTAATTAGTAGAGCCTCGTCAGCCGCGCGAGCTGGGTGCTCTTTTTCAGGATGACTGTTGTTTACGATTTCCATGTCAGCTTGATATGTGTCGTCATTGGTACTTGGGGGTGCTACATCAGCTTGATATATGTCGTTGTTGGTACATACAATTGCCACATCAGCTTGGCAAACGATGTTGTTGGTACTTGCCGTTGCCACATCAGCTTGATGAGGGTTGAGTGCTTTGTGCCTTTTGTTGCCTTTTGGTGATGGTGTTTTCTCAATCTTGTGCTCTTGTGATTGATCGTTCTGATTGATTTCTTCAGATTTCATTTTTGGGGATTCGTCGTGCTCTCCATTGCTTTTCAAGGTTTGACTCGAATCGGCAGTTGAGTCGACGGTCGGGTCAATGTTCGAGTTAGTACAGCTCTCATCAGTTGTCACAGGGTTGTTACAACCTTGTACTTCGCATTTCAAATTTTGCCTGTGACAATATTGTAAGCCAAATTAAGTAATACATCAAGCATGTTATCAGTTACACAGATTAGATCGTATGACAATAAGCATGAATTAATAATAAATACCTCGCAGCGAATATCTTACGACCGCTTTGTGTTTTCTCTAAATATTTAGCTTTGGATTGCTCTTGATTTACTCTGACAGCTGGAACCCTCGTTTTGTCCCAATCCAGAATTTCTTTCCGCAAAAACCTCAACCTGAGCATCGACTGGCCACAACACAGAATTAAGCAAGTTAAAAACTACTTTCACTAAACAACAAGTAAATAAAAGGAAACAATTTTCTTTTTCAACAAAATAAAATTTACTAAAGAAATGAAAAGAGGGATAATTTACTTGAAGGCGGCCACGGTACTGAAACTGTGAAACAACTCGCCGGTCGGCAATGAAACAGAGTTCTCTCCTCCTCTCAGCATCCATTCTTGCCACCAGCTCCTCTATCTCTCCTCTCCCTCTCACCACCGCCCTCACCGTAACTCCATTTCCGTTCTCCTTCCCTCTCCCCACCGCCCCCTGTTCGTTTTCCTCCGGCCAGCTGGCGGCCAGCGCAGGGTTGGAAGTCGCTCCTCGAGGCGTCGACCCCTCCAAATCCCGCCACATCTGAATCAGAGACGAGGCTCGCACGGTCTGCAACACGTCGGCTCCTGGCGCGCTGACGACCGACATGTCAGATGGCGTGGGAGAAGGCTCCTTCTCGCGGCGGTTCAAGAAACACTGCGCTCGTTTCGACATGTCAGACGCCGTGGGAGAGGTCTCCTTCTCGCGCCGGTGCAGGAAGCACTGTGCTCGTTTTGACACCGGCTGGCTCACGCTCGTCAGAGCAGAAATCTCGGCCTCGTGAGCCTGCCGCTCGATCGTAGTCACCATCTCACGAGCCTGACGCGCCGCCCATCGGTCGAGGATCTTCTGATTCTGCCGCCTCGACGGAGTCAGCACCTCCGGCTCCGCTTCTTGCGTCATGTCGGGCTTCGGTTTCGGCGGGGAAATGGAGATTTTGGGCACGTGGAGCTTCTTGAGATGCTTGGCGTGGGCCCCAACAAACAGGTTCTTCCCCGTCCATTCCTCGCGCGGCATTCTAGCAACAGAGGACGCCATTCTCTTGACAAGATTAAATCAAGACTGCCTCTAATATCTTCTTGAAACATGAAAGGTTGTCATTCTCTGTGCAAGATTGATCAAATCCTCTCTGCTTTGTTCTTCTGAACCTAATTTCTTTCCGAAAAGAGGAGAGCAAGAAACAGAGGAATAGGGGGAAAAGGGGGGGTGACAGCTCGAGATGATAAAGAGAAGAGGAGAGCAAGAAACAGAGGAATAGGGGGAAAAGGGGGGGTGACAGCTCGAGATGATAAAGAGAAGAGGAGAGCAAGAAACAGAGGAATAGGGGAAAAATGGGGGGTGACAGCTCGAGATGATAAAGAAGAAAGGGAATCAAGGTTTCGTTTTTGTTTGTTTTTCGCTATCCTGAGACTGAGAAAGGAGAAGGGGTTAGGGCGCGTTCCAGGCCGGAATCTTCTCTACACTCGGACTGCAACGTGATTCTTCCCTCATCCGCCACGTTATACCTGTTCTTATGATCAATCCTGTAGACCAGGTGCGCGCAAGAAAAAACTTTCTCTGTTTTTGCGTGGCGAGAAAGAGAAGGAAAGGGAAGCGAGCGCAATCCTCGAACGGCTCGTTTTCTTCTGGATGCGCACGGAGCACGGGAATAATGGATACCAGTCACTGACCAGTGGGCCCATCAGATTGAGATTCAGGTTTGTTTTGTTTTGTTTTGAAAGAAGGGAAAAAAGAGCGGAGTTGGTAAGAGAAGAGGTGTCGCGTTTTGGGGCGTTGATGGAGCGTCGTGCTGTTCCCTTCTTTCTCTGTTTGGGAACACGAGGAGAACATTTATTGCGCGGCGCAGCTTTCCTTTCTTAAAAAATGGTATAAAATTAAATTGATAAGAGATATATAGAGAGAAAGAGAGAGAGACCAAAGGAAGGCTAAAATAAAATGTACATATCTGGGCCGACAAATATTATATTAAAGCGGCCCATTCATCTGGTCAACACCATTCTATATTTCTGTGATGAAAGAAAAAAGGTCAATTTTGGAGGTTTATTTATATACCTACCCACCTATACAAAATATAAAATATTAAATTTATAAATTGAAGGTTAATAAAGCAAAACTAAAAAAAATTTCATTTTTAAAAACAAAACCCGATGATCAGTGAGTGATCTCCGCTCGCCGGCCTCCTCCAACACGTGCCTGCCTATTGGACATGCTAATAGTGGCTCAATATCCAATAGGCCTTTTTCAACACTGCTAACGTGGTGACAGCTGTCTAGAACTTATCCAATAGGCAGAGTAATTGACATCATGAAGGTAATTTCAACTCATTTTCTCTTTTCAGTCTTTAAACGCAATTTATGATGTTCAATCAATCATTCAGATCTCCATGTCTAGGTTTTACAACATTTGGATTTCTCCCTAAAAAATATCTTCACTACCAACAACTAAAATGAAAACTAGGCACTGACCTAATTCTGTCAAAAGGCAAATTGACGAAAAAAATAAATGGTAATTTTATTAGGTTTATGTCGTCCATATTTGCAAATTAGAGGACCAATCGGCGAGAGAATTTCTCGAAAAAGGTTTAGCAAACATGTAGAATTGGCTTTCCACAAAAGAGCTTTGAGAAGATCTATTTCTTTGAACGGACCGCGGAAGTGATTCTTCATCAGATTTAGCATGCCTTAAGGTAAATATAAACTTGCCCACAAGGTGTTTGTGTTTTTGCTTCACAATTTAAATCACTAAATCAACTTTTTTTTTTACGTTTCTATCCATCCAGATTTGTGAATTGGCGACGAGTCAACCGAGTATAAAACTCCTGCCAGGCGATTATGCGGTTCATTTGGATTTGGAACTAGGTGCAAATTGGTCCTCCAAATTAAAAAGTTTTGTTATGAGCCCTTAGCGCATCGGCCAGGTTTTCAATTGTTTTCTGAAGTAATCATAATTCAATTTTCCATTTTTTTAATAGCATGAAAAGTATCGAGACTTTTCACTAAAATAAAAAATTCCATTTTCCATTTGTTTAGCAATATTTCTCTTATGTGTTTTAATTAAAAAAAATGCCCTTCGCTATTGGAATTAAAATAATGTTTCTTTCAGCAATTTTCTAAATGACACGAAAGTTTATTTTTAGAGTTTTGTTCCGACTCATCTTATTCTGAGAGTAAGGATTCAAAAGAGAACTAAATATATAAATTCTTCTTAATGGTGCGGATCATCGGGTGCTGTGCGGTCCATGAAGCTTTTAAATTCATTTGAAGATTGCACACTTCTTTTTTCAAGTTTCTCTTAAATTTGTAAGTTTGCAATTTTTAATTTGAAACCAACAGTCAATTAGTTAGATTAGAGGTTGGTTAACTGTACACAAATTTTTTAGGAGGCATTATTAATGACAGAAGACATGCATGAGGAAAGGAGTTTGTGAAGGATTGTATGAATGTACAATTGGATGTGTAATTGGATAAAGACTGGCGTTTTGTTATATATTTTTCTCATTCTTTTATTTTTCTCTTTTAGTTTTGATGTGTAATTGGATAAAGATTGGCATTTTGTTATATATTTTCCTCATTCTTTTATTTTTCTCTTTTAGTTTTCTTAATCTTATGGATTTTTTGGTGTTTTTTTACTCCTCCAAAATAGATTTGAGTAATTATTATTATTTTTTTTGTAATAATATTTATTATTATTTGATTTCAGCGGTTCTTAGGTGGCATTGTCATGCTATCGGCGTGCTTAATGCCACGCACAAAAAATCATACAAATAATAGCTGATTGATTGATTGGGCTGCGCACAAAAAATCATACAAATAATAGCTGATTGATTGATTGGGCTACTTTATTTCGTAACTATAATAAACCATTGAATGAATATATTGTATTCAAAATGACTCGTCAGATATTTATTTTGGAATTGTCATTAAGATGGGGCCTTTCTCTTAGTATTGTAAATCAATCTGATTAATGAGCCGGTGGACTTAGAACCCGGCCCACTCAACCCAAACCCGTTTATCTTCAAACAAGTCTCGTCTCGAGAGAAAGAGATCGAATCCGTCCCCCCAAAACACATTGGTTCCGCTATCGGTGATGGCGGAACCAATGTCAGTAACTTCTCTCGCATTAAAATTGTTCGAAAAATCTCTGGCACTAGTTCCGCCATCGGTGATGGTGGAACCAGTTAATTAGCTAATTAATGGGGTTTTAGGGCGCCAAACAGGGGTATAATGGGTTCCGTCATTCCTGATGGCGGAACTAACTTTGGTTCTGCCAACAGTGATGGCGGAAGTGCTAGTTTCCAAATTTTTTTCAAACGAGTGCTAACTATTTAATTATTTCGGTGAAGATTGCCATTTTGAAAAAAAAATCCACTCAGAAAGACAGAACCCTAAACTTGATTTCTAAAACACAATGCACCCGACCATTCCCTTCCTTCCTTCACCATTTCAATCCGAACCCTAAATTAAAATTTTCAAAACAAAGCTGGCGGGACATTTCCAAATCTCTGAACCTAGCCATACGCCGGCGACGAGAACCACCTCTGCCCCGACGCGAGCTCCAGAACGCGGCTCCAGACAGACCTCACCGTGCTTTGGGCGCTCAAGCTGTCACTCATTCGACTCTCGTCAAGAAACAGCCTTCCTTCAATCTCTGTAAGAATCTCCCAATTTTTCATCAATAGAGGTTTATTAGTGCTTCTTCCTTTCCTGGTGTTTTTTTTGATCTATTTTGTTTTGTGTTGATTGCATTGGAGGGAAGATGAAGAGTTATATAAGTGATTTAGTTTCATTGTTGATTATTAAAAGTGCAGCTTTGAATTTGATTGATTACCATAAAATGTACCCCCATTTTGACCTCTTTTCTCTAATTAGCAATTGTTTCTTCCAGCCAGCACGATGCGAGCTCGAGTCAGATATTGACGCGACTTCAGCCAGGCTCGTAAACCCTAGAGAAGGGTTTCTGATGGAGATGGGTCTCTCTCTTCTGATCGGGTCGGATCCGTTCCTTGACTCTCTGTCTCTCCCAAGTATTTGTGCAATTCTCCATTTAGTTCTAAGGTTATATTTCATCTCCATTTTCTGGAAGTTTTCTTTGAGATTGCTGCCTGAATTTTTCAGTTGTGACTCTATATTGTTTATGCTTGAATGTTATTTGGATCTGATGCTGTTCAAAGTAATTGAATAAGTGGTTTTGAGATTTATCAACCGTATGGTTCTTATTCTTTTTTTGCATATTCTTTTGGAATTTATTTATCCTTGTTCAATACACACCCTGATGACAAAATCACTGTTTCTGTGAAGAAGGGGAACTTACAGCCCCTCTCACATGCATTGTTATTATTGTCAATTAGACAAATTAAAATTAAATTATATATTTTTAAAATATATATCAGGTAGTAACGCGTCAAGTTGTATCAGTGCATGAAGTTCATGCCCCGTTCAGTTCACGCCCCCCGGCCCACGACAAGTCATAAGAGAGCATTACATATTATTCTTCATAATGAAATATATGGTATAAATATAAATAAAAAATTAGCCAATTTTTTTATTTTTTAAGCTATACATGATATTTCGAGTGTAATTCAACACATATACATTAATAAGCCCTAAGTAAGGAAGAAAAAAAAAAGATAAAAAACATTGAAAACCATACCAAGTTTTAGAACCAAGATATTTTTTGTACTTGAGATAATACGTTATTTGCAAATATATATTTGTTGAGATGTGTTGGCTGGAATTTTCTGAATGATAAAGCCTTTTATATTGAAGAGTTGGAGGAGCAGATGCAGAAACTGAATGAGAAGCGCGCCCTGGCCGTCTCTGAGAGGCAGGCCGTTGATTTATCTGACGAGTCGGCAGAGATGGAACCGGCCGTCAGAGCAGCCATGGCCGTTCTATCTACGGGAAACGGCAGCTCTGATGTTTCTTCGAGTGCTAGGGCAGCGGCTCTCGTCGCGAAAGAAGCATTTTCTAGGAGTGTAGAGACGAAGAAGTTGGATGAGTTTGGAAGGGACGAGAATTTGAAACGGCGCATGGATTTAGCTCGAAGGGCGGAGGGCAGAAAGAGGAGAAGGACGAGAAACGAGTCGAAGCGCATGGCGTTTAATGAGAAGAGAGGGGCGAATAGCATAGAGGGAGAATTGAGCACGGACGAGAGTGAGAGTGAGAAGGATGCGTACCTGTCGAGTCAGGACGAGCTGTTGAGGACCGCCGGAATGGTATTTAGCGACGCATCGGATGAATATGCCGATCTGAAACATGTGAAGGAGCGCTTTGAGGGGTGGAAGAAGCGGTACCGACAAGCGTACCGCGACGCCTATGTGTCCTTGAGCGTACCCGCCGTGTTTTCGCCTTATGTCAGGCTCGAGCTCTTGAAGTGGGACCCGCTCTATCATAGTGCCGATTTTGTCGACATGGACTGGCATGACCTCTTGTTTGACTACGATGGATCCGAGGAGGACGAGGAGGATATGGATTCCAATCTGATACTAGAGCTGGTGGAGAAAGTCGACCTTCCTATACTGCACCACGAAATAGAGCCTTGCTGGGATGTATTTAGCACTCAAAAAACACAGAATGCTGTTTTTCCGGCAAAAATGGCGATAAATTACCTCTCTTTGTCTAGCAAGGCATTGCACGAGCTGCTAGGCATGGTGGCAGTTCGTTTGACAGAGGCGGTGGATGCCCTGGATGTCCCGCTGTGGGGCCCGTCTGTCGTAAAGACGGTACCGGGTGCAGGCGAGTTGTGCGCGTACCGGTTCGGCATGTCGGTGCGCTTGCTTAGGAACATCTGTTTGTGGAAATACATCCTGGCCGGACCCGTTATCGAAAAGATCGCTATGGATGAGTTACTGAGGGGGAAGATCTTGCGGCATGTGAAGTCCATGGGGCTGGATTTGCACGATGCCGTTTCGAGGCTGGAGAGGGTGGTGGATTCTATTTCGGGTCTTGCGTCAGGTCCGGGCGTGGGGAGGTTGCTGGAATTTGTGAAGGAGTTGGGGGTCAAATTGGAAAAGAGGCACAAATTGGGGGTGGTGAGTGAAGAGGAAACACACCGGTTGGCGCGCAGGTTGAAGAAGATGATGATTGCCTTGAATGATTATGACGGGGCCAGGGCTATTTTGAAGGCCTTTCAACTCAAAGAAGCACTCTAGCTCAACTTTACCTCTTCTTATTGTAATTTTATCTTAAATGAATTTATTTATTTTTATGTTTTTATTTATTGTTCTTTATTCTGATACTCTGTAGTTTGAAGGACTAATACAGAGAGGCTTTGTAATAGTAGGTTTTTCTTTCTCATGGAGATAAAAAGAGTTTTTTTTCACGACAAGAGCCTCTAGGCAGAGATGAGGCTTGGACATGGTGTTTGTTTAGCTCTAATAAACTTATGAATAAGTTGAATATGTCGTTTGCATGCGATGCAGTTAATTAACTATTTGCAGATTTTACTTGTAGATTTTACTTATTTCTTTATTGTTTGTGAAATGAGGGAATTATTATATAAGTAAATTCATAATAATATACTTAAAATCTACTCGTAAAACGAAGGGGAAGGGGAGTGAGGTGCGCTCTAGTTCAATCAAATATCAGCAATAGTTAAGACAACCATTTCAAAATATCTAGTCAACCATAAACATAAGCAATCCATACATCAACAAAAGATACTAAACATAAACGGCAAACCTACCAAAATGCATATCTAAATAAGCAATCCATACATCAACAAAAGATACTAAACAAAAAGGGGTCGAATTCAAAGAATTAGAAACTGTGGAACGCAAGCCTAACCCAAATACATATCATCTAAATAAACAATCCATACATCAACAAAAGATACTAAACATAAACAGCAAGCCTACCAAAATATATATTATCTAAAATAGGAAATACCGCAAGTAGTACTTTTTTTAGCTTTCATTTAGGAAAGCGTGTTTATGCGGATTCTCCTTCCTTCAAAAGAAAAAAAAATATAAAAGTTACTCTTCGAATAATATAATTTTGTGTATACTTGAATGGTTTCCGGTTTTTATTGATTCTTAATTAAGTCAAACATAATATAATGTTTGGTACCAGTTAATGGCTAGAAATAATCGATACCGGTCAACTAGAGTCGGGGAAATAGAGACTAGTGCAGTCATACTAGAGAGAAAAGAGAGTACCACTAAAAAACCTAAACACACAACTCACATGAAGAACTTGTATCAATGTATTTGAAAAAACCTAAATAACACACAAAACTAGTATACCTGACGTCTTCTTTTAGTCTTCAACTTCCTGGACAAATCATTACTTAAGTTTTTCCATTTTTCCATGAGACTTTTTACCGTCCGACCCTCTCCTTGAAATTACCTTCACCGGATTTAAGAATTTCCGGCCAATTTATTTCCCTTTTTTCCTGAATGGATTTTAACACCTCCTTCTGCATTATCACAAATTAATTATATCAAGTTAGTTTTATCTAATAGATAGTAAGTGATATCAATATATGAGCTTCTGTTATTTTTTTTTGGTGGATTTCCTAATTGGCAATTATATGTTTTTATTTTTAATAGCATTTAATTAAATTCCATGTCGCATAACAAACATGTGCATTGTACGTGCTAAGACTAGTTTCTTTAAAATAATCTATTGATACCTCTGTAAAAGAGGGAGTTTTCTTTCTTTCCTTTCCGTCACCAGCCATTTAATTCTTGACATGTATCTATATATAATAAAACATTAAATGAACTTGGTGCACACTGAAGAACATGCTAGCTCACACATGGTCTATGGAAAAAACACCAACTTCTCTCTCTTCTCCATCTCTCTTCGACCTGCTATGGAGATTTTCAAGTATAAAACCTAGCTAAAATTTACCAAATCCTTACACCTTCCTTCCATCTCGTACTCAAGTCTGTCTCCATGTCGTCTCCTCCAGCTTCCTCAACATAAAGGCGTCAATAGCCAATTGATGGATCTGATCAGAAGATGCTTTTCTTCGTGAGGTAAGATAGCCTAAAGTTTCTTTCCTTTCTCTTTATTTGTATTACCAAAATTGGAGATGAGTTTGATTGTTACTTTTTCCGTTTATGTTTATTTGTTGTTGAAAAAGTTCTTGGTTATGAATACTCTGTTGCCTTAGAATTTGAAAAACTCAGGGGTTTAATCGCAAATATACTAGATTTTGGCTGTGTGGCTGATTAGATTTTTCAAAATTGTTGTACTGCCATTTCAATTTACAAATTTTAATTGTAGATTTGGCATATATTGGATAGTACTGAAGGGGTTACTTAATTGTACTTATAAAATGAACTTCATAATTGTAGAATATAATATAGAAATGTAATTATGTTTAGCAAAGTCAATTTCCTTTAATTCTAAAGTATATTTGAGAGAGATAGAAGTAACAAACAATCTCCATCTTAAGGTATTATTTTCATAATTAGATAGACATAATTGGTATGATTACTAATTTTATGTAAATTGGAATGATTTTCTTTTTAATTTCAGTAGGTAGAATGAAGAAATCTTTTGAGCCTCTTTGCACTCTCCAAGAACCATTAACATCTATATGGTCAAATTTGATGACATTTTGTTTTCTCAATGAAGCATTTACATCTAGATTCCTGTAAGTTATTTTGCAGCTATCGCTAACGATTTTACAAAGAATTACCACACGAAATTTGAGCGCCATTAATTCTTCACGTTCATGTCATCTGATTATATGAACTTTTATTACTAATAGTACGGTAGAGATGTCGATTTGGGAAGAAAGCTCAAAAAGTTTCTGATTTAACTTTTTTATGAGGTTTTGTTTGTGTTTATGGCAAATTGAATCGAGGATTAATTGTAATGCTCATTTTGGGTTTAATTGTAGAATAAGGAAACAGTTAAAATTAGGGCTGCTAATGGTTTCCCTATATCCAGTCAGCGAAATAAGTCAAAACAAAAAATCAATATTCAGTTTACTGATCCTTCTATTTGGTTTTAACTTCATTCTCCATACTCGATTTTTCATTATTGATGTGACTTATTCTTTTTTTAGGTTTACAGCAACAAGAGCAAACATATGTTGGAAACTGTTTTACCTCCATTTCACTCAAAAAGGACGACTAACAAATGAAAATGAAATGGAAGCACTTACCAAACTTGGACCTTGTGTTGGAATAAACTTAATGGCAAACACACATTATGATCTGTATAATAGTATTGCTTCACTATATGAACAGATTTGTAATCGTGTTTCAATTTTTTTATAAAATAAATAGTGCAATGAATTTATGATTTTCAATTTCTTTATGGAAGCATTAATGGTGATTGTTGTTGTACAAACACGAGCATGTGCTTGCTCTATTAACTATAAAAATCTCAGAAGAAAATAACAAAGGATATATACCTTCATAAACTCTACTTCATTGGTGGTATAGCCCATCCTTTTTGGTAGATTAAGAAGATGAACCCTACGTTCATCATCTACTCCATTTGTTGTCTCCACATGGGTCTCATTTCTTGCCTCCCCACCGGTCTCATTTCTTGTCTCCACATGGGTTTCCTCCTCCTCGTTTTCATTACAAGGAGTGAAATAATTAGGGCTCGCTTGTTCATGTCTATACTGATCTCTGTCAGGATTATGAGACCTGTTGGAGTTTAGCGTGCCGAGTTAGTTTTGTCATAAATTATATGACTTGGTCAAATTTAATTTGAATTAAACAAAACAATGGACTCCAATATTGGACTACACCGCTAGCATTAGAATCCACAATTATTTGATTCTCAATCTTTTTATATCGGATTAATTGATACATTTGACTTTCGACCAAAATAAGATACAATTAACTTTTAAAATAATTTAGAATCATTATACTTTTATAATTATTTAGGTGATTGAAAAAAAACATAACAAACCTGTCATGGCTCCGGTATCGCCTCTTGTCTACGCCAGGAGAGCTCCTTGAATGCCCCCGCCACGTCTATCACCCTATAAATAAACAAATGAAATGAAATAATATTATTTAGAGATATAAAAAATTAAAAACACCCTACAATTAAATAAATGAAATAGCATTATTCCGATATGTGAAAATAAATTAAGCTTTATCCTGATTGATAATACCTTTGCCCATTCAACATAAAGCATACGATCATTTCTCCCAAATTTAGTCCTATTAAGGGCTTGGATCGCAGAATCAGCATGCCTCTCATCATCCGTGTAAACAAAGGCGAAACCTAAATTGTAATTTTTATTGAAGTTAACTAATAACAAAAATAAGATACCCCTATTTAAAAAAATAAGGTACTCATAATCAAAATCAAACAAAATAACAAAAAAAAAAAAGCGAGATGGTCCCGCATTCATCATCTAGTCATTAGATTATTTATTGGTAGATAAGTAGAGATTTGTGCGTACTCGATCCAAGGACAATATTTCTCACACTCCCGTAACGGCTGAAAAGTGTATATATCTCAGACCATTTAGTACCTTGGTCGAGGTTTCCACAAAACACTAGCGTCATCTATAAATTATAATAGTATAAATTAGAATAAAAAAAATTACCTAAATATGAGCTAATTGAAAATGATTTGGGTTAATTAAGACTTAATTGGCTCCTTAGGCAAGAGTCTGACACCAATGGATCTGCATCAATTTAATTAACTTTTTTCTTCTTCTAGGTTTTAAACTGTACATTTATGAATACATTAAGATAAGATGCAATGCACTTGAAAGCGAGGATAACAAAATAATAAAATCGGAAGACAAAGGAACAAGAAAGCAGAGAAAGGAAAGGAAGAGAGAACAAACCCTAGTCTACGCCTACCATTGATCCGACTTTTAACTACCAAAGTGACACATCTCTCTCTAACTAACAAAGCATGGAAAAGTTTCAGAATCCCACCTTATTAGAATATATAAAAGGAAAAAGGCTGAATTTTTTATGAAATTTATTTCCTTTTATAATATCAAATTTACCCATCTTTTTATCTTTGCATTGTACAATTCTCCTAATCTAATGATGAACGTAATGTACAAAGTCCAAATAAATACACACACAGAGAGTGGTTTCATTCTCATTCTAATGACATTGTTCGGACTTAAGATTTAAAACAAGCTAGAAAATGAAAGTATTAAAGGAGGGGTTGAATGGAGAATAAAAAGAGAGAGGACATTGATTTTTAATTTCAAGGTAAAATGATAATTTGATGTATTTTTTTTTATTAAACGATGGAGTTAACAGATGGGCAAAAATATTTTAATGTTGGGAAAGGTTAATTTTGATATTTGTAATTTTGAAAAGGTGAATATGATATTTTAGTTTTTGCAAGGGTAAATATTAAATTCCACCTATAATGTTAAGTCCTGAAAGGATTGCGCAGAAAACTGGCCTTCACCTACTTTCTGCAGTTTTCTCCCAATGTATTGAACTCTTCCTCGAAAATTGAAGTGAAAATATTTGAGAATTAGAAAGAAGAAAGAAGAAAATCGAGAGAATTCAATGAAATGTTAGTTATTTTAGTTTATTTTTGAGTTTAGGGTTTAGGATTATTTGTTTAAATTGATAGAAATTAGTATGAAATAAGTTTGGATTTCTTGAAATTAGTTATATTTCTTTAAATAGATTGCTTCAAATTGCTTAGGATTAGTTTGATTTTGAGTTTTTAACTAGGATATTTTGTTTTGAGTTTTTAATTAGGAATTTATTTTTGTTGATTTGCATGTAGAAGGAGAGGAAGGAGAAAGAGAAGAAATTGTTAATTTTTTGCAATTGAAATTTGAGGTATTTTTTTTCGTATTTATTTGTATATTATTTAATTACGTTAATTTAATGTATTTAGTTTTAAAAAAAATTCATAGTGTATTTATATATGATTTGATTAGGTAATTTATTTTTTTACTTGTTATTTAAATTATTTATTAGTAATTATTTTTAGTAGTTATTATTATTAATTTTTGGGTTTAGTTTATGATTTTTTTTAAAATAGCATCCGTAACAAAAAAATTAATTAACTAGCACCCATATGGAAATATTATTTATATTTTTTTAGTGGAAATAATTGTTATATTTATTTTACATAATAATTTTTATATATATGTGTGTGTGTGTGTATATATATATATATATATATATATATATATATATATATATATATATGGGAAATTCTTTAAAAACCCCCTATCTTTTTCATTTCTTCAAAAACCCCCTATAAAGCACATGGAATTTTTTTACAAAAAATAATATTGCATTAGTTTATTTTATAGTATAATATTACATGAAATATTTTCCCTTTTTTATTTGTATATTATAATTTTATTCTAAGTAAAATATTATTTTATTATTATAATTTTTTATGATTTTTTAAAAATAGTTTATGGAAAAAAAATCAGTAAAAATTCTAAATTATTTTTTAAAAAATATTTTTTTGAATTTTGTTGTAAGAAATATTTTTCAGAATTTATTAAAATTTTCAGAATTTTTTAGAAATTTATTTTAATAAAAACTTTGAAAATCATTATTTTGGAAAAAGAATTCTAAATTTTTTTGTAGCATTATAAAATTAATTAATGCATCATAAAATAATATAATATAATATTTATATTATGTTTAAAAATATTAGTATTTTTTATTATATATTTAATTTAGTTAAATATATATATTAATTTTTTCCCTTTCTTCTTCATTAAGCTCATAAATTTCCTCCTCCTCTTCGTCCTCTGATCCCATTTGCGGTTCCTCATCCAATTCATTTTCTTCTTCATCTATTTCTGGAAGAATATTATTACTCGCTCGGGCCATATCAAATACCGCAAAAATGTCTTCATTCTTACATTCATTTCCATCATCGTCCAATTCATTTTCGTTTGCATTTGAAACTACATTCGATCTACTACTAGTTCCTACATGTGATTGTTTATTCTGGACGCGATCAACATATATTTCTAATTCAACCCCAACCCTCGTAACATGTTCCGCAAATTTAACCCATTGTGTATCGTTCGTAATTTTCAATAACCTATAATTTAACCCGTTGTCACGTTGAACGGAAGGAAATCTACCTCGGATTATAAGATCATCACTATAGGACCAACCGATATTCTCACCAACCTCATTACACAATTCGTAATAATATCTATTTACGTTCGTATTTTCTCGTATATAAGACGGTTCAGGTGGGTTATAGTTTATTCCGTTCGATAGATGAACAACCCGACCATCATAATATACGAGAATTGATCTGTTCTGTGCCATTTTTCTCAAGAATTTGCTCATGTTTTTTCCCTAAATACAATAATATTTCAATTAATAAACAACAAGATTTTCCTTAAATAATCAGAAATTCCAAAATAATCTATAATACATTACCTAATTTCATCTTGATTTTCTCTAGCCTCCTTCTTTCCTTCTCTAGCCTCCTTCTTTCCTTCTAAATTTTTGATTAATTTCTTCTATTTTTTCCTCTTTTTTTTGGCTCAAAATCCTCTCAAAATCGCCCCCAAATGGTTTTTTTGGTGTTGGGGGCGCGGTTTTAGGTTAGAATAGGGAGAGAGATGAAGTTGGACCTTTTTATAGCATGTACTGTCAGATGACCACTATCGCCACAGGTGCTGGCGGTAGTTTGGTGTTTTAAAAAATTTCAATCCCTACGGTGTTCAGAGAACAAAAAAAGAAAAAACATTATACTGCTGGCGGTACTACCATCTACCGCCAGGAGTCCTGGCGGCAAAATTTATTTTTTGCCCGTCTATGTCCAGGGAGTGCTCCCCCATATCTACCTCCAGGCCCTCTGGCTGTAGAGGTATTTTTTTTT
>JAJHPC010000021.1:0-23402 GCA_024447665.1 Juncus inflexus | reverse complement strand
AAGGAAAATAAATTACGGCATTTATGTGCCAACATCTCAATTATCTAAACCATCCATCAAAAAAAAACACCTTCTGTCCATTTCCGATTATCACCTTTAAATTATAGTTAAAGAAGATTTTTTGAATCAAGGCCCTATTCAGCAATTGAGATACATACATCATTTCTTGCGGTATTAAGGGCTGAGCAAAAGGCGCATAAATAGCATACTATTATCAATCAATCAACAGAGTTTGATTGGGAGAGACGACTTCTCATTTTTTGAATAAATATCTAATAAATGAAGAGTCTATAGGTAGATACGACCTGTGGCTATCATTATTAATTTTGTAAATAAATTTCTAAACCACAGTTTATTGTTTGCCCTCCTAGTCTCCTGCTGCCACGTTTCATCTGAAGATTAATGAAATGAAATGAATGTGGATTAAATTCAACACATTGAATTTAATACAGAGGGCGATTGAGACAGAGACTGCCTTTCTTCTCCGAATTTGATCTGCACCAATTAGTATATCTATTTTATATAACAATAACTGTCTATTTCATGCTAACTCATATTATACAGAATTGAGTTGACCTAATCTATAAAACTATTTAGTTTGACATAATATACATACTCATAAATTAATTTGTCAACTCTCGCTAGTTCTGGTATTTTTTCTTTCGTCAACTCTAAAAGGTACGCAGACAAGCGTAATCTTAACGAATTACTAACACTATTTTATTTATTTATTTAATTATTATATAAATGAGCAAATGACTTGTAGTTTAGTTGGTTAAAATATTTACATGTGTAGCATGATATCATGAGTTCAATTTTTGATAAATACAATTTAACACATATTTACTAAAGTCTCCTAACCTAACCTAATTGGCTTGAACATAAAATAAAATTATTATATAAATGATGCAATGTTTTATGGTATGTTTACCAAATGGCCTCTTTTTGTTGGTTGCTCCACTAGTATTCAATCCAAAGAAAGCTACTTCCATTGAAATTGGCTTTTAGGTCTCGGACAAATAAAACATTTTATTATATGTAGTAGGTACTTATTGTAATCATTATGGAACAAATTAGAGAGTATTCGAAAGTTAGTTTTTTGTTCTGTGTTTGTAACCTATTGTATAACATGTTATAGAAAGTTTGCTCATTCGGAAATATAGTTCATAGACTAAATATTATTATTATTATCACTTGCTATTCAATGGAAGCAAATTAAAAAGAAGAGGCCATATTATATATGATAATAAACTTGTGGTTGATGAATGAGTTATTAGTAGAGGTAGAATAGCACACCATTGCTGAAACTTATTTGGGTGCTAGTTTGTCTCTCCCATGCATTGGACACGTGGCCCTCACATTTCCAATCATCGAAACAAAGCCCTAGCTTAGCTAAACAGATCTAGAAGAACCAATAGTGATGATTGGTGATGGACACGTGGTGAAGAACAAATATCGCCTTACGTACCACCATATCTTGATGAAGAGGGACACGTGGCCTCTTTGTCTTTCTTCAACAGAGGGACAGTTTAACATTCCACAATCCTAATTGGTTTTACTTTTCGAATGGTAGTATTCCTTGTTTTATGAGCACGCGTCGCCTCAAGGGAACACTGATTTATTAGAGATATTAGAATATCTGTTGGCAAAAAGGAAGTAGTTTTATCACATTGATTAACATAATTTATACGGCGGCTATGCGTTTTGATTTTTGAACTTTAATAAGAGAGAGAAGTCAAATATTTGATGCTGCGGTGTAGAGTGGTTAGCTTTGCTCATCATCTTTATAAATTTGTTCATTTTATACTCCAAAATCGAATCTATCATTAATTTCGTCATTTTATGCTCCATGCATGTGTAATATGTTCATTCAAATTCATTTCCCTTTCCAACTTCCATATAGTACATTTCATTTTCATTCAGTATTCTCATTTATATATTCCTAGTATAAGGGGTAGTTGCATAACAATAATTATTTACTATGATTAACCCTTTAATTTATATATTTTATGTTATCATGCCATGTACCTCTAATGTGAAGTTAAAATACCATTTATTCTTTATAACATCTTGTAACAGCATGTTTCAAAAACAAAACCTTGGATATTCAAATGAAGATCATGGATTGTTCATGTTGACTTCCGACAATCTCAAGGAATTAGTAAAAGAGGATGAAATACAGTATTTTAAGATTAAAGACACTATTACGTCATCACATATAAAGAAGATTTAAACCGTTAAATAATCCATAAAATTTGAAAAATAAATGGCCCATAAGAGAACTCAGAAAAAAAAATCAAATAGTTCTAAGTTCCTTTCATCTTATATGTTTTATCTCATTTGAGATAACCTTTCTATTTTCTTTTTCTCTTCATATATTAAAAAAAAAGTATAGAACAACATTATTTCGAAAAGACTCATGTTCAAAGCGTTTCGACAAGCTCCACTTTTATTATGTTGTAATATGAGAGAGATAAGAGACAGACACACAGAGAAATATAATTTTTGATGTATTTAATTGATTGATTCGAAGTACAATTGATCCTTTATTTATAGTCATTATAGTTTATTTAAACCCTAACTATCTAGCTGTTACTATAATATAATACCCTACATTACATAATATAGCTATTAGATTTCAAATCTTTATCTTTGACTCTATCCTAGATTCCTAATCCAAGCATGTTTACCCGATTAATAAATCTATTATACTTCTACGCAAGACAAAAAAAAAGGGGAAAAAAAAGAAGAGATAAAAAGAATAAAGCTGGAAAAGTCCCTAACTTTTACCTTTGAATACCAGCTTGTATTGACAGATGGTAAACAAGCTTTATTTAGTTGGTAAAAAGAATTGATTTACTTGTAAGTACAATTTTTTTTTATCATCCACTGTCGAATATCAATGGTGAGAAAAATGATGTTTAGTATAGATGAGGTTCTTGGTCCTGCATGGCCCAAGGTCAACTCTTCATCCTCCTTACACGTGTCTTCCTCTCCTCACCTCCTCTCTTTTTTCCTTCATTTTTATTCTTGTCTATTCTTATTCTTCGTATTTCTTCCATATCTCTCGCTTTCTTGGTGCGTTTTTCTTTTTCATACTAAGTTATTAATAATATCTAATTCCTTTAATACTCAGTCGTACCACACATGATTTAGAAAGGGGAGATGTAACTTGAAAAACTCGAGATTAGCTGTCCTCATTCTCCCATCATCCCTGACTTCATCAACCCTAGCTAGCTAGCACTTCTATATATAAGTACAACAATACATACACAACATCTCAACAAACCATACCTCATTTCTCTTCATACATAAAACCAGTCAGTGTTTAAATTAGGGTTACTTATTAGTGTTTATAATGATAATGATGAGCATTTTGAACATGCTAATTCCTGTAGCCATAGCCTTCCTCTTCTACATCATTTACTGCCTTTTCTCGTATTGTTTGAAAGCTATGTGCATGAAAACTAAACAAGAGTTACCACCTGGCACGATGGGGTGGCCGTACATTGGAGAGACCGCTCAACTTTTTTCCACAAAGAACTCAAACACCTTCTTCTCCCTCAAGCAGAAGAAATACGGCCCTATTTTTAAGACCCACATATTGGGTTGTCCTTGTATAATGATGTCGAGCCCTGAAGCTGCCAAGTTTGTGTTGGTGACTCGTTCTGATCTGTTTAAACCTACGTTTCCTGCCAGTAAGGAGCGTATGCTCGGCAGGCAAGCAATATTCTTTCAAGAAGGAGACTATCATGCTCGTCTCCGACGCCTCGTTCTCCGTGCGGTCATGCCCAACGCGATTCGTTCCTCTATTGTTGGTATAGAGTCTCTTGCTTTGTCTACTTTGGAGTCTTGTGAAGGCCGCATGATCAACACGTTCCAAGAAATGAAAACTGTGAGAAGAAATCCATCTCTTATCTTGCATTCTAATTTTCTTTAGATTCTTTTCGTAAGCAATATGCTCAAATAATTCATCATTTTTCTAACTTGTGCAGTATGCGTTCAACGTGGGGTTGTTATCTATATTTGGAAGAGAGGAGCTCGGGTACATGGAAGAGCTGAAGCAGTGTTATTACACACTAGAGAAGGGCTATAATTCAATGGCGATAAACATGCCAGGGACCCTATTCCACAAGGCGATGAAGGCTCGGAAGCGACTAGGTCAAATAGTGTCCAATATCATCTCTACTAAGAGAAACCAACACAAGAAAATTGGGGAAGAATATCACAAAGGATTACTTTCCTCTTTGATCGACCGGAAAGAGGGCCTTACTGATGACCAGATCGCAGATAACGTGATTGGAGTTATCTTTGCCGCAAGAGACACGACCGCTTCTGTTCTCACTTGGGTCATCAAGTACTTGGCTGAGAATCCGAAGGTTCTTCAAGTGGTGAAAGAGGAACAGGAGGAGATTATACGAAGCAAAGAGGACGAGACGGCCAGCCTTACTTGGGCGGATACAAAGAGCATGACTGTAACAACAAGAGTTATTCAAGAGTCGATGAGGGTTGCCTCCGTTCTTTCCTTTACATTTCGCGAAGCAGTTCAAGACGTCGAGTTCGAAGGTTGTTAATTTAATAGAAAATAAATATTAAAGATTTTTTGTCCATATTTAAAAGAGATGGATATGTATTTTATTTTTGGGTTTGACTTGGGATTAATTTAAAAATCAACTTGTGTAATGTATGAAATGCAGGATATTTAATACCAAAAGGCTGGAAAGTGATGCCGCTTTTTAGAAACATTCATCACAACCCAGAGCTCTTCCCTGACCCTGATAAGTTTGACCCCTCCAGATTCAAGGTATATTCAAACATCAAAAGATAACATATTTTTTCTTTCATCAACATAATTTATTTTATAAAGAAAAAGTCATACCAATTGTAATTTTTTTTTATCATAATTCATTCAAATGTATAGGATGCTCCAAAACCGAACACATTCATGCCGTTCGGGAGCGGAAACCACTCGTGTCCTGGCAACGAGTTGGCCAAGCTGGAGATGCTTATCCTGCTCCATCACCTTACCACCAAATATAGGTATCATATCATATATCATATCATATTGAATTTTATTTTATTTCATCAAAGACAAGTATTTATTTCTATTTTTGATGAATGAACAGGTGGTCTGTGCCAGAAGAGGCAGAGAGTGGAATTCAATTTGGACCCTTTGCACTGCCATTGAATGGATTGCCAATCAAGTTGGAATTGAGTTGACACTTTGAAATGAGTCTCAATTCAACTTGTAAATAAATACCATGTTAATAACATAATATATGAAGGAACAAACAAGTGGTTTGACATTGAATGTCCAATTTTGAATTAGGATTTATTCGAAGATTATTCCACCATAAACCATGTTTCTTTTCAGTATTGTTATTAGGTGATCACAGATTCCATGTAACATGACAAAGTAGTTTGAGACAGAAATAAAAATGATATACATTTTTTTTTTCAATACTCCATCTGTTTCATTTTTTCAAAACATGTTGGCCTCAAGCAGAAAAAAGATGTATTCCTTCATCTCCAACTTTATGGAACTGATACAATCATTAAGAACGAGGGATTTTATTGAACTGTCTCTACGGAACTGATACAATCATTAAGAAAGAGGGATTTTATTGAACCGTCTCTTCAGTATGGCATTGTCGCAACAACGGAATAGCTACGGAAGTATATTAAAGGAAATATAACAAATGAAAAATAGACAGACAGACATGACATGAATCACTTTTAAATTATGATTTGGGGGCGGATTGAGCCTCATCAGGAGTGAGAGTGGTCATGTTATCAACAGCATGCACGGTGGTTTGAAGCTCCTCCCAAATCGCTTTGTAAACCATTCTCTGTCGATTCACGGCCGATTTTCCGTCAAATAATTTGGACACGACCGCGATGCTGACGTGGCGCCCGTCACCATACGCATCCTTTACAACCACGCTCTCCGCCTCCAATTGCTCCTTTATCTGCCATTTTTGTCATATTATTTTTTTATGAAGAAGTGCTCTTAAAATACAAGTGACAATTGACAAAAATGGTACAGAAATTGTGAAAACTGACTATCTCAATCAAAATTTCCGTACTTTTTGAGTAATTGTGTGGTTTAAGCAACATAAATACAGCTAACACTAACAGCAGTGCTATGATTCATGAAATAAGTGCAATATAAAGGTATGAAGAGAGAATAGAGAAGAGGGAGCTGACCTTGGTCTGCATAGAGAGAATCATGGAGGAATCAATCGAGCCCGGTTCAGAGACGTTACTCGCACGAACACCGAACCACCTCCGCCGTCCGCCTGCCTCCGCCGCCTTCAATTTGATCAGAGGAACAGTCCTGCTGGCGAGCTTACAAGTCAACGGAGGGTTGTTCCAGCTGGAGAGGCAGCGGGAGAGCCAAGGAAAGAGGCGAGATGGAGAGGACGAAGGAGAGGGGAGGTGGACGGCGGAGGGGAGGCGTCGGTGAAAGAGAGCGCCGGCGGAGGAAGAGGATGAGGACCACATGGACAGAGCCGCCGCCTGACCTCGCATTTCACTCGCTCACTCTAGTCCTGGTCTAGTCTGTAGATTGATTTGTCGGACCCGTATGGAATGTAGCATGCCTTTGTTCTTTTATTTGTTTTATTATCTTTGATAAATAGAGCCCATCATTACAGGCCCATTAGGCCCACCAGCCCCATGCATCACTTCTTTTCTTCATCTCAGATCCACACCGCATAACGTGGCTCGGGCCTCAGCTCCATTTGAATTTCTCTCTCACTCCACTCGCGCAAGCTTTCCTCTCACTCTTCGATCTGACTCGCAAGAAAAGAAAACACTCACCTTCTGCTCGCTCTCTTGCATCGAATCATGGAGAATCCAACCGACAGATCTCTCTCTCTCTCGTGCAGATCGGGACTGCGATGCTCTCTGGTAACCCTAGACGAAGATGCCGACTCGACACATTCTCTAGCCCCAACCCTAGTTCCGACAGTGCAAGGTTCTTTCTCTTTCCCTCTCCCATATTTATTGGCTGATTCGTGGTTAGCAAGGGCTGATTTTGGTAATAGGTCTAGGGTTTATGGTTATTATTGATTTTTCGGGATTAATCAGCCCTAATAAGGACTGAATTTGACTGATTTTGAGGTTCTTAGGGCGGATTTGGACTTCTGTGGGGGTGATGACTAACATTGGTTTATACTTTTTGGGGTTAATTTTCAGCTAATTAATTAAATTGTGATTATTTGGGTTGATTGAATGATTGTTATTATTTTCTTCTAGTTTTTAGCGATTTTCATTTTCTGAGTTCTGAAATTGGATTTTTGATTCTTAGGATTTGAAGAATATAAAGAAACAATTCAGAAATGGGCATGTACCAGTCAGTGTCTATAGGGTTTAGTTTTGTGAAATTTGAGGGTGCATTTGCAAGAGGTCAATTTAAAGTTTTGAAATTTTGTTATGTTTGTAGATAAGCAAAGGGGGCTTGTGATTTAATTGTTGCAAAGTGCCTCACTGGACGGCCAAAATCAGTGGAAAAGACTCAGAAAACTTCTTCTTTGGGTTGAATTGGAGGCGACAAAAGTGCTTACGGTACAAAAATTATTCAAATTTTAAATTTCGATTATTTTTTTTGTGACTTCAAGTCTTGGGGTATTATTTTGATTCTTCTTCTTTGTTTGATTGTAATGTAATACTTAATCCAAATTTAAATTATGTATTTTTTTGTGATTTGTGTAGTGAATTGGTACCTCCTAAAAAGATTCTCAAAATGCGTCCAAGACCGAAATGGGAGAGCTTCATCAAAAGGGAACAACCCTTGCGGAGATAGGTGAATATGACTTGGTAGATCCAGCAACCTCTCCACGGTTGCAGTTACTATACCTCTCTCAGATGGATAGTATGTTAGTTTCATCGAAGATCCAGATCAGGTAATGATAAATTATTTCATTCTTTATTTTATTCTAATTAATATATATTTATTATGTTCTTGAATAATTTCTCATTTTTTTTTGAAATTTAATTTGCAGTGATTTGTTGCGTTTCTGTCTCCACTTGACAGGAAACAGTTGGCTTAGCGAACATTGCAATCAACGCGATTTACATATCAAAGGTAAGTTCCATAAACATAAAGTATTTTTTTTCAAAAAACCCCTCACATTTCTTAATATTAAAATATCAGGTCTTCTATTAATATTGACATTTACATGTATTTATTTTTTTTTTATAGCAGGGGTTAAAATCAAAGCACTTGAAAACCTACCCAATGATACCAATGGAGGAAATCAGGTACAAATATATATCTTTTTTATTCAATGCAACGTGCCGGTATGTTTTACTATTTATGTTATTTGGTTTTATAGGTTTTAGATAGTCCTTAATGAAGACACTTTTGGTGATAAGATTTTTCGCTTTAAATTCCGTGCTGTTTTTTAATATTCCGATTTTCATTTTTGATGTGACTGAACAATATTTTTGGACCAAAATTCAGCTTTAATTAATTAATTATTTAATTATTATCAATTAAAAGCAGAAATATGTGTGAATAAATATTAAATAGTGTTAAAATATATATCTGTTGTTATTGTGCAGTGATGGAAGAACGGTTGGAGCCTGTCTGGATCAGAACGGACTTCTTCCGGCTAGATATAGGCGAACAAAAGATGATATTATTAATGTTGTGTTTGAGGTACATCTTACCATCCTGCAAAAAGATAAGAAATATAATCAATACCGTTGCGCATCTTTTTTTTTCTCGAAAAAATGGCTGAATTATCCCTGCCTTTCATGAGTATATACATGATATTTCTTAGGTTGGTTGTACTGATAAAGTGATATTTTTGTTGGAATATTGGTTTTACAACTTGAAAATTGGAATTTATAGGTTGGTGTTTTGACAATGGATGAATTCAATGTGGTAATGTGCCAATGGAGAAAGAAGACTGTGTGATTGATTGGTCGTCTTGCTGGATTTGAATTCGAATTGAGAAAGAAGACTGCATGATTTGAAAGACGGGGAAATGGAAAGACATAGCTGGGCCCATCACTCTCTCAGAAATTGAGCGTGACAGGCTGGCCCGAATCGCGTCGGCGCACTGGGGCGTATCAGCTACAGAAAGCGGGTTCAAGCCTGAACTTGTCAAGGAAATACACGAGACTGAGTTGTTGGTTAGGGGAAAGGGAAGAAAAACAAACTACCTCTTGTTCATGATAAATGCCTTTCAGGTATGCTAAATAGAAAAAAAATGCACTTATACTATTCATATATGAAATATTTCTCTTATAAATAAACAATAAATTTTATGGCCTTTTGTCTTTGTATTTTACAGAGTCTAGAAGATGAAATTGTGAGTGAAACCATAATGCAATTAGTTAGCCTCCAATTATGGCACTCTCTTTCTTGTGGCCGCTTCCAGGTACATACTTTATTTTATTTTTTGTTTTACTCTTCTGTTGTCTTTCATTTTCAAAATTAGGGTTTAGTTTAGGGTTGCTCTAATACATTTTTGAAACTTAAACAAACAGATGGAGCTGTGTTTGAACCCTCATTCAATAAAGAATTGGAAAGAGCTGACGAGAAAAAGGGTGAGGAATTCGACCCTAAAAAAGTTCTTGGAAGTATGGTTCCTTCGCAATCTTATTGAAGAATTTTTGGAGGTAATAATAATAATAATTTATACAATTACTTTATGTGCAAACAATTCTTCTATTATAAAATTAATGCGCAAAAATGTATTTCAGATTCTTGATTCGAAGGTGATGGTGTCAGAACCCAATGAAGATTCAATGAATGAGCCAGACCAAATAATCGATTCATGCGTCTTATATTGTGAGTGATTCATGGAATTCTTGATCGATCTGTTAACCCAATTATCTACTAGGCGGTAAGCCATTCTATTCACTTGATCACATTGTTTTGCAATATCTTTCCCCACTATATTTCCTATGATCCAAATGGCTAATGAATTACCATTTTATTTTAACATGTTATATAGATTTCTACGGCCATTGGTTGCTGACCTGGCGGTCGTATCGAAATGCCACCTCAGCGCCCTTTACACGCACGAGAAGGGTTGTTTGTTCTCTCAGCTCGTTGACCCGCTTCAGTTCTACGAGGATTTTGAAATAGACGGCCATTTCGGTACGCAATTGTCTGACGATGATGTCATGCTGACTCACTATTCTCGCCTCCAGGCCTTTCAGCTCCTCACCTTCAAACAAGTCCCTAAGTTAATTAAATATTTTATTATTTTATCTCTTTTTTGCTTCATTTTTTGGATCTATTACTTTGGAAATATATTCTAATCTTAAAAAGTTCTGATAAACATGCAAAAGATAAATAATGAAGACTTAATTTAAATGGTTTTATCCGTTTTAATTTTTACTTTTCTTTTTGAACTGCTGAAGCTGATTTCATTGTCTGATCCGTGCAGCCCACGGCGAGATTTCCTAACAGAAGTGAGGATCTCATTTTTCAAAAAACGACAATCACAAAAAGAAGCGATAAACGCGCTCCCACTTTATCCGAACGAGCAAATAATGTGGGATGAGTCTCTCGTTCCGAGCATAAACCACTCCGGCGAGGGCTGTCTCGCTCTCCCCAAATTAAACCTCCAATTTTTAACTCTCCACGATTATTTGTTAAGAAACTTTAATTTGTTTAGGCTCGAATGTACGTATGAAATCCGTGAGGATATTCAAGAAGTCGTACTGCATTTGTTAGCTTATGTAAATAATGAAGGAGAGAACGAGTTTTAGAGGTTTGTCTCGCACGGCGGTTCCTTTTAAAGAGTTTAGGATTAAAGAGGCTAAGCAACCGAATATTGGGGAGGTAAAACCAGCTTCTGTAACGCCTGAGATTGAATTTACGGTGTCGAGTTACCGAGCTCAAGTTTGGTCCGAGTGGGATTCTTTAAAAGAACATGACATGTTGTTTTTGCTCTCGATTCGGCCTTCGTTTGAGCCTCTAAGTGATGATGTGGCGGATAAATCGACGGTTCCACAACGATTAGGGTTACAATTTGTGCGTGGATGTGAAGTGATTGAGATTCGGGACGATGAAGGGAATTTGATGAATGATTTTACCGGGAGAGTAAAAAGGGAAGAATGGAAGCCTCCAAAGGGAGATTATGGAAGCCTCCAAAGGGAGATTTACACACCGTAAAAGTCGCTTTGGATCCGGCTCAAATCATATCTTCTTTATATCAAAATTTTCAGACTTGTATCGTGCCTGAGTGGTTGCATAATATATTTTTGGGGTACGGAATTCCGTCGGCGGCTCAGTGGGTTAATATGCCTGATTTGTTAGATGAGATTGATTTTAAGGATAGTTTTCTCGATTCAGAGCATCTTAAAGAGAGAACTCAACTAAATTCCTCTTAACGGATAACCCGCAAAATCTAAACCCAACCCGATAAGCAATTTGACCTCAATAACCTTCCTCTTCATTTCTACTCCTGCTCCTATCTCTGACAATTCCTCATAATTAGGGTTGTGGTTCTTCTTTGAGCAAATCAGCTGCGATTGGACGAATTCAGCTACTTTATTGAAACGAAAACTATGGCGAGCATTACATCAACGAGATGAGAAACAACTCTCAACACAGCAAACCCTCCGCACAAAACACCATACCAAGCCTTGAGCTCAAATCGTTCGATTATGCAGGTGCCAGAAACGACATGTTCTAACTTGGCAACAACGACAATAATAACAATAATAAATATGATAATGATGGTGATAATGAAGTGTAATGGTAGGAAATCTAACCAGACTAAAATGTCAAAGGAGAAATATTATGTTTAACTATTTATATATGTGCTTTTGTTTACTTGTTACACCCCTTCTGTAACCAAGCTATTGATGTGTAATGCTTTCAAGAGCTCAAAAGCAATGTGATACACGATTTATGATGATTTGTCTCCGATTTTTTTGTCTAATAGAAATGTAAATTCTTGTGGGTCTTGTGAGAATAGCTGTATACCATCTTGTTTGGAGGAATGAGTTAATTGAATAATGCGTCATTACGAATTGTTTACTCTTTCAGCTATTGTTTAGGCGCATGTCACGTATCAGTCACCTACTTGCTTTCCCTGTCAGTGAAACAAATAGATAATACCTTCAGATTTTAGCTAGCTATAAAAGTTAGCCCATTTTGTGTTATGCTAAAACTTAAATCTATTGTAGTGATAGTGGAACTAATAAAGCAGGCCCAATAAAACAGATTTTAGCTAGTTAGAAAAGTTAGCCCATTTTGTGTACTTAAATATATTATAGTGATAGTGGAGCTAATAAAGCAGTGCGAGTCAAAATAGGATTATGAAATTCCGCCTCTCTTTTCTTTTCGAGACCCGATAGCTTTCTGCCCTAAATTTCAAATCCGCCCCCTTTCCTTCTCTCTTCAGCGGCAAAAACTGGGAAACAATCCGGCGACTGACCACGCCGGCGCTGTTGATCCTCCACGTCCGCACGTCGATCTCTCTCTCCGGATCTCCTCACGTCGTCGTTGACCCCAAACCCTAACGACGACGATTGACCCTAAACCGGCGAGCCAGCCCACCCGAAGCTTCTCTCTCTCTCTCTGCTGTTCGCCGTGTAGACATCGAGACTAGAAAGAAAGAGAGAAAAGGAAACCGAGAAACTCCTCAAAGGGGCGAAAACTTCAGATCTGAAGTAATTTGGTTAAGTTCCAGGTAATGCTTCCTTGTCCAATCGAGCTAGTTTTTGAGGTCAGATTTGGTGTGTGAGTGACTGAGCTAGATCCACTGTGCTCTAATTTTCTAGTTCAAATCAGCAGTAATAGTCTGTCCAAGTGCACTTCTTTATCCTTTTGGAGTTTTGTGGTGCTTGATTCGAGTGTCAATTTTGTTTTGATGATGATTTGACTTTTAGCTATGTGAATCTTACTGGCGGGGTTTAGTAATTTTACTTAGCAATACATGTGTTATGTGTATTGCAAGTTGCAACTATGACTTTATGTATATGTAGCTTCAGATTTCAATGTATAATTTTTATTTAAAGCAGATTTTGTAGTGCGGTTTATTGGGTTTATTTTCTCTTTCACTTTTGAATCATAATTTGACCTTTCGGTCTTATTTCCATAATTCCATATAATATTTATTTATAGGCAAAACTAGATTAATCAGTACGTTTTCAGTTTATGCATTGTTGGTTAATTTCAAAAAATTATCGTATTAATTACTGATTAGTCGTTATATGTTACTGAAATGAATTGAAATGATGAGACTTGTTTTATCTTTTTCCTTATTTGAAGAAAGAAGAATTGAGCGCGGAGCTAGAAAATGTCAGTGGAGTTGCCGAAGCCCACTCGCAAAATAAGGTAGAAATAAATCATTGTCTTTATTATTGAATTATATTGAATTATTTTTAATTTTGTATGTCGGCGAGATAATTGATTTATATATTGGAAGTATTTTTAGTTTCTTGAGCTGAGCAAAAAAAGAGATTAAAATGGAAGCGACTCCCTAAGCGTCTGAAGGATGTACTATAATGGTAAGATTAAAAATTTTAATTTTTCTACTTTTCTTCTATTTAAATATTATTTAAGTGTCTAAAAATGTCTTTTTATTTTTTATCGCAGCCCTTATGGAGATAGATGATGAATACGACTTGGTAGATCCTTCCGTTCAGTCATAGTCACAGATTCAGTTCAGGTCATCGTTCAGTTCAAGTCTCCCCTCGACCAGTTCAGGTCCCCCGGTTCAGGTCAGGTCGCCCTTGCCCGGTTCAGGTCAGGTCGCCCTTGCCCGGTTCAGGTCAGGTCGCCCCCGACCAGTTCAGGTCCCCCGGCCCGTTCAGGTCGCCCCCAACCAGTTCAGTTCAGGTTGCCCCCGACCAGTTCAGGCCCCCCGGCCCGTTCAGGTCGCCCCCGACCAGTTCAGGTCCCCCGACCAGTTCAGTTCAGGTCGCCCCCGACCAGTTCAGCTCAGCCCCGACCAGTTCAGGGTTTAGGGGGCTTATTTTGTTGTTGTGGCTGTGGCAATACCAAGTCTACTTCCTCCAACGGAATGAATGGAATAGAAGTGAGCTCCAACTGAGTGGTGCTCAGTTGAAGTTGTCCGGTCAATTGAATTGAGCAGGGCGGTCCCTTTCTTGCCTCGTTCGCTGGTTAAATTAAACTTAAAAAGGGCCAGAAACGAGAAGTTGACTGGGAACTGGGAAAGGAGAGGAGAGCCCTCCCCATTCAGACATACTAGACTGGGCTGATCCGGGCCGGGCCGGGCCGAATCCTCCTTTTCCCTCCTCCCCCCTCTTCCTTACCGAATCCTCCTTTTCGTCGTTTCCCTCCACTCCACTCTCAAAATTTCAATCTCAAGCGCCAAATACCCGTAGAAATTCTCTCTCCCTCTCAATCTTCACACAATAGTGAATCGCTCAACAGTTAGCGGCTCTTCTGTTTTCCTCAGATTCAGTAGATTCGGAGGCTCTGATTCAGCAATTCAGTGGTATTTATTCTCCTCTAATTAGATTGTTATTTTGCATTTAAATGTGAAATTGAGAGTTAATTGATGCCTATTTGGATTAAGTCGAGGCTGGATTGAATAAATGGATCTTGACTGAATTCTAAATGTGTTGATTCGGGGATACTCTTTTTAGTTTTTAATAATTCATTTTAACATCCTTGAGTCATACAATTTGTTAATTATGCTTGTCAATTGATAATTTTCTTTATGAAATTAAAGTAAATATGCAATTTTGCAGGGTTAAATTCTGAAAAAATAATCTAATTAAGCAATGCCTAATTATTACGACATCAATGATATTCTCACGGAGGAGCAGGTAAATAATAACCTTCTTTTTATTTCTTTTCATTTTTTTTTGTTTCATTTGAATTTCGAAATTATAATTTAAAATTTATTTGTCCATATAAACAGCCAATTTCAGTTGTTTTTCAAACCGGGGCTAATGGAGTCGGATTATTGGATCCTGGTTCAGAAACAAATAATGTAAGTACCAAAAATACCAAATATATTATTACAATAATAATAATTATTATTATTGTTGTTGTTGTTATTAGTAATTAATTTATTTTTATTAATAAGGTTGAAAAAGGAGCGAAAGTCGACCTTCCGTTTTGGCTAGCACATGAATTATTTTTGAGACAAGCCGTCTCAATTAATGTGCCATCTTGCTTCAGCCAAACGTATTATTTTTTTATTAAAAAATTTAATTTCTTGTAAATTATAAAATCAATAAACTATGCATATAATTTTCTGAAATTTATTAATTTGGAATTAAATAGAACAAGGAAAGATGTACAAGCCGATGCATCATGCGTGGATTTGAAAGTTCGGTGCCCTTATTTTTACGAATTTGGGTGCAAATTGGCTCCGCTGTAAGTCTGATTTTACCATTTTGCCCTTCTTTCCTTCAATATGCAAAAGAGTTATTATCACTTTGTTGCCCCCAATTTATGAATATGCCAAAACTGCCCTTGCTTCTTGCCTATTAGGACTGAATAAGAGGGGTAGTTTGGTCATTTTATAAAAAAATTCAGTAGGGGTAGTTTGGTCATTTATTCTTTTGAAGAGATAAATAATTATATTATTATTTTTTAATAAATAGGGTTGGAGATAAAAGTATAGGTCCGTTTTTGCAATACACATTTACAAATCGGTACAAAGAAGTATTAAGCAAGTCTCACAGCGCTTCTATTTCTACCATTCCCAAATTTGTGTCTCGCCTCTCCAAAGAAGAATCTCAATGTAAGTATTAAATTATATTCAAGCCTGATTTTTTAATATATAAATATTGAATTATTATTAATTTGATGAATATTTTTTTGTCATGTAGTGTTTGAATCCGCAAGGTCTTCAATGGCGGAATTAAAGAAATGGAGAGTTGGAGGGTCTAGATTGGAAAAAGCTTCCATTCTTGGAAGGAAAAGAAAGACGGATTTACCATTAGGCCCCTCTTCTTCTTAATTATTCTTTTTTAGCCTTGCAATTTTTTAGTCGTGATGTTAATTGTCGAACAGTGTGTTTGATTGTTTATTATTTTTTTCATTTATTTATCATAGTGGTTTATGTTAGGTAAATTGAAATTTCAAGTGTTGTTAAATTGAAAAAGAAACTTATTAAGAAATAAATAAAAAATAGAGGCTTTCACGTTTGATTCGCTTTATAAGTAACCAGAATATTAATTATGGTGATTCATCATCGACCATTGGCTTCTCTGTTTCGTAATCCAGTTTTTTTAAATTAAAAAAATAAATCCGGAATTTCATTTTTCATGGCTAGAAACACTCAAAGACGCAACTTGAGATACTTTAGGCGTGGTCTGCATACACCGTCAGTACTCACTTGGTTAGTTTCTCGTTTTGCAACTGACTAGTGAGGCCATAAATCAAACACCAAGTCTATACAACAATTATTAAACAGATACTAAAGAAGGTGTTGTAAATATATACAGACCTGTTCTTCATTGAATATATGGACCTGAAACACTCTCTTTCATAGGTCTACGTACAAATTCATAAACCATTTAACATTGGGCATATTTTTTTTCTTTTTTCCTTTTCTTCATTGACTTTGTCCAGTTGTACTAAACTTACTACAGCAATAAAATCATTGGATGTACGAATTTAATTTGGGCCTGCTCCAATTAGTCAAAAAATATTGGGCCTATTTGGATCTTATAACCTAATTAATTCTTAGCTTTTGTTTCTTATTCTTGATCCATTACAAAATCCTCCAGGCCCAAACTCTCTATTTAGCAGATAATAACAAAATGAAATTATTCATTAGATTTCTTCCCTTTCCTTTCCCTCCACTCGAGTCTCAAAATTTCACTCTCAAGCGCCAAATACCCGTAAAAATTCTCTCTCTCAATCTTCACACGATAGTGAATCGCTCCCTCCTTCCCACTTCGCTAAGCCGCTCAACAGTTAGCGGCTCTTCTGTTTTCCTCAGATTCAGAGGCTCTGATTCAGCAATTCAGTGGTATTTTCCTCTCCTTAAATTGTTCTTTTGCGTATAATTGCGAAATTGAGAGTTAATGGATGTATATTTGGATTAAATCGAGACTGGAACAATTTAATCCATTAACTCTCAATTTAACTCTCAATAGGGTTTCGTATTCCAGGCGAGTGTTGATGTAAAACTAAGAAAGATGGAGTTTGAAACGAAGAAAAAGAAGATGATATGAATGGATCAAAAGATACAAAACTTGACGGTAGAGGAAGCGAAAAGCTAGCTCGACAGAAATGAGAGGAAGCGAATCGTTTTTGTATGATATTATAGAGGGAGGATATATATAGTGTCTTGAGCAATGAGTTTTGAATAATAAGTTATTTATAACGGTGCGTGTCAAAAATATAGATTAAACGTTTTTTGATAATGAAACGGTGGTTGAGTACTAGGGTTTTGCATTCCGGGCAAGTGTTGATTCAAAACTGAGAAATTTTTGTATGATATTATAGAGGGAAGATAAATATAGTTTCTTGAGAGAAGAATTTTTGAATAATAAGTTATTTATAGCGGTCCGTGTCAAAAATGAAGATTAAACGTTTTTTGATAATGAAACGGTGCTTGAGAAATAGGGTTTCGCATTCCGGGCAAGTGGTTATGTAAAATTGAGTAATTTTTGCATGATATTATAGAGGGATGATATATATAGTGTCTTGAGCAAAGAATTTTGAATAATAAGTTGTGCGGGTCTAAAATGAAGATTAATTATTTTTTGACCGTGAAACCGTGCTTGAGTAATAGGGTTTCGTATTCCGGGCGAGCGTTGATGTAAAACTGAGAAAATTTTCTATGATATTATAGAGGAAGGATATATATCGTGGCTTGAGCAAAGAATTTTAAATAATAAGTTATTTATAGCAGTACTTGTCAAAAATGAAGATTAAATATTTTTTTATAATGAAACGGTGCTTAAGTACAAGGGTTTCGTAATCCGGGCAAGTGTTGATGTAAAACTGAGAAAATTTTATATGACAATAAAGAGAGACGATATATATAGTGTCTTGAGCAAAGAATTTAGAATAATAAGTTATTTATAGTGGTGCGTTTCTAAAATGAAGATTAAAAAAAAAATTTATCATGAAACGGTGGTTGAGTATTAGGGTTTCCCATTCCGGGCAAATGTAAAACTAAGAAATTTTTCTATGATATATAGAGTGTCTTGAGCCATGAATTTTGTATAATAAGTTATTTATGGCGGGGCGTGTCAAAAATATAGACTAAACATTTTTTGATATTGAAACGGTGGTTGAGTACTAGGGGTTCGCATTCCGGGCAAGTGTTGATGTAAAACTAAGGAATTTTTGTATGATATTATAGAGGGTGGATATATATAGTGTCTTGAGAGAAGAATTTCGAATAATAAGTTATTTATAGCGGTGCGTGTCAAAAATGAAGATTAAATTTTTTTTGATAATGAAACGGTGGTTGAGAAATTGGGTTTCGCATTCCGGGCAAGTGTTTTTGTAAAATTGAGAAATTTTTGTGTGATATTATAGAGGGAGGATATATATAGTGTCTTGAGCAAAAAAGTTTGAATAAGTGCGGGTCTAAAATGAAGATTAAACATTTTTGACCATGAAACGATGCTTGAGTAATAGGGTTTCGTATTCCAGGCGAGTGTTGATGTAAAACTAAGAAAGATGGAGTTTGAAACGAAGAAAAAGAAGATGGTATGAATGGATCAGAAGATACAAAACTTGACGGTAGAGGAAGCGAAAAGCTAGCTCGACGGAAAGGAGAGGAAGCAAATCATTTTTGTATGATATTATAGAGGGAGGATATATATAGTGTCTTGAGCAATGAGTTTTGAATAATAAGTTACTTATAACGGTGCGTGTCAAAAAAATAGATTAAACATTTTTTGATAATGAAACGGTGGTTGAGTACTAGGGTTTTGCATTCCGGGCAAGTGTTGATTCAAAACTGAGAAATTTTTGTATGATATTATAGAGGGAAGATAAATATAGTTTCTTAAGAGAAGAATTTTCGAATAATAAGTTATTTATAGCGGTCCGTGTCAAAAATGAAGATTAAACGTTTTTTGATAATGAAACGGTGCTTGAGAAATAGGGTTTCGCATTCCGGGCAAGTGGTTATGTAAAATTGAGTAATTTTTGCATGATATTATAGAGGGAGGATATATATAGTGTCTTGAGCAAAGAATTTTGAATAATAAGTTGTGCGGGTGTAAAATGAAGATTAATTATTTTTTGACCGTGAAACCGTGCTTGAGTAATAGGGTTTCGTATTCCGGACGAGTGTTGATGTAAAACTAAGAAAGATGGAGTTTGAAACGAAGAAAAAGAAGATGATATGAATGGATCAGGAGATACAGAACTTGAAGGTAGAGGAAGCGAAAAGCTAGCTCGACTGAAAGGAGAGGGAGCGAATCATTTTTGTATGATATTATAGAATGAGGATATATATAGTGTCTTGAGCAATGAGCTTTGAATAATAATTTATTTATAGCGGTGCGTGTCAAAAATATAGATTAAACGTTTTTCGATAATGAAACGGTGGTTGAGTACTAGGATTTCGCATTCCGGGCAAGCGTTGATTCAAAACTGGGAACTTTTTGTATGATATTATAGAGGGAAGATATATATAGTTTCTTGAGAGTGGAATTTTCGAATAATAAGTTATTTATAACGGTGCGTGTCAAAAATGAAGATTAAACTTTTTTTGATAATGCAATGGTGATTGAGAAATGGGGTTTCACAAGGGTTTCGTAATCCGGGCAAGTGTTGATGTAAAATTGAGAAAATTTTATATGATATTAAAGAGAGACGATATATATAGTGTCTTGAGCAAAGAATTTAGAATAATAAGTTATTTATAGTGGTGCGTTTCTAAAATGAAGATTAAAAAAAAAATTTATCATGAAACGGTGCTTGAGTATTAGGGTTTCGCATTCCGGGCAAGTGTTCAGGTAAAACCAAGAAATTTTTCTATGATATATATCGTGTCTTGAGCAATGAATTTTGTATATTATGTTATTTATAGCGGCGCGTGTCAAAAATATAGACTAAACTTTTTTTGATATTGAAACGGTGGTTGAGTAGTAGGGTTTCGCATTCCGGGCAAGTGTTGATGTAAAACTGAGAAATTTTTGTATGATATTATAGAGGGTGGATATATATAGTGTCTTGAGAGAAGAATTTCGAATAATAAGTAATTTATAGCGGTGCGTGTCAAAAATGAAGATTAAAATTTTTTTGATAATGAAACGGTGCTTGAGAAATATGGTTTTGCATTCCGGGCAAGTGTTTATGTAAAATTGAGAAATTTTTGTGTGATATTATAGAGGGAGGATATATACAGTGTCTTGAGCAAAGCATTTTGAATAAGTGCGGGTCTAAAATGAAGATTAAACATTTTTTCACCATGAAATCGTGATTGCGTAAAAGGGTTTCGTATTCCGGGCAAGTGTTGATGTAAAACTAAGAAAGATGGAGTTTGAAACGAAGAAAAAGAAGATGATATGAATGGATCAAAAGATACAAAACTTGACGGTAGAGGAAGCGAAAAGCTAGCTCGACCGAAATGAGAGGAAGCGAATCGTTTTTGTATGATATTATAGAGGGAGGATATATATAGTGTCTTGAGCAATGAGTTTTGAATAATAAGTTATTTATAGCGGTGCGTGTCAAAAATATAGATTAAACGTTTTTTGATAATGAAACGGTGGTTGAGTACTAGGGTTTCGCATTCCGGGCAAGTGTTGATTCAAAACTGAGAAATTTTTGTATGATATTATAGAGGGAAGATATATATAGTTTCTTGTGAGAAAATTTTTCGAATAATAAGTTATTTATAGCGGTCCGTGTCAAAAATGAAGATTAAACATTTTTTGATAATGAAACGGTGCTTGAGAAATAGGGTTTCGCATTCCGGGCAAGTGTTTGTGTAAAATTGAGTAATTTTTGTATGATATTATAGAGGGAGGATATATATAGTGTCTTGAGCAAAGAATTTTGAATAATAAGTTGTGCGGGTCTAAAATGAAGATTAAATATTTTTTGACCATGAAACGGTGCTTGAGTAATAGGGTTTCGTATTCCGGGCAAGTTTTGATGTAAAACTAAGAAAGATGGAGTTTGAAACGAAGAAAAAGAAGATGATATGAATGGATCAAAAGATACAGAACTTGAAGGTAGAGGAAGCGAAAAGCTAGCTCGACTGAAAGGAGAGGGAGCGAATCGTTTTTGTATGATATTATAGAAGGAGGATATATATTGTGTCTTGAGCAATGAGCTTTGAATAATAAGTTATTTATAGCGGTGCGTGTCAAAAATATAGATTAAACGTTTTTTGATAATGAAACGGTGGTTGAGTACTAGGGTTTCGCATTCCGGGCCACCGTTGATTCAAAACTGAGAAATTTTTGTATGATATTATAGAGGGAAGATATATATAGTTTCTTGAGAGAAGAATTTTTGAATAATAAGTTATTTATAGCGGTGCGTGTCAAAAATGAAGATTAAACATTTTTTGATAATGAAACGGTGATTGAGAAATGGGGTTTCGCATTCCGGGCAAGTTTTGATGTAAAATTGAGAAATTTTTATATGATATTACAGAAGGAGGATATATATAGTGTCATGAGCAAAGAATTTTGAATCATAAGTTGTGCGGGTCTAAAATGAAGATTAAACATTTTTTGACCATGAAACTATGCTTGAGTAATAGGGTTTCGCATTCCGGGCGAGTGTTGATACAAAACTGAGAAAATTTTCTATGATATTATAGAGAAAGGATATATATAGTGACTTGAGCAAAGAATTTTAAATAATAAGTTATTTATAGCAGTGCGTGTTAAAAATGAAGATTAAGTATTTTTATATAATGAAACGTTGCTTAAGTACAAGAGTTTCGTAATCCGTGGAAGTGTCGATGTAAAACTGAGTAAATTTTTAAAGGGACGATATATATAGTGTCTTGAGCAAAGAATTTAGAATAATAAGTTATTTATAGTGGTGCATTTTTGAAATGAAGATTAAAAAAAAAATTTATCATGAAACGGTGGTTGAGTATTAGGGTTTCGCATTCTGGGCAAGTGTTCAGGTAAAACTAAGAAATTTTTGTATGATATATATAGTGTCTTGAGCAATGAATTTAGTATAATATGTTATTTATAGCGGCGCGTGTCGAAAATATAGACTAAACGTTTTTTGATATGGAAACGGTGGTCGAGTACTGGGCTTTCGCATTCCGGGCAAGTATTGATGTAAAACTGAGAAATTTTTGTATGATTTTATAGAGGGTGGGTATATATAGTGTCTTGAGAGAAGAATTTAGAATAATAAGTTATTTATAGCGGTGCGTGTCAAAAATGAGGATTAAATTTTTTTTGATAATGAAACGGTGCTTGAGAAATAGGGTTTCGCATTCCGGGCAAGTGTTTATGTAAAATTGAGAAATGTTTGTGTGATATTATAGAGGGAGGATATATATAGTGTCTTGAGCAAAGAATTTTGAATAAGTGCGGGTCTAAAATGAAGATTAAACATTTTTTGACCATGAAACGATGCTTGAGTAATAGGGTTTTGTATTCCGGGCGAGTGTTGATGTAAAACTAAGAAAGATGGAGTTTGAAACGAAGAAAAAGAAGATGATATGAATGGATCAGAAGACACATAACTTGAAGGTAGAGGAAGCGAAAAGCTAGCTCGACTGAAAGGAGAGGAAGCGAATCATTTTTGTATTATATTATAGAAGGAGGATATATGTAGTGTCTTGAGCAATGAGCTTTGAATAATAAGTTATTTATAGCGGTGCGTGTCAAAAATATAGATTAAACATTTTTTGATAATGGAACGGTGGTTGAGTACTAGGGTTTCGCATTCCGGGCAAGTGTTGATACAAAACTGAGAAATTTTTGTATGATATTATAAAGGGAAGATATATATAGTGTCTTGAGAGAAGAATTTTCGAATAATAAGTTATTTATAGCGGTGCGTGTCAAAAATGAAGATTAAACGTTTTTCGATAATGAAACGGTGATTGAGAAATAGGGTTTCGTATTCCGGGCAAGTGTTGATGTAAAATTGAGAAATTTTTATATGATATTATAAAGAGAGGATATATATAGTGTCTTGAGCAAAGAATTTTGAATAATAAGTGGTGCGGGTCTAAAATGAAGATTAAACATTTTTTGACCATGAAACGGTGCTTGACTAATAGGGTTTCTTATTCCGGGCGAGTGTTGATATAAAACTGAGAAACTTTTCTATGATGTTCTAGAGGAAGGATATATATAGTGACTTGAGCAGAGAATTTTAAATAATAAGTTATTTATAGCAATGCGTGTCAAAAATGAAGATTAAATATTTTTTTATAATTAAACGGTGCTTAAGTACAAGGGTTTCGCAATCCAGGCAAGTGTTGATGTAAAACTGAGAAAATTTTATATGATATTATAGAGGGACGATATATATAGTG
>JAJHPC010000020.1:10414224-10416054 GCA_024447665.1 Juncus inflexus | reverse complement strand
GTCGTTCACGAACAATGCACCGTACCTGAGCATGACGCGCCGTTCCCGATGACGACGCGAGCTTTACCGAATCGGCAGCCAATTCCGAGGTGCCAATGCAACGGAGGAATTACGGGTCGGTCGCGCGTGCGGCCGAACGACGCGCATTTCCTTCGAAAATTGCTTCCGAACTACAAGCGGGACCGCGTCCAAAACCGAGAGGGAAAACGGGGGAGCCACGTTTCGGGGATGGGGACTACTGGGCAACGGAATCCGGAAAGCGGGGGCAGCGGCCGATCCCTACGGCCGCGGCCGACGGCCAAGGCCAAGGCCATTTATATATAATAGGGACGGGACCAGCCTCATTTTCATTTTCAAGCTCAGCACCAGCTCAAGCACCCAGGGACATATATCTGAATAGGCATAGCCCCGCGAGCCGCCCCTGGGGAGGAAAAGGTCACGCGTTACTACATGTTTCGCCCCTCATTTTCTGAAATTCGCTCGAGCATACACCTCCCCATATAATTAGAAGGGAGCCTACACCCTCCCCCCTATATATCTGAATAGGCATAGCCCCGCGAGCCGCCCCTGGGGAGGAAAAGGTCACGCGTTACTACATGTTTCGCCCCTCATTTTCTGAAATTCGCTCGAGCATACACCCCCCCATATAATTAGAAGGGAGCCTACTCCCCCCCCCCTATATATCTGAATAGGCAAAAACCCCCCAGCCCCCCTGGGGAGGAAAAGGTCACGCGTTACTACATGTTTCGCCCCTCATTTTCTGAAATTCGCTCGAGCATACACCTCCCCATATAATTAGAAGGGAGCCTACAGAGCCTCACCCCCCCCCCTATATATCTGAATAGGCATAACCCCCCCAGCCGCCCCCGGGAAGAAGAAAGGTCCACGCGTTACTACATGTTTTCCCACCATGGGCGCGGCCCCAAAAACGACCGTCGTTTCTGGAAAACGATGGGCCGACCGACCATCGGTCGGGACCGAATACCGTTCTGGACCCACGATGGGGCCGCCGGGCGCTCGTTCACGGACCGACCCCCGTTCCAACCTTACGCCTACGTCGTACGGCCAAATCCAACCCGTCTTACGTAGCGTAGGGCGCCGCCCCAGAAACGACCGTCGTTTTACAAAAACGAGGGACGCCCGACGGCCGTTTTAGACAACCGACGGGGCGCCCGAGCATCCGTTCACGGACCGGCCCCCGCTTGAGGCGTACGGCCCAAATCGTCCGGCCAGATCCGAACCCTCTGGCCGAGCTTATGGCGACGGCCCAAAAACGACCCCCATTTCCGACATGTCCGCCCCTCATTTTCCGAAATTCGCTCGAGCATACACCTCCCCATATAATTATTAGTAGGGGGCCCTCCCCCTCCCTACTATATATATCTGAATAGGCATAGCCCCCCCCAGCCACCCCTGGGGATGAAAGGTCATGCGTTACTACATGTTTTCACCCCCCCCATTGGCGCGGCGCCGGGAAAACGACCGTCGTTTTTGGAAAACGATGGGCCGACCGACCGTCGGTCGGGACCGAACGCCGTTTTGGACAAACGATGGGGCCCCGCTTGAGGCGTACGCCAATATCGTATATCGTCCGGCCAGATCCGAACCCCCTGGCCGAGCTTATGGCGACGGCCCAAAACGACCCCCATTTCCGACATGTCCCCCCCTCATTTTCCGAAATTCGCTCGATCATACACCTCCCCATGTAATTAGTAGGGAGCCTACCCCCCCCAACTATATATTCCAATGAATAGGCATAACCCCCCCCCTGGGGATGCCCAGGTCAGGCGATTACTACATGTTTTCCCCCACTGCGTTCCCTACATGTTT
>JAJHPC010000020.1:10316724-10386724 GCA_024447665.1 Juncus inflexus | reverse complement strand
TTTTAAGTTTGTTATTGAGAATAATAACTTTACCATAAGTAAAGAAAATATTTTCTATGCGAATGGTCAATTAGAAAATGATCTTTATGTTTTAAATCTTGATCATGAACATTACAAGTCTATCTATAGCATTAATAATGATTTGAATCCGACATATTTCGGCATTGTCGTTTAGGACACATAAATGAGAAACGCATTTCTAAACTCCACCAATATGGACTTTTAGACTCATTTGATTTAGAATCGTTTGAGACGTGCGAATCTTGTTTATTAGGTAAGATGACAAAGGCTCCTTTCACAAAGAGAGGTGAGAGGGCAAGTGAGTTATTGGATCTCATACATACGGATGTATGCGGACCAATGAGCACACCAGGTAGAGGTGGTTTTCGATACTTCATTACTTTTACCGATGACTTAAGTAGATATGGATATGTTTACTTAATGAAGCATAAATCCGAATCTTTTGAATTGTTCGGAATTTTCAAAAGTGAAGTAGAAAACCAACTAGGTAAGAAAATAAAAGCACTTCGATCGGATCGAGGTGGCGAATATTTAAGCCTAGAGTTTGACAATCATCTTAAAGATTGTGGAATAGTTTCACAACTTAGTCCTCCCGGAACACCTCAATGGAATGGTGTCTCGGAAAGAAGAAACCGAACTTTACTAGATATGGTTCGGTCTATGATGAGTCAAACAGATCTTCCGATATCCTTTTGGGGTTGTGCCATTGAGACTGCCGCGTTCATACTAAACAGAATTCCATCAAAAGCTGTTCAAAAGACTCCATATGAGATATGGACTGGGAGGAGTCCCACATTGTCTTTTCTAAAGATTTGGGGTTGTGAAGCTTAAGTGAAGCGTCAAATTTCTGACAAGTTAACACCGAAATCTGATAAATGCTTATTTGTGGGATATCCTAAAGAAACTAAAGGATATTACTTTTACAACCCATCTGAGAACAAAGTGTTTGTTGCTCGAAATGGTTTCTTTTTGGAAAGAGAATTTATTTCTAAAGGAACTAGTGGAAATAAAGTACACCTTGAAGAAATTCAAGATCCACTAATTAGCAATGAACAGCCATTGGAAGATCCACTAGTCTCTTCAAGAGTTGACGAGTCCGGTCTTGAAACACAAGATACTCCTCGTAGATCTGGTAGAGTTCGTCATGAGCCCGAGAGATATGGATTTCTCGTGACTGATGATAGAAATGTGGCGCTCATAGATGATGAACCCACATCTTACCAAGAAGCTATAAAGGATCCTGATTCTCATAAATGGTTAGAAGCCATGAAAACTGAGATGCAGTCCATGTACGATAATCAAGTTTAGAACCTAATTGATTTACCTGAAGGTTCTAAGACCATTGGGTGTAAATGGGTTTTCAAAAAGAAAACTGACATGGACGGAAATGTGCATACCTATAAAGCGAGATTTGTTGCGAAAGGTTTCCGACAAACTCATGGTATAGGCTATGACGAAACTTTCTCACCAGTTGTCATGCTTAAATCGATTAGAATTCTGCTTGCCATAGCTGCTTATTATGACTATGAGATATGGCAAATGGATGTCAAAACAGCTTTTCTTAATGGAAATTTACTCGAGGATGTGTATATGACACAACCCGAGGGTTTTGTTGATCCTAAGAATTCGATAAGGTCTCGCAAATTGCAGCGATCCATTTACGGATTAAAGCAAGCATCTCGGAGTTGGAATCTTCGTTTTGATGAAGTAATCAAAGGTTTTGGTTTTATCAAAAATGAAGATGAACCTTGTGTTTACAATAGGGTTAGTGGGAGCGCAATAGTTTTTCTAGTACTTTATGTAGATGATATATTACTCATTGGAAATGACATTCCGACTTTAACAAATGTTAAGACATTTTTAGGAAAGTCTTTTGCAATGAAGGACCTAGGAGATGCCGCATATATACTCGGCATTAAGATCTATAGAGATAGATCTAAAAGGCTCATAGGTCTAAGTCAAAGTACCTATATTGACAAAGTGTTGACACGATTTCGAATGGATGATTCGAAAAGAGTTTTCATACCAATGTCACATGGCATAAAATTGAGTAAGACTCAACGTCCTGCTAATCAGGAAGAACGAAATCGCATGAATAAAATCCCGTATGCTTCGGCTATTGGATCTATCATGTATGCCATGCTTTGTACTAGACCAGATGTATCATATGCATTAAGTGCAACTAGCAGATATCAATCTGATCCCGGTGAAAATCACTGGACAACAGTCAAGAATATTCTGAAGTACTTGAGAAGAACTAAGGATTCATTCTTGGTTTATGGAGGATTTGAAAGTGAGCTAGTTGTAACAGGTTACACGGACTCAAGCTTTCAAACCGACAACGATGATTTTAGATCGCAATCTGGTTATGTGTTTTGTTTGAATGGAGGTGCAATAAGTTGGAAAAGTTCCAAACAGGACACTGTAGCGGATTCTACGACAGAAGCGGAGTACATAGCAGCTTCAGAAGCAGCTAAGGAAGCAGTTTGGATGAAGAAGTTCATTGAAGAACTCGGTGTGGTTCCTAGTATAGCAAATCATGTGGATCTTTATTGTGACAACAATGGGGCAATCGCGTAGGCAAAGGAACCAAGATCGCATCAGTGAACCAAACACATACTTCGACGTTTCCATTTGATCAGGGAGATCATTGCGAGAGGAGATATTAAAATATGCAGAGTTGATGGTGATGATAATGTTGCCGATCCGTTGACTAAACCACTTTCTCAAGCAAAGCATGAGGGTCATGCTAGGTCGATGGGTATTAGATACTTGTTAGATTCGGCCTAGTGCAAGTGGGAGATTGTTAGTAGTATGCCCTAGGCCAATGTATTTGAGACCTAGATGTATGGATTGTGTTAAACAAACATTATTTTTATTTAGAGATATTTTATATAATAAATGCGTATTGGTTATTTTATTCTTATTACTAAAATGAACCTTGAATTTGATATTCACTTTATATCATCAAAGCATGTGACTTTGATAGTAAAACTATAAAGTTTTATGAATGATATTCTAAACTGTCCCCGATCATTCATAGGATGTTTGTGAGACAAACATACTTTATGATAAGCTATAAATGTACATCGGTATGTTAGTTGGACCGATGGTCACGTTTTACCGATCATGAATAAGAGTTATTAAGTCATTAACATAAGTATATGTTAGAGACCATATACTTTGGATTGACCCACCGTGAGAATACTACATGGTTCGTGTCATTAGTTATTCTCAGTAAAGAATGTATTTGTAATCCTTAGACTTGAGATTATCTCAGTTTCCTACATGAGAAATTTTATACTTTAATATAATCTAACATCGTCTTTAACCGGGCGGTCATAAAGATTATAATTAGGTATATAATGAATTATGCGGAGGAAAGAGTTTAATTAAGATAGGATTTGTTCCTCTCATAAATTGAGAGAGATATCTTTAGGCCTCTTGATGATTTGATTGAAGAAATGCACGGCCGTGCTCAAGTGAATTAATAAAGAGTTATTAATGTCATTTCATGTTCAATCAAATTCGGTGTCAAGAAATATTTATCGACCAACATAAGGTTGACACATACCATGCCTTATGGACGATATAGATATCGTGTAACAAAGGGATACAATGCATGACATAACTTAGGTTTGATCGAATCATCTATATTTGCTTAATTTGGGTAATCATGATGTCTTGCTAGAGGCCGCTCATGATTTATAATCCATTGTGATTGTTGCCAACATTAAGTAAACCTACAGGGTCACACACAAAGAACAACTATTGAGACGTACACAGAAAAAATCATAACTTATGTGATAAGTTGTATGGAGAGCTACATAGTCAAGTGACACATCCAATCCTACATCTTATATGATAAGGTGTGTTGCATATATGGTTACATAGTTACCATGCACATAGGATATGAAACGAATGGACTATGTAGGTACAAGAGACACCCCAAAATCATTATAAGGATCATAATATTTTCGTCCATCTTTTGTGAGACAAAGAAGAGAGAAAAATCCGAAAATTATTCTCTTGTTATTTCGTGAGAGAAAATGAAGAACGGATACTAGCATATATCGTTCTTTATCCGTTCAAAGGGGTTGTTCGTGTGGATACCGGTAGAGGACGAAGCGAAGTGCGGCGTCTTTGTGATTTGGGTTGAAACCGTGATTTTGTTTGGAGAATCGGTTTATTCGGAGATCGGTTTGTGAGACGACCGGTTAGGCGAATCATTCAAAGGATCCGTTTGGAAACCGGTTTGGAATCGGGCAAAGAGAAGCGTCAACCATATTAGCTTTTGATCATCACGGATTAAGCGTAATCCGAAGGTACAAAGTTATGAACACTTTTCTTTGATTTAATTGTAATTCACGGATCCTTCTTTTGGGTTTCGAAATTCGATTTTGTTTCATTTTGTATTTTTCCGCTACGTTATGAACGGTAGAAACCCAACAAAATTTTCATATATGAGATATTTGGCTTGCGACCGTACCTTAATCCATAAGGTGTCTTTTTCGAAATATACCTTGGCGGAGTGACTTTTTGACCTCCTTTTCTTGTCCTTCCCTTTGTCGTCGTGTCTATTTTCTCGTCTTTTGTCGTGTTGATCATCGGATCGCCTTTCGTGTCGCTCGCGTCGATCATGTGAACGTCCATCACATTTTTCATCATCCTTCTTGTTCCACGGAGCGAGCTCGGGATGTAGGGTGAAGCAATTGTCGATGGTGTATCCCTTCTTGTTGCACTCGAAGCAGTACGTCTTTTGGTTGTTGCGACGTCGGTTGTCATTAAACCGCTTTTCCTTGGCTCGACATTCACCAAATTGTCGCACCAAGCATGCTATTTCATCATCCTCATCAGTCGAACTCGTTGCCGGCATGGCCACCGTTTTGGGTTGGAAGTCGGTTCCCATTTGCCTCACTCGGGTTTCGAAGTTACGGAAGTAGTTGACGAGTTCTTCGGGCCCGATATCTTTTGTTGCTAGCATGGTTTCCAATGAGACTCGAAGTACTTCCCAACTCGATGGCATCGCCCTAATCAATTTTCCTACAACTCGATCATCGGTTAGTTTCCCTTTTAAAGCGGTGAATCCGTTTCGGATATGCGACATACGAATGTACATATCCTCGACGGGGTCACCTTCAATCATCCAAAAATTATCAAATGATTGTTCAAGTCCCATTAATTTGTTTCTTTTCATTTGATTATTTCCTTCAAATCTATTTAGGAGAGATTTCCACATTTCATTAGAATTCTCACAACCATCTATTATGACAGAAAATGTGGTTAACATATTTGTGAGAATGAGATTCGTGCCATTATGCCAAGTGTTTTATTAGTTTTAGTGTCTTCGGTATAGGTTGTGATACTATTTGTTACATAGTCTACGGTAAAACTATTTTCCACTACCTTTCGAAGACCGTGAAGATCAAACGCGTTCATCATGCATCTTTTCCAGACGTTCCAGTTCTTGCCGTCGAGTTTGTCGGGGTACGTGATTTGAAGACAGTTGATCGGAGGGGTCGCCATAAATCGAATACACGTTATTTCAAATTGGAATTTGAAACGATCCGTATTCCCGCTCCGATACCAATTGTTGTTCGGTTGAGGCCTAAAAGGGAGGGGGGTTATAAAGGCCTAAAGTGCGGAAGCGTGAGGATTTGTGTTTTTAGGGTTTTATATTTTTATTGTTTTAGACTTTTATTTGATGGTTGTTTAAATTCTAATTAACAAAGAAACTAATTAAACAAGAAAATAAAGTAGATAGGAATAAAAGTGAGATACCGAATGCCGGATTCGATGACGGAGTTCGGCAAGGTGGTTGCGTTAGCCTTCACCACCCGTTTACTCGCCGGCGGCCCTTGCGGCGTTCACGAGTTGCCTACTCTCCGGGACTTGCCTTGCGGCTCCGATAACCACTAACAAACAGATCGTTTATAGACCTCGAATCACCACTCGTCGTACAACAAACTTGACGAATCGATGGAGCAATAACTTACAAACTCAATTTCTTTAACTTCAACAATAACAAACCAACGAGCACCACGCTCAAAACTCCACTAATCTCACTATTTGATTTAGAGTAATTCAACAGTATTAAGAAGAGAAAAATCTGCCTTTTTTTCAATGAAAAACTTGTTATTTTTAACAGAGGCGGCCCTCCTTTTAAAAGAAGGAAAGAGCCGTCGTTACAGAAGGAAACTGCGCAGTTTCATTGCCAACGGAACAGTTCCGTTGTCAACGGACTGCCAAAAACAGAAGGCAGTCAAGGGAGATTTCAAAACAAACGGCTAAAATCCGACAGATCCGCTGCCGACGGAATTGTTCCGTTGACAACGGAATTCATCCGTTACCAACGGAACTTTTCCGTTGCCAACGGACTGTATATGATTTCGGCCAAAAAGAAGTCAGGACGAAAATTTCACCAACGGACAGTTCCGTTTTCAACGCAGTGGTCCGTCGGCAACGGACCACTTCCGTTGTCAACGGAACTAGCCAAAAAAACAATATTTTACAGATTCTACTCTCTTTTTAATAACAATTAAATTTCTCACCAAACTACACAACATGAAGACTAAGAAGCTTGCTCCCACACCTTGAAATACTCTCTTGAAATAATTGTTGCATGCGTGACGACTTCTTATTCTTCGAGATAGGCAAGATGCGGCCGAGTCATATCCGAGAACTTGATCTTTCGACTAGCTTGCTCAAGACATTCTCACACAAAATATATTGGTAGCTCGCAATAGTTTTAAATATCATTAGCCCGAGGACAACAAGTCCGAACCTAAGAGCAAGAAACCCAAGGAGGGTGTTTGTTTCTTCGCAACAAACCAGGCCATTGGAAAAGATATTGTCGGAGCCTACTTGGAGGATCTAAAGAAGAAGAAGAAGAAGAAGAAGAGTAGTCGGACTACTACTTCAAGTATTAATGTTATTGAAATTAATTTATCTACTTCCTCATCTTGGGTATTAGATATCGGATGCGGTACTCACATTTGTAATAATGTGCGGGGGCCGCAAAGGAGTAGAAGATTAGCGAAAGGTGAAGTTAACCTGCGGGTAGGAAATGGAGCAAGAGTTGATGCATTAGCCGTGGGTATTTATTTATTATCTTTACCTTCTGGACTTGTAATAAATGTAAATAATTGCTACTATGTACTTTACGTGAACAGGAATATTGTATCGTGTCAAGATTGGTTTTGGATGGTTTTAAGTTTGTTATTGAGAATAATAACTTTACCATAAGTAAAGAAAACATTTTCTATGCGAATGGTCAATTAAAAAATGGTCTTATGTTTTAAATCTTGATCATGAACATTACAAGTCAATCTATAACATTAATATAAAGAGATTTAAATCTAATGATTTGAATCCGACATATTTACGGCGTTGTCGTTTATGACACATAAATAAGAAACGTATTTCTAAACTCCACCAATATGGACTTTTAGACTCATTTTATTTAGAATCATTTGAGACGTGTGAATCTTGTTTATTAGGTAAGATGACAAAGGCTCCTTTCACAAAGAGAGGTGAGAGGGCAAGTGAGTTATTGGATCTCATACATACCGGCTAGAGGTGGTTTTCGATACTTCATTACTTTTATTGATGACTTAAGTAGATATGGATATGTTTACTTAATGAAACATAAATCGAATCTTTTGAATTGTTCAAAATTTTCAAGAGTGAAGTAGAAAACCAGCTAGGTAAGAAAATCAAAGCACTTCGATCGGATCGAGGTGGCGAATATTTAAGCCTAGAGTTTGACGATCATCCTAAAGATTGTGGAATAGTTTCACAACTTACTCTTCCCTGGAACACCTCAATGGAATGGTATCTCGGAAAGGAGAAACTGAACTTTATTAGATATGGTTCGGTCTATGATGAGACAAACAGATCTTCCGATATCCTTTTGGGGTTATGCCATTGAGACCGCCGCGTTCATACTAAATGAATTCCATCAAAAGCTGTTCAAAAGACTCCCTATGAGATATGGACTGGGTGGAGTCCTACATTGTCTTTTCTAAAGATTTGGGGTTGTGAAGCTTATGTGAAGCGTCAAATTTCTGACAAGTTAACACTGAAATCTGATAAATGCTTATTTGTGGGATATCCTAAAGAAATTAAAGGATATATTACTTTTACAACCCATCCGAGAACAAAGTATTTGTTGCTCGAAATGGTATCTTTTTGGAAAGAGAATTTGTTTCTAAAGAAACTAGTGGGAATAAAGTACACCTTGAAAAATTTAAGATCCACTAATTAGCAATGAACAGCCATTGGAAGATCCACTAGTCTCTTCAAGAGTTGACGAGTCCAGTCTTGAAACACAAGATGCTCCTCGTAGACCTGGTAGAGTTCGCGTCATGAGCCCGAGAGGTATGAATTTCTCGTGATCGATGATAAAAATGTGATGCTCATAGATGATAAACCCACATCTTACCAAGAAGCTATGAAGGATCTTGATTCTCACAAATGGTTGGAAGCCATGAAAACCGAGATGCAGTCCATGTACGATAATCAAGTTTGGAACTTAATTGATTCACATGAAGGTTCAAAGACCACTTGGGTGTAAATGGATTTTCAAAAGGAAAACCGACATGGACGGAAATGTGCAAACCTATAAAGCGAGATTTGTTGCGAAAGTTTTCCGACAAACTCATGGTATAGACTATGACGAAACTTTCTCACCGGTTGTCATGGTTAAATCGATTAGAATTCTACTTGCCATAACTGCATATTATGACTATGAGATATGGCAAATGGATGTCAAAACAGCTTTTCTTAATGGAAATTTACTCGAGGATGTGTATATGACACAACCGGAGGGTTTTGTTGCTCCTAAGAATTCTGATAAGGTTTGCAAATTGCAGCGATCCATTTACGGATTAAAGCAATCATCTCGGAGTTGGAATCTTCGTTTTGAAGTAATCAAAGGTTTTGGTTTTATCAAAAATGAAGATGAACCTTGTGTTTACAAGAGGGTTAGTGGGAGCGCAATAGTTTTTCTAGTACTTTATGTAGATGATATATTACTCATTGGAAATGACATTCCGACTTTAAAAAGTTTTAAGACATTTTTAGGAAAGTCTTTTGCAATGAAGGACCTAGGAGATGCCGCTTATATACTCTGCATTAAGATCTATAGAGATAGATCTAAAAGGCTCATAGGTCTAAGTCAAAGTACCTATATTGACAAAGTGTTGACACGATTTCGAATAGATAATTCGAAAAGATGTTTCATACCAATGTCACATGGCATAAAATTGAGTAAGACTCAACGTCCTACTAATCAGGAAGAACGAAATCGCATGAATAAAATTCCGTATGCTGCGGCTATTGGATCTATCATGTATGCCATGCTTTGTACTTGACCAGATGTATCATATGCATTAAGTGCAACTAGCAGATATCAATCTGATCCCGGTGAAAGTCACTGGACAGGGAGATCATTGCGAGAGGAGATATTAAAATATGCAGAGTTGATGGTGATGATAATGTTGCCGATCCATTGACTAAACCACTTTCTCAAGCAAAGCATGAGGGTCATGCTAGGTCGATGGGTATTAGATACTTGTTAGATTCGGCCTAGTGCAAGTGGGAGATTGTTAGTAGTATGCCCTAGGACAATATATTTAAGACCTAGATGTATGGATTGTGTTAAACAAACATTGTGTTTATTTAGAGATATTTTATATAACAAATACGTATTGGTTATTTTATTCTTATTACTAAACTGAACATTGAATATGATATTCACTTTATATCATCAAAGTATGTGACTTTGATAGTAAAACTATAAAGTAGTATGAATGATATTCTAAACCGTCCCTATTCATTCATAGGATGTTTGTGAGACAAACATACTTTATGATAAGCTATAAATGGACATCAAAATGTTAGTTCACCGATGGTCACGTTTTACCGATCATGAATAAGAGTTATTAAGCCATTAACGTAAGTATATGTTGGAGACCATATACCGGATTGACCCACCGTTAGAATACTACATGGTTCGTGTCATTAGTTATTCTCAGTAAAGAATGTATCGTAATCCATAGACTTGAGATTATCTCGGTTTCCTACATGAGAAATTTTATACTTTAATATAATCTAACATCGTCTTTAACCGGGCGGTCATAAAGATTATAATTAGGTATATAATGAATTATGCGCAGGAAAGAGTTTAATTAAGATAGGATTTGTTCCTCTCATAAATTGAGAGAGATATCTTTAGGCCTCTTGATGATTTGATTGAAGAAACGCAGGGCCGTGCTCGAGTGAATTAATAAGGAGTTATTAATGTCATTTCATGTTCAATCAAATTCGGTGTCAAGAAATATTTATCGACCAACGTAAGGTTGACACATACCATGCCTTATGGACGATATAGATATCGTGTAACAAAGGGATACAATGCATGAACATAAATTAGGTTTGATCGAATCATCCATACTTGCTTAATTTGGGTAATCATGATGTCTTGCTGGAGGCCGCTCATAATTTATAATCCGTTGTGATTATTGCCAACATTAAGTAAACCTACAGGGTCACACACAAAGAACAACTATTGAGACGTACATAGAAAAATCATAACTTTTGTGATAAGTTGTATGAAGAGCTACATAGTCAGGTGACATATCTAATCCTACATCTCATATGATAAGGTGTGTTGCATATATGGTTACATAGTTACCATGCACACAGGATGAAACTTATGGACTATATAGGCACAAGAGACACCCCAAAATTATTAAGGAAGGCATTATATTTTTCGTCCAACTTTTGTGAGACAAAAGGAGAGAAAAATCCGAAAATCATTCTCTTGTTATTTACGTGAGAAAAAATGAAGAACGGATACTAGCATATATCGTTCTTTATCCGTTGAAAGGGGTTGTTCGTATGGATACCGGTAGAGGACGAAGCAAAGTACGGCATCTTTGTGATTCGGGTTGAAACCGTGGTTTGTTTGGAGAATCGGTTTGTTTGGAGAATCGGTTCGCTTGGAGAATCGGTTCGTTTGGAGATCGGTTTGTGAGACCGGTTAGGCGAAACATACAAAGGATCGGTTTGGAAACCGGTTTGGAATCGGGCAAAGCAAAGTGTCAACCTAATTCGCTTTCGATCATCATGGATTAAGCGTAATCCGAAGGTACAAAGTTATGAACTTTTCATTGATTTAATTATAATTCACGGATCCTTCTTTTGGGTTTCGAATTCGATTTTGTTTCGTTTCTTTTTTGTTTTTCCGCTGCATTATGAACGGTAGAAACCCAACAAACCCGACCTATGATGGTGTTATGCCCTAGGCCAAAGTGTTTGTGACCTAAATGATGGATTGTAATAATAAACATAATATTTATTCTAAGATATTTCATATAATATGTGTGTATAGGTTATTTTAATGTAATTAAAATAGACCATGAATATGCAATTCGACTTTATGTCATCAAAGTGCGTGACTTTCATAGTAAAACTATAAAGTATTATGAATGCTATTCTAAATCGTCCCCTGGTCATTTATAGGATATTTGTGGAGACAAATATACTTGCAGATACATATGAATATATATATTTATATACAAGCTATAATTAAATACCAGTATGTTAGTTGACTCGATGATTATGTTTTACCGATAATGGATAAATAGTTATCAACTCATTAACATAGGTATATGTTAGAGACCATATCTTGGATTGACCCGCCATAAGAATGCTACATGTTTTTCATCATTAGTGATTCTTGTAATATAAAGTATTTATAGTCCTTTGACCTGAGATTGTCTCGGTTCCTAACATGAGTAATTTTATACTTTAATATAATCTAACACTTGCCTTTAACCGGGTGGTCATAATGGTTATGATTAGGTATACAATGAATCATATAGATGGATGAGTGCAATCAAGACGGAATTTGTTCCTCTCATAAATGAGAGAGATATCTTTAGGCCTCTTGATGAATTGAACTGAAGAAATGTATAGCCATACTCAAATGAATTAATAAGAGTTATTAATGTCATTTGTTCTTGTTCGATTTAATTTGGGATCAAGAAATATTATTCGATTAATATAAGGATGGCGTATTACATGCCTTATGATCGATATAGATATCGCGTGACAAAGGGACTAAATACGTGATTGTTGATTAGGTAAATCGGATCACCGATATTCACTTAAATTGGGTAGTCATGATGGCTTGCTAGAGTCCGCTCATGATTTATAGACTGTTAAGTCTATTGCCAACATTAAGTGAACCTACAAGGTCACACACAAAGAACAAACCGAAACGGGCGCGAGAAAATCCTAGCGACTTATATGATGAGTTGCATAAGAATATCACAAAATATATTGTCCTCTTATGTGATAAGATGTGATATATATGTATGTAAAGACTATGAGCACAAAAGATCATGTAATCTAGAAGAGTCTAGATGATGGCATATGGATAATGATGAGTGATGTCATACACATCTTTTAGTGTGAAGAGACATGACTCTTCACCTCTATATAAGGACATAGAGGGCTCCAAATTAATATACACAACACATCATTCTCTCTCTCTCTCTCATTATTTCTCATTCTCTTTTATGAGACAAAAGAGAGAAAATATATTTTCTAATTTGTATGACAAAATTATGAAAGGGTGCTTTCTTTTTGTATGACAAAAATGAAAGAGTGCGATTATATGAGAGGAATTATATACATCTTTTGTGAGATAAAATAAGAAGAGTTTTCTTATGCAAGAGGAGAACAAGCTACTAGAATATATATTGTTCTTCTTCCCGTTTTAAGAAGTTTGTTCGTGTGGACACCAGTAGAGGCGTTCATACTTTCGGCGCTTGTGATCTATTTGGCCTAAGAAGATGATAACAGTTTGTTGAGAGTTTTGGTGGAGACCGATTGTGTGTGCGGTAGATGACTTCCGCACGACCCGACCTAGACAGCCTAGACGGACGTAAAATCGGTTAGAATAGTAACCAGTTTAGAGGCGCATGGACCATATGCATGGTTTAAGCGTCACGGATTAAGCATAATCCGAAAGGTATTATTAAGATTTATTTCTTTGATTTTGGACGAAATTTTTGTGATTTATTATTAAGCTTCCTTGGATTGGTTTTGGACGAAATTTTTGTTTTCCGCTACGTTACGCATGTCCGAAACCCAACACCCTAGGGTCTACGTTAAGGGAATAAAAGTACGAGATTAGCTATTAAAATTTATACCTCGGATCTTCCCGATCCGCGAGATGAAGAACGAATGTAGGTCCGAACTTTTCGACTTGCAACCTTCTTCTTCCTGAAACTCGACTCGCGAACCTCCTTGCTTCTCCTAGGGATGAAGATCGATCGCTCGCAAGTTCTCAAGATAGAGAACCTCTACTCGTATCCACGTGAACTCCGGATGCACGGAATAACCGACTCGGCTAGATAAGTCCGGATATACTTTCCGAAAATCTCTCAAAACTCTCTCTCTCTCTCTCTCTTTTCGTGTAATAGATGTTGGGTTTCGGACGTGCGTAACGCAGCGGAAAACAAAAATTTCGTCCAAAACCAATCCGAGGATCCGTGCGTATCGGTTAAATCAAAGAAATAAATCTTAATAATACCTTTCGGATTACGCTTAATCCGTGACGCTCAAACCATGCATATTATCCATGCGCCTCCGAACCGGTTACCGTCCTAACCGATTTTACGTCCGTCTAGGTCGGATCGTGCTGAAGTCATCTACCGCACACACAGTCGGTCTCCACCAAAACTCTCAACAAACCGTTCTCATCTTCTTAGGCCGAATAGATCACAAGCGCCGAAAGTACGAACGCCTCTACCGGTGTCCACACGAACAAACTTCTTAAAATGGGAAGAAGAACAATATATATGCTAGTGGCTTGTTCTCCTCTTGCATAAGAAAACTCTTCTTATTTTATCTCACAAGAGATGTATATAATTCCTCTCATATAATCGCACTATTTCATTTTTGTCATACAAAAAGAAAGCACCCTTTCATAATTTTGTCATACAAATTAGAAAGTATATTTTCTCTCTTTTGTCTCACAAAAGATAATGGGAAATAATGAGAGAGAGAATGATGTGTTGTCTTGTGAATTGGGAGCCCTCTATGTCCTTATATAGAGGTGAAGAGTCATGTCTCTTCACACTAAAAGATGTGTATGACATCACTCATCATTATCCATATGCCATCATCTAGACTCTTCTAGATTACATGATCTTTTGTGCTCATAGTCTTTATATACATATATATCACATCTTATCACATAAGATGACAATATATTTTGTGACATTCTTATGCAACTCATCATATAAGTCGCTAGGATTTTCTCGCGCCCGTTTCAATTTGTTTTTTGTGTGTGACCCGTAGGTTCACTTAATGTTGGCAATAGACTTGACAGTCTATAAATCATGAGCGGACTATAGCAAGCCATCATGACTACCCAATTTAAGTGAATATCGGTGATCCGATTTACCTAATCAACAATCACGTATTTAGTCCCTTTGTCACGCGATATCTATATCGATCATAAGGCATGTAATATGTCATCCTTATATAAATCGATTAATATTTCTTGATCCCAAATTAAATCGAACAAGAACAAATGACATTAATAACTCTTATTAATTCATTTGAGTATGGCCATACATTTCTTCAGTTCAATTCATCAAGAGGCCTAAAGATATCTCTCTCATTTATGAGAGGAACAAATCCCGTCTTGATTGCACTCATCCCTCTACATGATTCATTGTCTACCTAATCATAACTGTTATGACCACCCGGTTAAAGGCAGTGTTAGATTATATTAAAGTATAAAATTACTCATGTTGGGAACCGAGACAATCTCAGGTCAAAGGACTATAAATACTTTATGTTACAAGAATCGCTAATGACGTAAAACATGTAGCATTCTTATGGCGGGTCAATCCAAGTATATGTTCTCTAACATATACCTATGTTAATGACTTGATAACTATTTATCCATGATCAAGTAAAACATAATCATCAATCAACTAATATACTGGTGTACATTTATAGCTTGTATATAAATATATATTTATATGTATCTCGCAAGTATATTTGTCTCCACAAATATCTTATAAATGACCAGGGGACGATTTAGAATAGCATTCATAACACTTTATGGTTTTACTATCAAAGTCACGCACTTTGATGACATAAAGCTGAATTGCACATTGATAGTCTATTTTAATTCTATTAAAATAACTTATACGCACATATTATATGAAATATCTTAGAATAAATATTATGTTTGTTATTACAATCCATCATCTAGGTCACAAATACTTTGGCCTAGGGCATAACACCATCAATAGACAAAGAAGCTTCGAATTGTATGAAGAATAGAGAGATTTTGCCCTTCTATTTATACTAGAGAGAGAGGCGAACGATTGCTTAGTTACCATAACTAAAAATCCTAATCTGCGTCTATTCCATTGCCAAAGTAACTATTCCGTTGCCAACGGAATAGGTATTTCCATAACGGAATACTTGGCGCCTAAGGTTATTACGGTTTTCATATATATATATATATATATATATATATATATATATATATATATATATATATATATTCCGTTGGGAACGCAACTATTCCGTTGCCAACGGAATGATATTGTTTTATTCAATCAATTATCCAATAATTGATTATTTCGTTCATAAATTTATACATCCTATGTATAATTATTTTGAGGCATATTCATCCCGTACGAATGGAGTTCAATGTGTGATCGTGTATGTTCCATTTAATGCCGGCAACGATCTTCTAAAGATCGTAAGTCATGAGTAACCTCTAGACCGATGTCATGACTACCCATGTTAAATGAAATGATCGGCGATCATAAACCTATCTCGAATAGACATTTGATTATTCCTTTTGTTCTATGATACATATCTTGATCACAAGGCATGGAAGTATGTCATCGTTGAGTTTGATCAAAGTATCTTTCCCGATCGAGAATTAGACCAAGTAGGAACAAGCACACTATTCATATTAGAATCATTAATGACATATACGATGCATATTCTCATAGTGTGGTCGGTCCAAAGACGTGTTATCTAACATCTATCTATATTCCGGACTTGACATCTCTATGTCCATGATCAACAAAACATGATCATCCAAACTCGCGAATATACTTGTGTGGAAATGTAGCTTCTTACTTGAAGTATGTCTATCTCTCGTAAACATCCTACATATCACTAGGGACAGTTTAGAATGTCATTCGTTGGTTCACAGTTCTACTATCGAATCACGTATTTCGATGACGTGAACCCGAAGTGTCATTCCGGGTTGATATAAGATTTACATTCACAACCCATACACACGAGATATATAAGAAAGAACCTTTATTGAATAAATAAAAATGTCTTGATACATAATCCATTTTCTAGCACAAATATATTTGGCCTAGGGCACTAATCCTACAATAGTCTCACATCCGCATGGTCACCCTTCAATTTTTCGTCCATCCGCTCCTTCGCCGCGATTAAATGCTTTATCGCTTCTATGCATTGATGGTATTGCTCGTCCCAACCTATGGCGGAGATTGAGGAATTGGCAATGTCTAACGGTTTGACAGTTGATGGAATCGTAGGATAGGGATGGAACATAGCGAGATGAGAGCGATAGTGATTGGAGGAGCCCATGCGGCCGCTATCACACAGTCAATTCAGTTGATCAAGAAATGGTCTCAGGTTTATTTTTTATCACTAGTTATCATACCTCATTTTAAAATTACAAATCGTCTTTTACCTATGTTGCATGGATACGGATACGGATACGATACGGATACGGCGATACGGCAAATCTTAAAAAATATAGGATACGAGATACGGCAATTTATATATTATTTTATTATTTATTAATTATATTTTATATTTTTAATTAATTTATATATATTTAGATATTAGATTTTCTTTGTAGGAGATACTAAAAACTTGCTATTATAGAAATATCTTGATGCATATATAATATTTGTTTGTTAGAATTAATTCAATAATTAAATGTCTTAATCTTATTTTATTGATTTCATATAAGTAATCTTATATTTAAGAATAAATATTCTTACGTTGGAAGTATCTAATGTGGATACGGGAAGTATCTCGTGAAGTATCCAGTCTTATTTTGGAATAAAATATTATGATACGCCACATGGCGTGTCCGATACGGTATCCGAGTATCCAATATGGGTATAAATATCCGATACGATACGTATGAATTTTTGAAGATATCTCGCAAAGCATAGGTCTCTACACAATTAAAAGTTGATCAAAAATTAGAAATGATATTCTCACACTGTCACAAATAAATCAGAATAAAAGAAACATTCAATTCAAAAAAAGCATAAAACAAACATAGCACTAATACAACCCATAACATTCGTATACTCCATGCATATTACAATTTACATTTAAATATCTGCACCTTGAAGAAGCGAATACTCACCCACTGACCATCAAATGCCATGTTTCATGCAACTTTTAGCGGAGTATTCCATTTTTCTCGCCTCAATTCAGTCCCAAAAAAGCCTACATCAAAGTACAATCAAATTCAATGAACAATATTAAAATATGAGGGGAATTTCAGGTATACGTATATCACTACCGAACCTCAAAATATAAAATTTATTCCTTTTAAACAACAAATATCAAATTTACGCCTCTTAAGCTAAAAAAAATATCAAATTTACCATTTTTAAATAAATAAAATGTCAAATTTGTCCATCTAAAACTAATGTAATATCAAATATATCCAAACCAACTCACGATCCAATTAACCATTATCTAAACTAGCCAGCAGCCTCGCTCCGCTTCGGACGGAGCAAGTATTACTCTGTAGATGAAGATGCAATATCAAGAATTTGATTGAGAAAATTTCCCTTTTTTTATATTATATGATGAGAAAATTTCATTTTTTTCTTTATAGTAGCTGATTTCGAAATTATATGTTGCATGAAGTACTATGATATGAAAGAGCTTTTGTAAACTTATGTATGAAATAATATACCAAGGAAAGAGCTTTATAATCTTTACATAAACACAACATTTATTACTCCTAGTAGAAGGATAGTTAGTTTACACGGGATAAACATAGATGAGTTTATGCACTTCAAAAGCACCTATTTTTTCAAATTTTATATAGCGAACGGATGTATTTTCACACACTAAGCAGTTCCTAATTAACTTTCATACATTACTAGAGTGACAGTGGCTCTACTTTTTCTGTCTTCATTTACCTTCGCGTTTTTTTTCCTTTGTTCATGTCCTTTTCCTCATCATCCGATGTTGTCCTGTTTAAAATTTTAATTGTCATATAAAGAATTTTGAATGAAATATAGATTTTAGTAAATGATAAGTTTGTTTATTGCATATTTTTATTTATTTATTTTAAACCAGATATATGGGGAAATATTTACCTATTACTCTGATGAGAAGGTTCTTCACCTTCCCAAGGATGTAGCATAGCCAACGGTTTTATAATTTGTGGTGTAGAATTTGTTGTGGTATTACTTGTAGAAGGTAGTTCAAGAGGATGATAGGGTTCCGAATGTAATATAGTAAATGTTCGGCGAGCTCGTCTAACGCGAAATGGGTTGTACTAGACTGTGAATATAAAAGTTTTGTTAGTTAAGTTCTGGATTTTACGTGGTACAAAGACTCCTTTTGTTTGTTGATCAATTAGTAGTTGTTTTGCTGCACAATTAGCTAGATGTTTAGATTGTTTTCCAAGCACAACGAAATCAAGTGTTCCCGTCTCATCATTAACCGAGAAACAGAGTCGGAGACTGTTGGTTAAGTTTAAATTAGTGAGAGGCTTGTAGCGTTAATAAGAAAATCTAAATATGACTTAACAAAATGTAAAAAATAACTTACCATGGTACAATTTCTGCCTGTTTGTGTATGAGATTGCATCCGGGGTTGGAGCATCTGTAGTTTTGTCCTTCAGGTCGTAATTTTCTTTTATCACGTGAGCAAGAGTAGTAATACAGTTCATATTCACTAAGAACTTCTTGTATTGTTGCAATACTTAGATGATGAACATTTTGTTTCTGTGAACATAATGTAAGAATTAAAGTATATGAATGAAAGTTGTTCGTATGTGCAATTTATTTTGGAAAAGTATATTTGTCCCCCTAACATCCTCTGAGACACTTGATGCGCTGGCAGCTAATGATAAACATGACGCGACATGTGATGAACAAGGTGTGACACATGGTAGACCAGGCAAGATAGTTGAATGTTGTGGTAAATATGAGAGTGTGTATATGGTAAGCCAAGTCTATTATTTCAAAATCATGGGTCTCCTCTCTCCTCTCTCAGAACAGAACCCTAGCTTAAAATTTTCAAAATCACCTCCCTCTCTCTCTCTCTCAAAACCGATCTATTGCTTCATCCTCTCTCTCTCTCTCTCTAAGTCCTAGACCTCAAAACCCTATATTTCTGGCCCCTCTAGATTGGAGTCTCGATTTCCCATCGAAAATACAAGTTTTTTCCTTTTTTTCGATTATTCGTATTTCTTGATTTTTTTCAAGTCATTTTTTATTTTTATTTTTGTGTTGGTTTTTTGTTTGTTTTTGTTTCAATCCGGTGATAAATGAAGTGAATTCAGGCAAATAGAAAGCATCACGTTTGATTTTTGCTACGATCCTTGCTTTCAATTTGATAGGTAGAACTGATAAATCCCCTACTTTTATGCGTTTTTTATTTATTTTGTTTATCAAAATAGTGAATCGTATATTCAAGAACAATTCATGTCTTACTAACTCGAATGCCGATATTTGAAATAGTTTTTTTTTCTTTCGAATTTCATTCAATTGTGGTTTTTTTTCCTTCCAGATTTTCAGGTCCTGAGTTTTTCAATTTTGTGTTTTTTTCAAGATTTTCAGGTCACGATTTCGGTTTGGTTTTTTTCAAATTTGGATTTCCAGATTATTGCTAATTTTCAGGCCCTGATTTAGATATTTTCAGACATTAAGTTCTTTTTTTTCTGAATTACAGATGTTGATCTTTTTCTTTTACCTTTTTTGAATTTTTTCCTCATTTTCAAATTTCTTCTGATAAAGTTCTATGTTTTTGTTTGTTTTCGCCCCATTTATCAGTTATATAAATAAAATTTTCTTTTTATTTCATTTTGATTTCGCCCCATTTATCATTTTTTGCTTTGTTTTCTGGTAAATTTTTTGAGTTGTAATGAACTTTTTGGTGAATTTAAATGTTTATCTGATTTTCAATAGAAATCAATGGTGGTGAATTTAATTTTCATATCATATTATATACTCTTGTTATTTTGAAAAAATATCATTAATTGAATAAATATCCTTCAGTATGATACTAAATAATCATTTAATTTTTAATTTTTTTTAAGCTTATAATTTCAGATGTGGAGATAAAAGATGGTGGAGAACATGCTAGGTGATGCTAAATTTGTGCTAATTTGTGATGTCAAATTTGTAGTTTAGGAGTAAATTTTTAGGGTTTTATTTCAAGTTGTAATCTAAATTTTAGGGTTTTATTAAATATGGTAAATAGTTGATATCTAATATGGTCACTATATATTTAATGTGTACTTCGTTACTTGTTCGAAAATATTTATTATGGTCAATATATGGTTAGTATTAATTGTTGTATTTGTTCTACAATTAGTGATTATATTTTAAGCAAGTTTTAAATTGTTTTATTTAATTCTGGAAAAATATTAATTGGATGTATTATACTTGGAAGGTGTTAAACACTGTATATTCATTATTAATTGTTGTATATAATCGTGTCAAATATATTCCAAAGGTATTAATTTTGGAAGATGTCAATATGGAAGTGTTGAACATATGATATAGGTGTTAAATATTGACGTATTAAAAGTTAAAACGTATGATATAGGTGATATTTATTGAAGTATTAAAAGTTAAAACATATGATATAGGTGTTAAATATTGACGTATAAAAATCATTATTTCATATTTATCGTCATGCACATTTACTGCATAACAATTTACATATTCATTGGAATATTATCATCTTAAAAGGTAAAACAAATTCATTAAATGTCAAATTTAGAAAATTACAAAATAAAGAAAAAAAACTACATTTATCATCTTCCATATTTACATAAATTAATACAATCATAAAATCTGATAAATTAATTAAAACATAATATTTGGACCCAAAAAAACTGGCGTGTTTGATCCGGCATCGCTTATCCGTGTTGAATTGCCGCTGTTGTGAATGGGAAAGAGAACTGCAAAATGGCACAAGATGTTTTTAGGGCTAGGGGTCTGAAAAGGGAAATAGAAATGGAAATGAAAAAAATTGCATCCGTAAGAATCTGAAATATAAAAATAAAAATAAAAAATTCAATCCCAATTAATTATCTGACAAATTTGAGAAAACATTCACGACTTTAAAAGGAGTTATTAAGTTCCAAAATATTTCAATCAATAAAGGAAAAAAAAGACAAAAAACAGATACAATCAACAAATTCTTGAAAAAATTCAGATATTGCACATTTTAACTCGCTTTATTTTTCTTGAATTAATCCTACAAAATTAAATTTTCTAATTACTACCTTCAAATCATGGAAATAAATTATCAAACATTGAGAATAATAAATTACCTCCTTGGAAATTACTGTAAAATCGGCGTAGAATAGATGATAATCCAAAGAACAAAGTCCAGAAAATACAACAAAACTCTCGATGAAATTCGAAATTATGTTGAAATTGAAAGAACAAAAGCTGAAATAAAAAAATTGGACAGAATTTACAAATCTAGATAGGGAAAAAAGTGAGAATATTTATAAGCTTTTCAAACCCCAAATCTGATAAGCAAACTACCAAGAAGTTCAACCAAGTTTGGTAGAAAAGAAAAGAGATTTTTTGCAAGCAAGAAGTTTAGATCTGATAAATTTCAAAAGAAACTCTTTCCAATCACAAACTTACTAGATAATGATTTGAAATCGCATGTTAAAAGGACGGAAGCTGTCGAGTTTGATACTGATGAAATCGCCGTCGACTTTATTACTGCCTCCTGGTTAATAAGCAGATGTGTGATGCCGGATTCGCCATCTTGATCGAGAGATTCGCTTCCGGTTGTAAACGGACAGACGCCTGGGATGGGGGCGGGGGGATGGAGTCACCGTTGCCGTCGGTTTCACGATGATAGTGCGGCTGCGAGAGGAGAGCCGAATGGAAATCGGGGGAAGAGAAAACGGAATGGCCCGGCTAGGGTTTGGACTGTTAGTAGTATGGCTGCAAGCCCGTGTATTTGAGGCACAGATGTATGGATTTTGTTAAACAAACATTGTGTTTATTTAGAAATATTTTATATAATAAATGCGTATTGGTTATTTTATTCTTATTACCGAAATGAATCTTGAATATGATATTCGGGTTTATATCATCAAAGTATGAGACTTTGATAAGTAAAACTATAAAGTATTATGAATGATATTCTAAACCGTCCATGATCATTCATAGGATGTTTGTGAGTCAAACATACTTTATGATTAGTTGTAAATGTACATCGGTATGTTAGTTGCTGATGGTCACGTTTTTACTTATCATGAATAAGAGTTATTAAGTCATTAACGTAAGTATTTGTTGGAGACCATATACTAGATTGACCCATCATGAGAACACTACATGGTTCGTGTCATTAGTTATTCTCAAGAAAGAATGTATCTCGTAATCCTTATACTTGAGATTGTCTCATTTTCTTACATGAGAAATTTTATACTTTAATATAATCTAATATCATCTTTTACCTAGGGCAAGTCATAAAGATTATAATTAGGTATATAATGAATTATGCGGAGGAAAGAGTTTAATTAAGATAGGATTTGTTCCTCTCATAAATTGAGAGAGATATCTTTAGGCCTCTTGATGATTTGAGTGAAGAAACGCACGGCGGTTCTCGAGTGAATTAATAAGGAGTTATTAATGTCATTTCATGTTCAATCAAATTTGGTGTCAAGAAATATTTATCGACCAACGTAAGGTTGACACATACCATGCCTTATGGACAATATAGATATTGTGTAACAAAGGGATACAATGCATGAACATAAATTAGGTTTGATCGAATCATCCATACTTGCTTAATTTGGGTAATCATGATGTCTTGCTAGAGGCCGCTCATGATTTATAATCCGTTGTGATTATTGCCAACATTAAGTAAACCTAAGGGTTACACACAAAGAACAACTATTGAGACGTACACAAAAAAATCATAACTTATGTGATAAGTTGTATGAAGAGCTACATAGTCAAGTGATACATCAAATCCTACATCTTATATGATAAGATGTGTTGCATATATGGTTACATAGTTACCATGTACATATGATATGAAACTTATGGACTATATAGGAACAAGAGACACCCAAAAAAAAGGTGAAGGCATATTATTTTCGTTCAATTTTGTGAGACAAAAAGAGAGAAAAATCCGAAAAACCCTCTCTTGTTATTTACGTGAGAAAAATGAAGAACGAATACTAGCATATATCGTTCTCTATCCATTCAAAGGGGTTGTTCATGTGGATACCGATAGAGGACGAAGCGAAGTGCGGCGTCTTTGTGATTCGGGAAACTGTGGTTTTGTTTGGAGAATCGGTTTGTTTGGAGAATTGGTTTGTTTGGAAAATCGGTTTGCTTGGAGAATCGGTTCGTTTGGAGATCGCTTGGAGATCGGTTTGTGAGACCGGTTAGGCGAAATATATAAAGGATCGGTTTGGAAATCGGTTTGGAATCGGGCAAAGAAAAGCGTCAATCAAATTCGCTTTTGATTATCACGGATTAAGCGTAATCCGAAGGTACAAAGCTATGAACTTTTCTTTGATTTAATTGTAATTCACGGATCCTTCTTTTGGATTTCAAATTCGATTTTGTTTCGTTTTTTGTTTTCCGGTGCATTATGAACGGTAGTAACCCAACATGGACAGAGAAAGTAAATTTTGGGTTTTTTAATTATGGACCGACGCGCGCCTCTTAAGAAAACGAAAAATTTCGGCCAGGTAAAGAAGCCCACGCGATTTATACGGGAAAAGTAGTGCCCGCGCATCATGTCTTCCGGGGGCCATTGAGCTGGGGATGTGCATATAAACCCATTTATTTTGTATCAATATGGGAAGGTCCTTGCTTCTTCCGGTGATTCTGGGTCTATCGAGAGTAGTTGGTTCATCTTCATGTACTTTGCTTCTTGAGTTGATGCATGATGTTGTTTGCGAATGACAACTTCCTTAAAATTTGCACCAAATTTACAATTTGTAAAAATATGGTTCGGTTAGTTGATTTGACTAATTTATGTACTTTCAATTTTTTTTTTGCACATTTAAATATGTAATTTTGTATATATGTTCATTTTCATATTTATGCTGAACTGTAAATTTTTTATTTATTCAAGTGCAAGAAAATTTGTACAAACCTTCCCTGTAATTCGACAATTTCAGGTATAGCTTGATCTTGATATATTCGAGTTGCTGCAAATATTTTAAGTTCCCATATATCTGTATATTTAGAAAGTAAGGAATATATTTCTTAATAGTCATCATATTCTCAGAATAATTGAATTTTGAGATGAGACCCGAGTAGTAGTCGGGGCCGGCCCCGGGTTTTGGAGTACCCGAGACTAAAATCCAAAAAGGACCTCAAAATTTTTCAATTATAATCTATGTTACGCGGATACTTCAAAAAAGCAGCCGGACGCGTATCGGATACGTATCGGACACGGATACGGCACCGATACGGCACCGATACGTTTCGGACACGCCACGTGACGTGTCGTATTATTTTAATAATAAAAAAAATGTTTGTAACGGTTCCTTCATAACAACCGTTACTAATTACACTATTAGTAACGGTTTTTCCGAAAGAACTCATTATGCATTTCTTAAATAGTCTAATTTTTGTAACGGTTCTTTCACACAAAACCGTTACTAATAATTGATTAGTAACGGTTCTTTCATAAAAACCGTTACTAATTTCACTAATAGTAACGGTTCTTTCATGAAACGGTTACTAATTTCACTATTAGTAACGGTTCTTTCATAAAAACCGTTACTAATTGCACTATTAGTAACGGTTCTTTTGATAAAAACCATTACTAATTACACTATTAGTAACGGTTTTTTGAAAGAACCGTTACGTATATACCAAATCTTCTACCAAATGAGCATAGAACCAGTGGAAAAAGGATTGAAAGGGACTAAAATCATAATCCTATTATTATTAATAAACTCAAATTAAAACCCTAATTCAATAAACTGAAATTAATAAACTGAAATTAACCAATTTAGAGCCTAATTAGAGCTACAATTAAACTGAAATTAAAGCTAAAATTGGAAAATCAACCAATTTAGAACTTAATTGAAAAATTAAAAATTAACCCAAATGAGAAGAAGTTGAACCTTGGCCGTGGTGGCTATGGGCGGCGGCGGCTCGGTCTCGGGCGGAAGAGAGACAGAGGAGGGGCGGAGCCGCGGAAGACAGGAAGAGAAACAGAGAGTTGGCGGAAGTGAAGAGAAACGAGAGGGGCGGAAGTTTTTTTTTTTTCTAAACCCGGTTACGGAGTATTTAAGCAAATTTGTAACGGTTAATTCATAAAAACCGTTACTAAATATATTATTAGTAACGGTTTTTCTAAAGAAACGGTTACAAATATGCATACAATCCGTAACGGTTTATAATAAACCGTTACGGATTTTGGCAGTCAGTAACGGTTTTTTAATGAAAACCGTTACTAATAGTGTAATTAGTAACGGTTTTTACGAATTAACCGTTACAACTTACCAAAATCGTTACTGATTTAAAAAACCGTTACTAATTTTAAACAACCGTTACTAATATTAAAAACGGTTACGGATTCTCGTAACGGTTCCGTATTAAAAACCGTTACTAATATATATATATATATATATATATATTATAAAAGGCCCCCCAAAAACTTGGGCCCTGGACCATGGTCTCATGGGCCTAATGGGGGGGCCGGCCCCGGTAGTAGTGCTAGTGCAACCGCAAGGAATTAAATCCAACAATATATGGACATTCTTTTGATTTATTCTCGAATCGCATCCGGATCAAATTTGTCGATATACTTTTCCCACAAAGTTATCTCGCATAGGGCTTTCCCTGGGAGAAAAAAGTGAGAACTATTGAATAATAAGCGCATTTCAAGTGAAGGGTTTATATACACATCCCCCATTCAATAGCCCCCGGAAGAATTGATGTGCTGACAGTTCTTTTTCTGTACAAATCGTGTGGGCTTGTTTACCAGGCCAAAATTTTCCTTTCCCTATATGGGCAGGCGTGGGCTTATTTAACACCTACAGAGCCTGATTTTTCACTATCCAACCAAGTTCAACACCTACAAAGTCTCGTTTAACAGGCCCCATGCCCCGTTTAACAGCCCATCCCGCCCATAGCTTTTTGAAATTTTTCAAAGATAAAATTTCGGCCATATTAAACATCTGAAAATCATTTCTCTCCCTTCCCAACCAAAACCCTAGCCGCTGACTCATGGCCAACACCATGAAAATCTCCCCCATGAGCCGTCGAGTTCTCATTCTCACTAATCATCGCCGATTCCTCCGCTTACCATGGGCGGCGGCTCACCTATCAACATAGGAAGCCACAACAACCATCTCTTTTCGCACGATGGATCGGATCTCAGCCGTCTCCTTTCACACGATGGGTCAGATCACTTCTTGAAACATTTTCTTTCTGATTAAAATTAGTTTTTTCTCATTGAACAATTTTATTTTCAATTTTTAGTTTTTTCTCGAAATTTCATCTGTTCTTAGGCTTTGCTGTTGTTCAGTTTTTAAAATAGTTTCCCTTAGTACGATCGCAATTGGTTTTGTTCATCAACCTGTATACATTTCTTGTTAATCAGATCTAGTTTTACGTACTAGTTCGAAACAAGTTCTTGAAACCAGGTCAAATCTGGAACCTTAGATTGATTACACATCATGAAATTCAATTTCCATACAAGAAAATTGCTTTTATGCCTGAGTTGAATTTTTAAAACAACTTCTTAATGATCTGGTGAAATTCAGGCTTTATCCTTTTTACTGTAAACTTCTCTCTATTATATAACAGTGAAGTTTCACTTTATTTTGAATAAACCTGAATAGTTATATTTTGAATTTTTTTTATTTGTAATGTTTTATCTGATTTATCATATTTTCGATTTTTTTTTGTATTTTCTGATTCTTTTTATATTTTTCTGATTTTTCTGAATTTGAATTTTTATTTTTCTCATTTTCTCATTTTTTATGATTTTTCTGAATTTGATTTTTTATAGTTATAGTAGAATTAAATTTTATTTGCTTATTAATATATTTTTCCATTTATAGTAAATTTATTTTCTTGGTTTAACAGGGCCAAATTATCGATTGGATTGTTAATTGGGTGCAAGACGGTGAGAAGAAATAGTAAATATGGTAACACTTATAAATGGGAGGAATTTTGCCTATCTTTATTAATTCTAATTTTATAAATATTTTCTATATTATTTTATTTGATATTGATTTGTTTTCTATAATAACGGTTGTTGATTGAAGCAGTCTCTGTTAATTGCATGTGGAATGGGATGTAATTTATTTAATTGTCTTTTATAATGGATGTAATTAGAGGTGGCAAATGGGCGGGTTGGGCCGGGTTCGGGTCAGGTCATTTCGGGTTCCGGGTCGTTCGGGTCACGGGTCGTTCGGGTCACGGGTTGTTCGGGTATCGGATCGCTCGGGTATCGGGTCGCTCGGGTATCGGGTTGTTCGGGTCTCGGGTCGATCGGGTCTCGGGTCTCGGGTCGTTCGGGTCTCGGGTCGGGCGGGTTCGGGTTACGAGTCAATCGGGTTATGGGTCATTCGGGTTTGTATTTCGGGTAATTCGGATCGTGTTTCGAAAAAGTTTGGTCTCGTGTTTTGAGCAATTCAAGTTTGTATATAGATAGACGAAATATTGAAAATTCGACTTAATTTTCATAGTTCCTAAAATTGGAATCGGGATCTAACTCGTTCACCGTCGTGTAGTGAGAATCATCCGACTCGATTAGAATCGGCCGAGTCGAATCGGAGAATCCGATTTTTTTAAAGTATTATCTTTAAATTAAAAAAATGGAATAAAATGAAAAAAAAATTTTAAAGTTATAAAAATATGGAAAGATTCAAATAAAATATAATCATATACATTTGGATATATCTATTATATATGATATTTTTGACTATATTTTTTATTTAAGAGGGGCAATGAAAAAAATCGAAAAAAATAAAAAATCGAAAAAATAAAAAAAAATCGAACTTGGTTTAATTTTGTTGTTGACCTCGTTTATTGCACGATATTATATAATATTAATTTTGTATGTTGTTATTAGTTATGTGTTATTTATACAAAATGAGTTCACTATAACAAACCAAGTTTTCTATTAAAAAATATTAATTCATTAATGTATTAATAATTTAATATCATAAGATGTGAGAATTAAAAAATCATCATTATACACATAACACATGTAGATATACAATTTTTTCAATGTAAAATTACGAAAGTCCAATAATTATGGCAAAATCAAGACACAAATATTCAACTTCATGTTATTCATCTTGCATTACATGTTATTCGGAGTTTCGAAAATTGGGCGGGTCATTCGGGTTCGGATTCGGGTAATTCGGGTTACGGGTCATTCGGGTTTCGGGCCGTTCGGGTTTCGGGCCATTCGGGTTTCGGGTCATTCGGGTTTCGGGTCAGGTCGGGTTTCGGGCCGTTGATTTGTCAACATCTTCGGATCGGGTCAGGTTCGGGTTCGGGTCGGGAGGGAGGGTTTTTCGGGTCGGGTCAGATTTTGCCACCTCTAGATGTAATATATGTTATCATGTTCTAGGTATTACTTACTTTTAGTTAATTACTCAATTCCATATTGTTATTGAAACAAAATTAATAATTATTTAACAATATTGATTTATGTGGTAAATTTGGGATGTGATAGATAGCTATGAATCATATTGACTGTTGAGATTGGAATTAAACTTGACGAATGACAATTATAATTAGAAATGAAATAAAGGAGAAATTAGATAGCCCATTTACCACCTTCCCTTATTGAACACATTCCATTTTCAAATTAATTTGATTGCCTTAATTGATGCAAATTTGGATTACCATTTAACAATTTTCATAAATTAAAATCACATTGAACACCTACCATAATTTACCATTTGCCAATGATGACCCTAATTTGAATGTGGTAAATATAGCGGGGATGTATAGATAAATGTCTTACCATAATTTACCATTTAACGATCTCACAGAACACCTACCATATTTAACACCATTTATACAATCAATCCAACATCAATCATGCAACACATTTAACACATTCCTAAATGTGGACTTGCTAACACCATTTATACATATGTTTAGTATTTAATCATTTAACAGTACGTATGCCAAAGTGAGAAATAGTTTTAATGGGAATCATTTACCACCTTCCAATATTATACAATCTAATTAACATGGTCCAAATTATAAAAAAAAATTAAGATCTTACTTAAAATATTAGCATTAATTATACAATAAATCAAAAGGGCATACAACAAGCACTTAATTTAACATAACATTGAGTTCAAATTACATATTACAATTAAGCCTCCCAAATTTAACATAACACCGCATTCAAGAGAATTTCGAATAATAAAAATAAAAATTCAGAAAAATTACATATTTAAAAAAATACAAAATAAAAACTGAAAAAATATATTGGAAGAACTTAAGCTTATTCTGAATAATTTTGCATAAAAAAGAGGAATTATAACAACGATTTGCATGCAAGAGATTTTTCAAATACTTAAAAATCCTCCTCAATTTTGCCAAATAGATCGCCGATTCTCGCCCTAACCGGTATGATTTCAAGCACAAATAGGTTTGATTCAATGATACCGGTATGGTTTCAGCATCGTCAATATGGTTCAACCCCGCAAATCCAGAGAAAATGAATCAAAAAGAACATAATAAACGGGAAAAAAGAAACTATGCAAATCCGCAATTGAAATTCAAAACACAGAAAAAATAATATACCAAGGATTAATATATCTCATTTATCACTTACATATAAATTCAAAAAAACTAAAATAATTTCATCAAGAAAATGAAAAAGAATATAGAATTTCAAAATCAACAACAAATATATATAAAAAATAATACAAATTTTCTACTTGGCCTTTGTCGAGCACACATCTTGCATGAACTGAATAAAACAAATTTGTAACAATAAATCCAAGAAAACTAAAGAAAATAGTGAAAATCTGAGAAAATATTAAAAAGGGATAAATATGAAACTCGGAAAAAAAACAAATGTCCGAAAGATAACGAGAAAATTTTAATGTTTTCTCAAACCGATAAAGACCAAAGCAAGCTTTTTGATAGATTACACATCGTTGAAAGTAAACCCATAATCGAAGAAGAAAAACATGTATTTTGAACAAACCAAATGTCATATGAAGATAATATTGAAAGTGTTCTTCAATTAACTTCGAAAAAATTCAAACGAAAATTAGAAAAATGTCAAAACTCCAAGCAGATCCGAAGCATTAACGAGAAAAATTGGAAAAAATCGAATACAAACCAACAGATTTGACGAGACGATCAAGAAATGTGATTCTCGAGAGAGAGAGGGTCAATAAATCTAGGCGAGATTTCTAGGATTTGAGAGAGAGAGAGAGAGAGAGAGAGAGGTGGTTCCGAAAGGGGAAATCGATTTTGAAAAAAAGTGGGTTATGAGGGAAGAGGCAATCGATTTTGAGAGAATAGACCCCCTTTACCACGTCATATTCCCTCATTTAACACATTTGGCTCCTAATTCAACACATGGCGCGTCATCTTCACCACCCCGTAGAGTGTTGGGGGGACTCTATGGGGCTGTTGGGGGGACATATATAATTTTCCTTTGATAAATTTGAAAAATATGTTTGATATATTAAAAGAGTGTCACGTACTTTTCATTGACAATTTCTACTGTTTGCAACTTCTTTGGTTTGTTGTTCTTCATAACTGTTTTTACCGGAAGAAATTGAATAATTCGCCCAATGACATCTGCTTTACATGTTTGTTGTGGTTAGTATATGAGAAAATGAATGTTTTGATAAAGATTATAACTTTTCACTCTCAATATGTTTTGTTGATGTTGAAAACTTACGAACAACTAAATTTTATTTTGCAACCTTCGTACCAATATCTTCTAGTTGACAAAACTTGAAATGTGTTGAGGGTATGTCAGCATATTGTTGGGAAGTTGGTATAATAATTGTTCCTTGATTTACTTTAATCTCCCATTTCCCGTCGGTTATGCGATAGTTTGGATTAGTTGGTAGTACACGGAATCGGGAAAATTTGTAAACATCACCCTCAACCATGTAACGTGAGATGATACCGCTTTCGGAACCGACATGATACCCTCGAGCCTTGTGGACTACAAAATATATAGATAAATTAAGTGTTATTGATGAATAATATTAAAATTTTTAGTAGTTAGTATCAATGTTTTATACAGTTGTGACATGCATGAGTATCACCTGATCATCTAAGAGCAGGAAATTGACGAATATTTTTGTTTCTGTTCTCAAGTTGTATGTATTCCATATCTTTAATACTCTGCCAACAATCGTAGGTATGTCCACTACATCATTGAGATCCGCAAATGGCGTTATATTTTGTTCTTCATTCATCTCGGAAGGAAAAATGATTCATTTTGAAGTAAATAAATTAAATTAGAGAGGGAGTTAATTGGAATTAATAGAAGATACAAAATGATTGAAAAGAGGAATTTTATTTTCCCTCTACGTGGTTGATTCGCACATATGAAAAGCAGGAAATTTAATTGATGAAAAACAATGACCTTACGGTAAACTTCGGTGTCGGTCTCTCGAAGAACTAAAGACTTTAAAAGTTTGGTCGAGACAAAAAGAGGAAATGACCGTGGACGAGCTTTTATAAAACAAACCAATAACCAAACAAGCACATCAAATGAAGACAATGAAATTGAAATTAACGAAATAAAAACTTACTTGGATTGTCGTTACATTACAGCACACGAAGCAATTTGGAGAACTTTTCAATTCAATATTCACTATAGAACTCCAAGTATTGAAAGACTGCCAATACATATGCAAGACATGAACATTGTTGTGTTCTATGATTCACAAAATATGGAAGAAACGATCAATGATGAAAAAAATTTCTAAATCAATGCATACTGAATGGTTTGAGTTAAATAAAGAAGATACATTTGCAAGATCACTAAAATATATTGAAATTCCTGAACATTACACGTGGAAGAAAGTAGATAAATATTGGGCACCTCGCAAAAGATGTAAACGTATAGGGAGAATTTGTCATATCTCGAATTCTTTTGGAGATATGTATTATCTTAGGATGCTTCTCAATATTTTACGAGGATGTACTTCATTTCAAAAACTTCGAACAATTAACAGTTTAGTTTACGAAACTTACGGAGAAACGTGTAATGCACTTGGTCTTCTAGAGATGATAATGAGTGGTTTTATGCAATGTAAGATGCAGTCATATGGGCTTCATCATTACAATTACGTCGGTTATTTGTTCATATATTACTTCATTGTGAAGTATCAAATCCACAAAATTTATTTACAAAATGTTGGTAAATGATGACTGATGATATTACATACACAATGACACAACATTTCCAATTATCTGAAGAACAAAAGAAAAATTACGTGCTATTGAATATTGAAAAAATACTTATCCAAAATAGTTCAAATCTATCGACATATTCTCTTCCCACCCCACAAACTGTTTCAAATTTTAGTACAATAAATCAATTGATAACATATGAGTTATCGTTTAACACACCCGAATTGATGACTGAAGCAATAACACTATACAGTAGACTAAATAACGAGCAAAAGAAAATTTATGATGTAGTGATGTCGTCTGTTCAATTAAAGCAAGGAAGTTCATTTTTTGTTCATGGACATGGTGGAACAGGCAAAACATATCTTTGGAATGCTTTAGCTACTATGTTACGTGCTGAAGGAAAAATTATTTTACTAGTTGCTTCATCTGCATGAGCTGCGGTTTTAATATCCCGTTCAATAACAGCCCATTCATATTTTAAAATACCAATTGAAATAAATAGAGAATCAACATGTGATATTCGAAAAGGGTACAAACTTAGAAGAATTAATAATTAATTATTCTTTAATTAGTTAGGATGAAGCACCTATGAATCATCGATATTGCTTTGAAGCACTTAATAAAATATTAAGAGATATATTAGGAACATACGATACAAACTCACATAATAAATCTTTTGGTGGCAAAACAATTCTTTTAGGTGGAGACTTTCGGCAAACATTATTCATAATGGCTCTCGATATGAAACAGTAAATGCTTCAATTACACGATCGAAATTGTGGCAACACTTCAAATTGTTTGAACTAACGAAAAAATATGAGGCTTCTACGACCCGATATGTTGGGAAAAACGGGGGCGTTTCGCATAAAAATCCTTACTCGAGACTTTTGTTGAACACCTTGTATGCGGCTTTTATGGTTAACTCAAATGCTCACACGATATTGCAAAGGAATAAACAACAAACACAAATGACACACAAGATTAAGGAAAACTTCTTTGTATTAATTAACTTCGATATGAACCGTACCACATACAAATAATACAAGAATAAAAACCTCTTCTAGGATTTACAACTAATGCTTGAACCCTAGGCTATACTCGTCACCGACACGGTGGAATACACGCTCGGAGGATCACAAAAGGAACAAAGAAAAGACACGGCCGAGAGGAGGAACTAGAGAGACATACACCGTCATCGATCCGTACCTAACCGGCGATACAAGAGCTACACCAAGAGAACCAAGAGAAGCTCACACACACACTCTCTCTCTCACTCTTCTCTCACTCTCACTCTCTTTCTCTCTCTCTCTTCTTTTCTTTTTCTTTCTTTCCTTTTTCTTTCTTTTGGCCGCTCAACACCAAATGAGCCACGCACAAAATGGCCCCCGACTTGTGCCCATTTAAATGGCACATTTACAAAGCCCCCCTTTACTTTTCTTTAATTACAAAATTATATTAAAAGCCCAAAAAAATCCCATGTAAACTATTTATTATGAGGAGGGAGCCCAACAAACTCCCCTCCCGACTCATGCGAATAAGTCGCCTCATCCACTTTCTTTCTACACATTAGAAGCTTCTTAGCGGGCAACACATTTTTCTTCATATCGGATTTGTTTACGCCTATGCGTTCACCGTTACGCCCACACGACACTCCTTCTCGCTTTCCGGTTGATTAACATCGGTAAGTGGCACATTCTCGTGAGAGCGATATTTATCGGATTGCCGATTTTCACAAATCGAACTTCATACCGGCACTGCCTTTTGCGGCTTTTGTGGCGGTTTTGTACCGTCGTCACGTTTACCTTCCGAATACATTTCTTGGATTCCACCATCTCCCCCATGAACCAAATTCATCACCATGGGAGGTTTAAGACTCAAATAAAACTTGACTTTCGGGTTACTACATTTCGGCTTCTCGCCCTTACCCGTCATGTCATCAAGAAATGATACATCTCGACTACGTGCGGTTTTCTCTCTAGTGATAATTTTTACGCCCTTCTCGCACTTATGCTCTAACCGCAAGTTCGATGATTTCATCGAGTTAATTTTAATTGGATTCACTTTCGCACATAATTTCGTGTGCGTTACGTAGAGATTGCTAAACTTCGCACCACGTGCGACAACAAGAGATCCTTTGGTGAGCTTCCACTTTCCTTCACCAAAATGGCTACAATAGCCCTCATCATCAAGAGAACTAGTCGATAGTAAATTCATCCATATATCGGGTACGTGTCGACATTCTTGAGCACCAACTTGTACCCAAGCTCGGTTTCCAAACTCACATTTCCCATGCCAACTACTTTACACCGCCAACAATTTCCCATCCTTATGCATCCAAAATCTCCTTTGGTGTAAGATGAAAAGAAATCACGTCTTGACGTGACGTGAAAAGAGGCGGCCGAATCTACAACCCATGTAGTATCTTGGCATATGCGGTCGACAAAACCGTCATCACACGCTACTATCACATCGCTATCGGATACAACCGCCGCCGTGCGGTCCTCATCACTATTTTCACTTGATGATTCTCTTTCACCGTATCTTGTCTCTTTCTTCCATACTCTACATTCTCTTTTAATGTGGCCTAATTTACCACAATGATAGCACTTAATCCCTTTACGAGAGCTCGACCTTCTTGTAAGCTTGTCATGGCTATTCGAATATATGAGTTTCTCGTTTCGCTCTTTCCTCGCCTTTCAAGCACAAGCGCATCGGATTCCGAAGAGATCCCTTTTTCTCTTCTCCGGGCTTCCTCATTCAACATGCTATCTTTTACCATGCCTAGCGTTACCACACCGTCGGGCGCGGAGTTGCCAAGCGATACAACGAGTGTGTCACAATCGTCCCAGCAAGGAGCTCAATAACAATAACGCTTGAACCTCGTCATCCAAACTCATTTTCATATTAGCCAATTGATTCACGCAATTTTGGAACTTACTCAAGTGTTCCGACACCGAAGTTCCATCCATGTATTTTAAATGCACGAGCTTCCGCATCAAAAACGCCTTATTTTGAGCGGTTTTCCTCTCGAAGAGACTCTCCAATTTCTTCCACAACTCGTGGGCATTAGTCTCCAACGACACGTGGTGAAACACGCTATCACCAATCCATTGTCGTATCAACGCAATCGTTTTTCGGTTTGTTTTCTTCCAAACATCATCCAAAGTACCTTCGGGTTTCTTCGCGTCTCCCTTGACCGGGTCGTATGCATCCTTGCAATACAACAAATCTTCCATCCGGGGTTTCCAAATCGTGTAATTTGTGGAATTGAGTTTAACCATCGTACCGACACTACATTCTCCCTCCATTTGCTTGATGCAAGCTTATCCTGTACTAACCACGGCTCTGATACCAGTTGTTGGAAAAAACGGGGGCGTTTCGCACAAAAATCCTCACTCGAGACTTTTGTCGAACACCTTGTATGCGGCTTTTATGGTTAACTCAAACGCTCACACGATATTGCAAAAGAATAAACAACAAACACAAACAACACACAAGATTAAGGAAAACTTCTTTGTATTAATTAACTTCGATACGTACCGTACCGCTTACAAATAATACAAGAATAAAAACCTCTTCTAGGATTTACAACTCATGCTTGAACCCTAGGCTATACTCGTCACCGACATGGTGGATTACACGCTCGGAGAATCACAAAAGGAACAAAGAAAAGACACGACCGAGAGGAGGAACTAGAGAGACATACACCATACTGGTCCGTACCTAACCGGCGATACAAGAGCTACACCAAGAGAACCAAGAGAAGCTCTCACACACACACACTCTCTCTCACTCTTCTCTCACTCTCACTCTCTTTCTCTCTCTCTTCTTTTCTTTTTCTTTCTTTTCTTTTTCTTTCTTTTGGCCGATCAACACCAAATGAGCCACGCACAAAATGGCCCCTGACTTGTGCCCATTTAAATAGCACATTTACAAAGCCCCCCCTGTACTTTTCTTTAATTACAAAATTATATTAAAAGCCCAAAAAAATCCCATATAAACTATTTATTATGAAGAGGGAGCCCAACATGATCTTACAATTGAACAATTACTTGAGGCAAAACAATTTAATGAATGGATGCTTACTGTTGGAAATGGTGCTATAAGGGGCAAAAAACTATTTGATTGTAAAGAAAAAAATTGGATTGAAATACCATCTGATTTGTTAATTAATACAGATAAAAATAAGAAAGATGCAATCATTAACACGATATATGACAACTTTCTTAAATTTTACATGGATCACAACTACTTAAAAGAAAGAGCTATTTTGGCACCAAGAACTGAAGATGTTGACGAATTAAATTAGATAATTCTTGAAAATGTTCCTGGAAACTCAATGACTTATTATAGTTCTGATTCTATGTGTGATTTCTTGATTTCGGAAGAAGAATTACAAGCACTTTACCCAACTAAATTTCTTAATTCATTAAGACCAAATAGTACGCCATATCATGAACTGTCACTGAAAATTGGTATTCCCATAATAGTCCTTCGTAACATTGATCAGTTAAAGGGATTGTGCAATGGTACAAGATTGTTAATAACAAATTTAACTACCAAAATAATTGAAGCCCAAATTATTACAGAAAGTAATACATGTACAATAGTGTATATACCTAGAATTATATTCAACATCAAAGACAATATATGGCCTTTTGTACTTAAAAGAAAACAGTTTCCCGTACGAATTTGCTACGCAATGATAATAAATAAAAGTCAAGGACAAACTTAAAGAAAAGTAGGAGTATATTTGCCAAAACCTATTTTTTCTCATGGTCAACTTTATGTAGCAATATCAAGAGCAACATCACGAAAAGGGCTCAAATTACTAATTGAAAACTCAAATAATAAATACCCAATGTACACAAAAAATGTTGTGTTCTCTGAAATTTTTACTGATTTAGGTACTGTTTGCATTTCAAATATATTAGGATATATATGTGCATTTAAATAATAAAAAAATTACATTTTTTCCCTATAAAAATATGCTATTATTATAAACTCCAAAACTTATTTCTGCAGTTCACTCCAGAGCACGATACAGTGCCTAACATGAAGACATGAATAGGAGGGTGTTATAACTCATGTGATAGGGTACAACAAAACAAAATGGCCTCTTCAGGTGCTTTTTCATTTCAGTTCTGGAACATTAAAATGTTACTTTATTTAGTAGATCAAAAAGTATATTTTTTTAATTATTTACTTTTATTTTCTTAATTTCTTCAAATTTTTACTGCATATGGTCATATTCCCTTAATTAGTCATTCCTGAATTTCTGCTACCTTTTAGTTTTTATTAATGGTTGTGACTCACTGACGAATTTTTCTTTTTTTTTTTTTTTTTGCGGTTGACTCACTGACGAATTAATGGTATGATTTTGACTGATAAGCAGATGATAAGTATCATAACTCGAATGTGGATAAGAATCTAAAAGTGCAGGGCAGCATCACTTTTGACCCAGCAAAGATTCTGGTGTTCCGCTCAATCTAAAGGTGGATTGATGAGTTTCTCATTTGGTGGGCCCCTTAATCACCGCTTCAGGCGTGTACAGTAAACACACCACTGAATTTACGGGGACAAAAAGGTTTCCGTTAAGATTATCCACCAGCCAGATGAAGACAAAAATGAAGAACTAACTGCACGAATAGAAAATTAGTTTATGAGAGAAATTTCCAATTTGTCCTGCTTCTACCACGCCAACATTATTCAGGTAACAAATATTTTACATATTCCACCACAATGTTGTTAGAATTTTGATTTTTTTCTGTCCAAAGTTGAGACTTTACAACACGCATTTAACAGCAGGGTCGTAAAAAAAAATTCAAGTAAGCTTTTGTTGTAACTTTTTACTTTTTGTTGTAACTTTTTACTAAAAATATAATTACTGTTTCAATAATCCTGTTTTTATTTTAAATTACAGGCCATCCAAGGGGTTCTTTTGCTATCCTTCACCTGTAAAGACTGGACTTGCTAACAAGATAAGCCATCAAGAAATGGGTACAGATTTACAAATGCACTCCCCATTCTGAATGAAAATACATACTACAAAAGAAACAATTATTTTCTTTCTTCCTATTTAAAAAAATGATTGTTCCTTCTTGCAATTACACAGATGTTATATATCGTTCTTCTCTTTCCTCCTTTTTTTGAAGGGTGAAAAAATTAGTATGTGTTTTTTATACAGAGGAGTATGACAGTACTGACAGCCGAGGGAGTATATTAACTGAAGGATGTAAAACAGTGGCAACCGGCATAAATATAATGGATTTGGGAAGAACAATAAATGGAGCTGTAAATTCACTTATTTCTCACTTAAAAGAATGAAGTTTTTCTTTACTCCAGTACTCAGGTTTTGTGTATATTTTAGTTCACATTTTAAACCCTGTAATTAAAAAAAAAATTCATTCTCAATTAGGCACGGTAATTTATGCGTATAATTAAAGGGATGTGAAGGAGAAATAGTAGATGCAACGAAAAATGTTGACAAAGACAGATTTATAATTGTTAAAGTAAGTTATATTTTTATAATATAAATCATTAATTAAATATCAATTTTTTCACATTTTATTTTTATTATATTTTTTGAAAGAGAGAATAATGGATGATGAATCGGAATTTGAAGAAGGCACGAAATTATTTACAGGATTTCTGCTTATTTTATAACTGATAATTAAAAAAATAAGTAAGTATATCTAAGAAGGAAAATGTTTTAGTTATCCTGAAAAATCTCAAAATTATTATTACTATATATAAAATAATTTACAGGTATTAGAAATTAGAAATAAATGACAAAGTTCACTACAACAAAAAACGCTTCTAATCACGGCTTGATTTGTTAGCATACATGGTCCAAACCGTGATAAAACGTGTCTTCTCACAGTATTAAAACCGTGATAGAACCGTGGCATCTCCATCCGTGGTAAAGATTTATACAAACGGTTTTGTAACTGTGTGTAAACGTAACACGGTTTTATTTTCATGGTTTAAACAGTGTTTACGCGATTATGATATTACCGTTTTATTATCACAGTACTAAACCGTGAGTACGATATCACGATTGTAACCATGCTTATCTTATGTGTTTATTACAACATCATAACTGTGGTAACATAATATATGATATTGCAATCAAACAATGATTACATTACACTAATATATATACTCAAAATTTAATAATATAATAAAACTATATCTAACAATAATTAACTCACCAATTAATCCATCAAGTTATCCATTTACTAACCAAAACTATCATTATATCCAACAATTCAACCCACCAAAAATCTTTATTTCAATTTTTTGCAACCATCCATGATCCATAACAAAAAAATTCAACCCAATAAAACAAAAGTGACATCCCAACATATTAAAAAAAACCCTAAAATCGCAACATATGCGAACGCATATTTGAGTAGAATACCCCAAATTTCCATATGCACCATATAAACCTAAATAATCATAAAAATTATTTGGTCAATAATTTAGTTAAATTACTAGCATATAAAAAACTTATAAAGTCTACCAAAAATGTATATCAAAATATATAAGAAAATATAAAATAATGAACATCATATACCTAACCGTTTTGCGACAATCAACTGTGTCACAACAAGTGTGGCGGCTGACAAGTGATTTGTTGGCATTGGAACGCCATTTATATTACTAGGGCCACCACTCAACTATTGATAATAAAACATAACTATTAGAAGAATAAATTCAGTGTATAGAATAGTAATATAAACTAAATATATAAATTGATATCATACGTCCCGACACAATTGTAATAGGATCTCCATCAAATGTCCATTTATGTGGAACAAGTGGTAGAAGAGATTAAAAGATAACTTCAGAATCTTTTGTATCTGATAAATAAAAAAATAGTCAAAAGGATTTTTCAGCAAATGAAAGAAGATATATACCCTATGAAAAAATTAATTCACGGCTGCAGGGGTTTCTCTCTTCCCAACTCGGAGGCGAAATTGTAGGGGTTCTCACTTCTTTCTCAATATGAAGTACCACAAGACTTTATTCAAAATTTCTTAATTAAGACTAGATTATACTACAGCAGGAATCAACACCAATAATTCATGCCAGTATCAATACCGATGGTGTTATGCCCTAGGACAAAGTATTTGTGACCTAGATGATAGATTGTAATAAACGAACATAATATTTATTCTAAGATATTTCATATAATATGTGCGTATAGGTTATTTTAATATAATTAAAATAGACCATGAATATGCAATTTAGCTTTATGTCATCAAAGTACGTAACTTTGAAAGTAAAACTATAAAGTGTTATGAATGTTATTCTAAATCGTCCCTGGTCATTTATAGGATATTTGTGGAGACAAATATACTTGCGGATATATATAAATATATATTTATATACAAGCTATAAATGTACACCAGTATATTGGTTGACTGATGATTATGTTTTACTGATCATGAATAAATAGTTATCAAGCAATTAACATAGGTATATGTTAGAGACCATATACTGGACTGACCCGCCATAAGAATGCTCCATGTTTTAGGTCATTAGCGATTCTTGTAACATAAAGTATTTATAGTCCTTTGACCTGAGATTGTCTCGGTTCTCAACATGAGTAATTTTATACTTTAATATAATCTAACACTGCCTTTAACCGGGTGGTCATAACGGTTATGATTAGGTATACAATGAATCATGTAGAGGGATGAGTGCAATCAAGACGGGATTTGTTCCTCTCATAAATGAGAGAAATATCTTTAGCCCTCTTGATGAATTGAACTGAAGGAATGTATGGTCATACTCAAATGAATTAATAAGAGTTATTAATGTCATTTGTTCTTGTTCGCTTTAATTTGGGATCAAGAAATATTAATCGATTTATATAAGGATGGCATATTACATGCCTTATGATCGATATAGATATCGCGTGATAAAGGGACTAAATACGTGATATTCACTTAAATTGGGTAGTCATGATGGCTTGCTAGAGTCTCGCTCATGATTTATAAACTGTCAAGTCTATTGCCAACATTAAGTGAACCTACATGGTCACACACAAAGAACAAACTAAAACGGGCGCGAGAAAATCCTAGCGACTTATATGATGAGTTGCATAAGAATACCACAAAAGATATTGTCATCTTATGTGATAAGATGTGATATATATGTATGTAAAGACTATGAGCACAAAAGATCATGTAATCTAGAAGAGTCTAGATGATGGCATATGGATAATGATAAGTGATGCCATACACATCTTTTAGTGTGAAGAGACATAACTCTTCACCTCTATATAAGGATATAGAGGGCTTCAAAATTAAGAACAACACATCATTCTCTCTCTCATTATTTCATATTCTCTTTTGTGAGACAAAAGAGAGAAAATATATTTTCTAATTTGTATGACAAAATTATGAAAGGGTACTTTCTTTTTGTATGACGAAAACGAAAGAGTGTGATTATATGAGAGGAATTATATACATCTTTTGTGAGATAAAATAAGAAGAAGAAAAAGAGTTTTTTGTACAAGAGGATAATAAGTTACTAGCATATATATTATGTTTCTTCCCGTTTTAAAAAGTTTGTTCGTGTGGATACCGGTAGAGGCGTTCGTACTTTCGGCCCTTGTGATCTATTCGGCCCAAGAAGATGAGAACGGGTTGTTGAGAGTTTCGGTGGAGACCGATTGTGTGTGCGGTAAATGACTTCCACACGATCCGACCTAGACGGCCTAAACGGACAGAAAATCGGTTAAGACGGTAACCGGTTTAGAGGCGCATATACAATACGCATGGATTGAGCGTCACGGATTAAGCGTAATCCGAAAGGTATCTTTAAGATTATTTCTTTGATTGAACCGATACGCACGGATCCTCGGATTGGTTTTGGACGAATTTTTTGTTTTCCACTTTGATATGCACGTCCGAAACCCAATAGTGGTATCGGAGCAACGCGTGTGTTTCGGTTAAATTGAAAAAAGTATATATGTGATATACTATTTAGATATCAAATATAATTTCGATTTATAGTTATAAGGCTTGCATATTAAATATTTAAGTGTTGAATAGTTTTAAAATGAAAAGGTGTATGGAATAGTTGCAACCAAAAATATTATTCGAACGGTGTCTTTTATTGAAAAGATATATCGTAATGAAAAAATGCCTTTTAATAAAATAATTATTTTGTTGAGAATATATCATTTAATTAAAAGTTGGCATGTTACGTAATTGTGCTTGGCCGAAGTTAATACATGGAAAATTACTATACGTGTCATGAGATGAATCTCATGGTCATGTCTTAATGGCCAAGTAATGCATTTGTTCGGAAGATACATCTGTTAAGGCGGTTTGTCATTTCACATTTCGTGAAACCAACTAACTACTTGTGATCCATTTCTAAGTAAGAATGCTATATCCAAATGGTGCGACCATCCTGAATGGATGTGATCCATTCCTTATGCAAATAGGTGCCACCAACGAATATGTATCTACGGTTGCATTTAAAGATTACAATTAACGGATTTGATCCAAAAAGACATGACGAATAGATGTGATCTAAAATTTGCATCCAAAATGGTGATCAAGAGGTGCGAGCAAGAGTTGCGACCACCGGGTGCAATACAAAAGTTGTGTCTAAAAGGTGCGACCAAAGAATATGTTCCAAAAGTTCGGACTAATGGAAGGGTTGTGAACAACAGATGCCACCAACAAATGCGACCAAAGGATGCAATCCAAATGTCACATCCAAAATATTTGTGACGAACAATTGTGACCAAGAGGTGCGACCAAGGGGTGTGACCAAAAGTTATGACCAACAGGTGCGACTAACATGTGTGACCATAAGTTGCGATCAAAAATTTAGTCCAAGAGGTGCGACCAAAGGATATGATCCAAAGGTTGTGAGCACGAGTTGTGACCAACAGGTGCGACTAATGAGTGCGACCAACATATGTGACCAAAAGTTATATCCAAGAGATGTGATCAAAAGATGCGATGAATGGATGTGATCCAGAAGTTGTGTCCAAAAGATGCCGCCAAGACATGCGATCCAAATGTTGAGTCCAAGAGTTACAACCAACGGGTGCGACCAAGTATGCGATCCAAATGTCACATCCAAGATATGTGTCAAAAGGTTGTGTCTAAAGAGTTGTGGCCAATGGGTGCGACTAAAGATTGCGACCAAAAGGTCCGACTAATGGGTGCAATCAAAGGGTGTGATGAAAGGGTGTGATCAATGTATGTGATCTAAATGTCACATCCAAAAGACGCGACGAAAGGTTGCGACCAACGGATGCCACCAAAAGGTGCGACCAACGGGTGTAATCGACATGCGTAACCAATAGGTACGACCGAAAAGGTGCAATCGCAAGAGTTGCGACCTCTTGAATAGTTGTGTCTTCATGAATGGGTGCATACAATGAATTGCCTTTTTTTTTGAAATTGTGCATGTGATGCATTATTTCATGAAAAGTTGCATGTGATGCATTGAATTCATGAAAAGATGCATATGTGCATTAATGTATAGAAATATGTGTGTTGATTGTGGACTATGTTGATTGTTGATTGTATTGACTGTTAATTGTTGACAGTTGACTACACTAATTTACCCCTTGACTGTTGACCATTGAATTGGTCAAAAGTTGATCATGATCTGGTCAACGGTCAAAAGTTGATCATGATCTGGTCAAAATGTTGACCATTGACTGGTGACCTTATCAAATGTTGATCCTTGACCTAGTCAAATGTTGACCAAATCAAATATTGATTTTTAACTTGTCAAATATTGACAATGACGACCGCGTCCCGAATTCGCATTCGTAAGCCTTATATATATATTATAAATGGGTAAATAATCGAAACATAATATGATTATGTTTATATTTGATATATTTGTTGATACATGTTGATATAATGAAAGAGTTCATTAGGCGTAACACATCCATCATGGAGATGAAGGAGTTCATCGTCCATCATGAATGCATCATTAAGATGACAAGTTCATTTTTAACCACTAATCATGGCGATGAAAGAGTTCATCGATTTCTATACATGGAGATAAGATTTCCATATACAATCTAAGAAAAATTTCATGGAGATGAAATATATATTAGAAAATCTTTATGTTAGTTCATAAAGATCAAGGCCATGATATATCATCGTTATTATCTTTATTCTATTAGTACATGTGATGATTGCACAATAACATTAGATAAAATCCCTCAAAATAATGTTAAGTCATGAAGTGCCTTCCATAAGTCTAAATCTCTCAATATTACGATCGACCCCGCATAGGTCATTCCAAAGTTGGGTTTGTAGGGACAATCTTAGGAGGAGAGAATGAGGGAAATAGGAGCCAACATAGGTCATGCCAAAGCCGAGTGTGTTGGGTACTATTTTGTCGATGATTAGACATGGTTTGACTTAACTAGGCTATCAAGTCGGACTTGGGCTCGAGACATACGATAGGATATATACGTCGGGCATATGATGCTTATCCTATGTTATTCAAGAGTAGTAAGAGATACAATTAGAATTGTTCCTACCTAAATAAGTTAAGTTCTAGGCGATAAGCCAAAGCTCACTTAGGACTTAATTGAAATATGGATCTTGTCTCACTATGAAACTTCAAGGATTGAAAATTTCCGAATCAATGCGATTGAGGGTTATTGATTTGATTAAAAATAGCAGGAGCCATTATATGAAATATTTAAAGAATAATAGTCTTTGCATATTATTCAAATCGAATAATATATCTATTTATGTCTCATGATATGTCCTTAAAAAGGACAAATAGCATAAGATGCTAATAATCGTTAACATGAACATGGACAAGTATTGTCAATGATGTTCTCATGCTTAAAAGGAACGTAAAAATACTCCCAAAGATAAGGACAAGATGTTGCCGGGGCTTCGGCCTTAGGTAAGAAATTAGTATCTTTCACAATGAATCGGTTCATTGAAAGAAACCATAATTTCTCAAGAAGATATGAAAAAAAGGAATGAAAGGGTAGTGTGACTACCGCTTCAAGTATATTTGTTATAGAAATTAACTTGTCTATTTCACATCATGTGTATTAGATACACGATGTGAATCACACATTTGAAAAAATATGCCGACTAAGTTGTAGACTATTGAGTAAATATGATGTTAACAGATGAGTGACAAATGTAGCAAAAGTTGCCGCATTTTATCAAGTAACTCATTTATTTACATTGTCTTTTTGGACTTATCGCCGACATAAATAATTGTTATTTAATGTCGACAATAATTTTTGTATTATCTATAGTACGTGTTTAACTATGAATGGTCATTAATTTATTATTGAGAATAATAATTTCACCAATAACAAATGTCATTTTTCTTTGAAAATGTTCCAATAGAAAAATTACCTTATGTGTTATATCGAACAAGATAATTATAAGTCTATCTATAACATTAATATTAAGTATTTAAATCTAGCATTGTCACTTGGTCTACTTAAATAAGATGAACATTTATTAAATCCATTTAAGATGGATTTTCAAATTCATTTGATTTTGAATCATTTGAAACATGTGTAACTTATTTAATAGACAAGATGACATATACGTCTTTCACAAAGTAAGGTGAAAGCAGGTTATTTATTGACTCTCATACATAGTGATGTATGTTCATCGGTGAGTGAAGGTACTAGAGAAAACAACTTCATCACTTTATTGAAACAATAAATTTGAATATTTTGAAAAGTTCAAAACTTACAAATAATGAAGTAGAGAATAAACTTGGCTTTGAAATATCAAATTTCTTCGATGAGATCGAGAAGTCAAGAACCAAGTGTTTGATCATCATGATAATGATATCGAACTTTCTTAAATAAACTTGGCTTTGAAATATCAAATTTCTTCGATGAGATCGAGAAGTCAAGAACCAAGTGTTTGATCATCATGATAATGATATCGAACTTTCTTAAATATAGTTCGATCATGATGAGTCAAATATATCTTCTATTTCTTTCGGGGTTATGCTCTTATTACGTTCATACTGAAAATAATTTCATCTACATCGGTTATGAAAGATTCCATATGAGATATGGACTGGTAGGTGTATCGATTATCTTTTCTTAAGATTTGAGGATATGATACTTATTTGAAGTATCATGCCTTTAATCGGATTAATGCTTCTTTGTGAATATCCTAAGAAAAGTAAAGGACATTGCTTCTATAATTAATATGAGAACAAAATATTCGTTACTCGAAAATTATATCTCTTTGGAAAGTATGTTTCCAAAAGAATTAGTGGGAGTAAATTTGAAAAGTTCAAATTCCACATACCGACAAGTAATGCTCGGATGGAAATTAATTCGGATTTCAACTAGTGATTGAATCTGCAATTAATCAACTAGACTCTCAAAGTATTGAAGAATCTAAGTATATAACATAAGTGTATTCTTGTAGATCTATTAGAATTTATCGCAGGCCCGAAAAAAATATAGATTTTTCGTGACTAATGATAAGAATTTCGTATGAGTCCACATTCTACTAATAAACTATTCTCTCTCGTAAAGAATCTCGAGCGCCACTGCCTCCCCCCTTCTCTCGATCACGAAATAGAATTCCCAGTTCAACCCTCAGTCCCCTATCTCTCACTCGACTAAGCTCCACACTACCTCCAACTCAAGCTCCCGTCGGCTATGAGACAACTGCGGAGGGAGAACTCACGAGATCAACACAATCTCCTCTCTCTCTCCAGGTTAGTAAAAGTTATTGGTCCTATATTTAGTTCAATTAGGTCTTATTCAATTCTAATTTAATGTTGAATCATCATTATTTGTTCCAATAAGAACTTCGAGATCTCAATTAAGGATTATGAGGGCTCCTTAATTGAGATCTCATAATAAGAACTTATGAGATCTCAATTAAGGATTATGAGGGCTTATTCAGTGTTTATAAAAGCTCAATCAAATAGTTTTTGCTTAATCATAGCTTAATCGGCTTCGCTTTGCTGAATGAGGGCTTAATTAGGTATTGATTACTCAATTAGGTATTGTTACTGTTTGTAAAACTGAGGAAAGTAGATCTTGTTTGCATAGTCCTTGTTAGTGTTATGTGTAACAATTATGTACGAGCTAGTGGCTCTTCATGCTAATTATGCCATTTTGTACCAATTATTTTTGTATCTGTTAGGGTTTATTATACCACTCAAGGTTTTTCTCATACCAGTTAATACAATTGTATATATTTATGTATGAATTAGGTGCACATTTTGTGTATTCCACCAATTATTCCCATCCTGTCAGTTACTAATCATTCTTTGTCTCCATTTCCACCATATTTCAGCATGAAGATGCCACTGACTAGCATGATTTGAAGTAGCTCAGCATCATGCTTCTCTTTACATATATGGATATCATTTGACCAAGGAATGATTTATGGGAAAATAAGCAAGTATGAATGGTGGAAGTTGGAGTCATAAGGCTACAAAATAAGGAGAATTGCAATTAGGCTTAGGACTAGGATTAGAACCTAAAAATTTATGTATGAATGTGTGTGCAAATTGTACTTGTTCTCCAATATATTTTATTTTACTTAGTGATTATATATAGTGTACAGAATTGTGCATGGATGAATAAATATGTATGATTCTAATACATGTATATTTTCTATGATTTAAAATTTATTTATATGAATATGTGTTAGTAGTATGCCCTAGGCCAATGTATTTGAGACCTAGATGTATGGATTGTGTTAAACAAACATTATTTTTATTTAGAGATATTTTATATAATAAATGCGTATTGGTTATTTTATTCTTATTACTAAAATGAACCTTGAATATGATATTCAGCTTTATATCATCAAAGTATGTGACTTTGATAGTAAAACTATAAAGTTTTATGAATGATATTCTAAACTGTCCCCGATCATTCATAGGATGTTTGTGAGACAAACATACTTTATGATAAGCTATAAATGTACATCGGTATGTTAGTTGACCGATGGTCACGTTTTTACCGATCATGAATAAGAGTTATTAAGTCATTAACATAAGTATATGTTAGAGACCATATACTGGATTGACCCACCGTGAGAATACTACATGGTTCGTGTCATTAGTTATTCTCAGTAAAGAATGTATCTGTAATCCTTAGACTTGAGATTATCTCAGTTTCCTACATGAGAAATTTTATACTTTAATATAATCTAACATCGTCTTTAACCGGGCGGTCATAAAGATTATAATTAGGTATATAATGAATTATGCGGAGGAAAGAGTTTAATTAAGATAGGATTTGTTCCTCTCATAAATTGAGAGAGATATCTTTAGGCCTCTTGATGATTTGATTGAAGAAATGCACGGCCGTGCTCAAGTGAATTAATAAAGAGTTATTAATGTCATTTCATGTTCAATCAAATTCGGTGTCAAGAAATATTTATCGACCAACATAAGGTTGACACATACCATGCCTTATGGACGATATAGATATCGTGTAACAAAGGGATACAATGCATGACATAACTTAGGTTTGATCGAATCATCTATATTTGCTTAATTTGGGTAATCATGATGTCTTGCTAGAGGCCGCTCATGATTTATAATCCATTGTGATTGTTGCCAACATTAAGTAAACCTACAGGGTCACACACAAAGAACAACTATTGAGACGCATTACGTAAAAAATCATAACTTATGTGATAAGTTGTATGGAGAGCTACATAGTCAAGTGACACATCCAATCCTACATCTTATATGATAAGTGTGTTGCATATATGGTTACATAGTTACCAAGCACATAGGATATGAAACGAATGGACTATGTAGGCACAAGAGACACCCCAAAATCATTTCAAGGATCATAATATTTTCGTCCATCTTTTGTGAGACAAAGAAGAGAGAAAAAAATCCGAAAATTATTCTCTTGTTATTTCGTGAGAGAAATGAAGAACGGATACTAGCATATATCGTTCTTTATCCGTTCAAAGGGGTTGTTCGTGTGGATACCGGTAGAGGACGAAGCGAAGTGCGGCGTCTTTGTGATTTGGGTTGAAACCGTGATTTTGTTTGGAGAATCGGTTTATTCGGAGATCGGTTTGTGAGACGACCGGTTAGGCGAATCATTCAAAGGATCGGTTTGGAAACCGGTTTGGAATTGGGCAAAGAGAAGCGTCAACCATATTCGCTTTTGATCATCACGGATTAAGCGTAATCCGAAGGTACAAAGTTATGAACACTTTTCTTTGATTTAATTGTAATTCACGGATCCTTCTTTTGGGTTTCAAAATTCGATTTTGTTTCATTTTGTATTTTTCCGCTGCATTATGAACGGTAGAAACCCAACAATATGTTAGTATCTAATGAACTGTAAAAGATAATAATTAGGGAACCTGTAAAAGAAAATAATTGGAGAGTATTGAACTTTAGTAAATTCATGACCAAATGAAAAGACAAAAACATTTCATGTAATTCAAATCCAGTGATATAATATTTCAACAAAGTGTCTCAAATAATATTAACTACATTTATATTACATAAATTACAAGATATACATGCATTATCTAAACATAGACTTCAAGCGTATACAACAAATGAAAACATACAAGTCATCATTTTATCTATAACAATTACACACACATAATCCATTCACACAGTCATACTAATACTAGACCTAATCCTAACCATAATTCTAGTTCATCCATTCATGCATTTTTTAGGATTCATGGAGGTTCAAGAAAAAACTTAAAAACCCTAATTCCAATTCACACTTATTCCAACCTCCATGAGATGAAATGCCACCATTTGCTCCTGCCTCCAATTATTTACAACTAAACCTAATTAAAAATATAGTAAATAATATTAGAAATGTCTCTAATTAAGAAGATCAATAAACATCCCTAGTTACTAAAAATAAACTCTAATTGCCTCAATCAGTCTAATTAATACAACCAATGGTTCATTTCGAGCAATTATAGTCCGATTTAGTCCGAATTGCATAAGAAAAAAATTAATTACCACTCAAAACAGTCAAATTCGGAATTATTACGGACGTGCATTATTGGGGCCTGATTACGGTCCGATATTTCAAAAAAAAATAACTTAATTAGAAATTAATAAGTAAAAACCAGTGCTTATTAGGTCTTATTTGAGCTAATTAAGGTCCGATTCTCGCCCTAATTAATCTAAATAAACTACGAAATCAGCCCCATATCCTCAAATCGGCCATTAACTACACCATCGGCCCTAATTAATCGAAATTATCCCTATATCGGTCAAAATCGGGCAAAACTCAGCCTTGATAATTAATAAAATCGAATTAAAAAATAAATTCGGAATTAAAAAAGAAATTATCAATTTCATACCTTTCGTTTTCGATTGAGTCCGGTAGAGTTGTGTCTTCTCTAATTGAGGCTTCTACACACGCGACCCAATTGAGAGAGATAGAGGGGTTCCGGGAGACGAGTGGCCACCCGATTTGAGGGTGCTTCTTTGATTTGAGCAGGCCTAGGGTGAGTTGGAGATCGTTGTTCGGCTCGAGAGAGAGAGAGAGAGAGAGAGAGAGAGAGACGAGCTAGAGATTCTACATGAGGGAGAGAGGAGATTAGTGATCGAGAGAGAGGTAGCAGAGCGGGGAGATTCTTCACGAGAGAAGTGACGGATGGCGAGAGACAGAGAGTAACGGAGAGTGGAGAAGGAGGATTTTAAAGTCACGCGACCTTCATTAAATTTTAAATCCGAATCAAGCAGGATAAAATTTATATTTTTTTGGTTGGACACTTTGTTGTGGCGATACCGTCCCGGTACCGCCAAAAAACCCGGATCGAAAAACTATGTGAATCAAAACCGTAACATAATAGCGGAAGTGTACCTCTAGTCCATGCTTTAGTACCGGATAAGAAGATGAAGCCTTATCAATTTATTTTGAATGAAGGACACCGAAATATGCAAATAGGGTCTTCCAAATACTTCATGAACGCCAATTGAGATCCCTTTGTATTCTTTTCTCTTTTGGTCTCTCCCTCTCTCTTCTTAATGGGGCAGATGAGAGAATGACTTAGTTCATGTGTATTGGGGACCAAATTGCTTATATATCCAAATAAGCACCCTTTCATGAAGAGACACCATTTGGCTCCTAATGTGGACTTTTCCATTTCAGCCCATCATAAAAATAGAAACACACCACCCACAATTCTACACATCAAAGGCCACACCCTAATTTGACACATTAATACTTAATATATAATTAACTAAACTTGATCACTTTATTATAAGTATATTTGACAGTAATATTATACAAAAATATTATACATATAAGTCCAACGTTGGATTAATGATCCAACAATCTCCCACTTGGACTATATGTAGAACCTTTTAATTGTGTATAAAATATAACCCAAATATGCGCATCTTTTTCTGTCATTGACTTTTATGTGTCCCTTAACAATTCCGTCCATCGAATATCAATATAGGATCAAAGCGGCTTTCGTTATATTTTGCGTAACTAAACCTTCAATGGTCACGTACTCGATATACTGAATGACATGAATCATGATGTGGATGTGTAGCATGGAAATTTCATGTAATGTGATCTTAACATGCCTATTTCCAACTGGTCCACTTTAGAGAGATCAAACCTCATTTCCTAATGAGACAAAACCGTCTCCCTTAAAACATTAATGAGACAAACCGTCTCCCTTATAACTTTAATGAGATAAACCAATCTCCCTTAATGAGGCGAACTTTATTATAATCGAGTATATAATAAATTGAATTTTATTTCGCATAAATAACCTGAAATCCGAATAACCGTATAATATGTCTATATCATTTGTCTAGATTATATACGTACAAATATGAACTCCCACTAGAATTGAATATTCTTAATTAAAATTGCACCCATATGAGTAGCTAGCTCATATAACCTTTTGAGTGATGACTTTAATAAATGAATCCATAATTTTGGAGTTTGTACAAATATGTTATATAGACAACCGTTTACTCGAAATCTTTATTTACAACTAGAAACTTGATCTCTAAGTTTCTATTGTTGGAATATATATAACTGCTAATTTATTATCATAATATCTTGAGTGGTCTTATAATACTATATCCACTATTTGCAACTCCATAACAAAATTCTACAGTAATATCCCATAATTAGATGTCCCATAGTATAATATAATTTTGTTAACATTATGAAAGATGCTATATAATTAACAAGTTAGCATCATTTCAAGTAAATGAAACAACACCTATAGCTCGCATATTAATGCAGCTCTTTACTTATTTTATATTATCTTGACATCTACTAACATCGAGTCGGTACACCATATTATCTTAAAGAGCGATTTGAACTCGATTTGTGAGCATTAAGTCTTTTGTTCTCTATAAATATCGCAAGACCTTCTTGGCTGCTTTCCAAATGATTTATTTCGGAATTACTTAAATATCATTCTAGCATCACCATAATGTATGCAATAACCGAACTGCATACATACATGATTTTAACCTTAAGATTTCTTATACTGAAAATATAAAAAAAAAATCTTCCATATTTATGGTATTTCTAACACATTAGGACACCGTTTGAGACTAAATATGTCTCCTCTATTCACAAGAGTACAACCTGCTTTGCAATGCTTTCATGCTATTTTTATTAAAAGTCTTTACGATCTAATTCTTTTGTGATAAACTGAGAATACCATGAGAATGGTCTCAAAGTATTTCTATACTTGACACAAAAGAAGCATCACCAAGATTTTTTATCTCAAGATTACTAAATTGAATTATCTTGGTGTTATGCAATTAAGCTAGATCGTTAGTAGCATGTAATATGTCATTGACATATAAAATCAGGAAAATATAATTACTCCCACATAACTTTATATATACATCTACTAACTTCATCTCAAAATCAAACGAGATGATCTATTGATGCAAGTTATAATACCATTGTCGAGATGTATGTTTGAGTCTTTAGATATAGTCCTTGAGTTTGTAATGCATATTATTTGTATCTACCAACACAAAAAATTCTAGTTGCGTCACATACTTTGTCTCATCAATGTCACCATTGAAAAATATGTCTTTATATCCTTCCAATATGACTCAAGATTGAAATGCGCTAGCCACTACTGTCATGATAATCTTTAAGAGTCTTCCGAATAAACAGTAGAGAAAAGTCCCGTTATAATTTATTGACTTAATTATATTTGTTGTGCTTTTTGAAATATCCAAGTTTGCTCTTCGGCTATAATGTCTTGACAATTTTAACATAAACAAATCAAAACGTAAGTCTTGAATTTCAAGACTATAGCCGTATTCCCCCCCACAAACTGGATATTTTCAAAGAACCGCGAATTTCCCGAATAATTATACAAATCGACTTTATTTGTGGGATCGTAAAACTTGTATCCTTATAAATTAAATGGCATATCCAATAAAATAGCAACTTGAGTCGAGTTTCTTTTCCTTATGCCTTTAGGCTTACCTTAACTGGACAACCTCAACATGTATATGATCTAAACAAGGCTAATAACCTATTCAAAATCGTATTGCGGTTTATTAGTTGCTTGAGTTGGAACTGTATTTAGGATATAAGCTGCAGTATTAAGTGTTTCCCCAAGAGCAATGACGATAAATTAATATTAGTAATCACACTATGCGTCATATCTTTAAGCAATCTATTTCGTCGGTCAGTCAAATCAATAATGTTGGAAAAATCCGACATTGTATACCGAGAGACGATATCGCTTTTCTCTAGAAATTTCACAAATAGTCATAGATGTTATTCACCTTAACCGCCATATTAACCATGATATTTTATCATCACGGTCAAATTTAATGCTTTTGGTTTTTAAGTTGAGTTAACACAACTATAACCTTAAAACTTTTGAACATCCAATATCGTTGTCATTTCATAATTGAGATAAACGTAGTCATACCTAAAATATGTCTATGAACATGATATTTTACTGTTGATCATTCCTAGAAACCGTAGGAAATGATCCACATATGTCCTTATGTATCGGTTCTAATACATCTTGAGACATTTTTGACTTTAAATCTCCTTTTATTAGTTTGTTTCCGTTATATATAACACAAACATTTAAGCCTGTGAAACTTAAAAGGTAGAGAATTTTGTTTGACACAAATCTTTTTAATTCTCCGATTGGAGATACGACCAAATATTATGTGTCACAAAATACCAAATTCTCCTAGGTTAATTTACACTTTTCACAAGAGTGTACTTAATTGCAAGACTTTCATTATATGAAGCAATTTTATCCAAAGATAAAGATTATCATAAACCGACAAAGAACCGAATTAACCAACTTTGAATAATGAAACTACTAACTTTTCTATTTCCAAATAAACAAGCAAAATCCGCTTTATCAAAAAAATGGAAGTAGAAATCAAGTTACCTCTAAAAGACGCAACAACAAAAGTTTCATGTAGATCCAAATAAAATCCAGTCCTTAATAATAATCTAAATTTTCCAATTGCTTAAATTTTAATTATTTTGCCGTCACCGTAATGATGTATCTTTCACCATCATTAGGTTTCTAGCAATTTAGTAATCTTGCATAGACATGTGATGTAAATAATTATACCGGAATCTATTCATCACACGAGTCTATTGACCAAATTAAATTAACCAATAAACAAACCAAAATTAGAAACAAATCTTATTTCTTTATTGGCGATAATTTTGCGGCTATCTTATTTCGATTCCTACATCCCTTTGCTTTTATTCCTAATTGAATTTAAATTTGTCTAGATGATACATAATTTAACCTTTTCAATTTTGACAAACCTATTTTCAGTATTCTTAAATAACTTTTTAACCGTAGTTATATTCCGAAATTATGCCCCGAATGTCTATGGAATAGTATTCGTATTGATCATCATACACATGCGATATGACTTCTCCCACATTTCTCAATCTCCATCATTATGGGAAGTCACTCTTATCACAATGTCAAGATCGTTAAGCTTGAGAACTATTGGAAATTCCCTTTTATACCATTCATCTAGAACTGAATTGATGCTAGCAATATTCGTTGCAATATTTACTATTATATAGAGAAATATATTCAATTATTATAAGCTCATCCAAATAACTGAATAATAATAAATTCAATTAAAGGTAAACCCCATCACAAGATATCGGTTTCCATTAATATTTCATCTTTGGACGATAATATCAACTTCGATTGATATCTTGGCGTAATTATCAAGCTTTGATAACAAAGTAACATGTCAACAAATTTATCTTCCTTTGGGCCAATTAAATTTGTCACACGTAAAATCAAATAATTATCACATACTCGATACTACTCATATGCACATATAATTAAAATAAATATTGTCTTCCTTTGGGCCGATCAATATTATATAATAATACAAACACGGTCTTTTATATTCCAAAATAAAACTAATTTCAACGAGAGAGGTCACTTTGGCGACTTCATGCTAAAACTAATCAATTCCAAAATATATATCCTTAGATACCTTTATTTGAACTTACAAATTATACTTTAAAGTCGAATTTACAACTTTACATGTGGGCATTTTCTTAACTTTTCAAGATTGTCACAAAATGATCCTTGATAATGGGCTTATTTGTAACTATACAATATTTTATGCCTAATTTTACATAAAAGTCCCTTATATCAATTTTGCACAAATTATCTTGTATTTTACTATCGCAAATTAATCCTTACTTAGGATTTATTTGTAAATATATATAATTTTAGTCCAATTATATTTACAAGCCCTTATGATCGAGTTATAAAATCGACCTTTTATTTTCCTGAATTGCATCAATAACTTTAATATAACTTGTTATATAACTCATTTAATACATTAATTTTGCAATTAATGCAATAAATATTTTGTACAAACCAGTACTAAAATTATACCTAATTTTATCTTGATGAGTTATTCTAACCATATTTATTATAATATAACATATATAAAGAAAATCTTTTGTTTTATTTCTAATAAATAATCCTTAAACCCAAAATTCATATTTCTTATTCATTATTAGGGCCTAAAATTCTAAATAATAAGAATTATATAAATATTCTAACCTTGAATTAGGCCCAGCCCATAAGAATGAAAAGAAACTTAAATCCGAATTTGTTTTCTCGAGTTTATTTTCCCGATTTTGAGATCCCAATTTTTTCATTGCATTAAAATCCAGGAATTTAAATCCCGTCTCGTCCAAAAGACCCGCCTCATTGCGGACATCTCTTCGCCCCTTCACGTATGTTCGACCAAATGATTTTCGTACAGCCATGACTCGCGCCTCCTCCTCCATGCCTTCTCGACGACGAGGCGGTGGACGATGGTAGCAAGTGAGGTGTCGTGCCTCTTTGTTCGCATCTGTTGGTTCGTATCGTTTCGTGATGAATCACTCCTCTTCGAATCCGGCGTCTGTTGGCCCGACGACGGTGTCTCTCACGCCGGTAATGATTTGCCGGCGAATCTCCGATGACAGTCATCGTAATTATGTGAAAACTCTTGGAGTTTACCCCTTTAATTTGTTTCCTCCTCTTGATCCAATTCATAAGAACCAGACAAGTAAAAACGGAAAATGAAATTTCCCCTCATTTGGTTAATTAATCTTTTGGTTTTACCCAATATTCACACAAACCCCGAATTAACGATTTAACCCTTTTTGTCCCTCTTTGTAAACCCAAATAAGTTTGCCCGAAATTTGATCAATTTTATGGTTTAAAAGTTTAGAACGACTTAAATCAAATCCTAATTTTCTTAAATCAAATTCTAATTTTCTTAATTCGACATAGTCCCGCTCCGATGCCACTTGGTGTGGCGATACCGTCCGGTACCGCCAAAAAACCCGGATCGAAAAACTATGTGAATCAAAACCGTAACATAATAGCGGAAGTGTACCTCTAGTCCATGCTTTAGTACCGAATAAGAAGATGAAGCCTTATCAATTTATTTTGAATGAAAGACACCGAAATATGCAAATAGAGTCTTCCAAATACTTCATGAACGCCAATTGAGATCTCTTTGTATTCTTTTCTCTTTTGGTCTCTCCCTCTCTCTTCTTAATGGGGCAGATGAGAGAATGACTTAGTTCATGTGTATTGGGGACCAAATTGTTTATATATCCAAATAAGCACCCTTTCATGAAGAGACACCATTTGGCTCCTAATGTGGACTTTTCCATTTCAGCCCATCATAAAAATAAAAACACACCACCCACAATTCTACACATCAAAGGCCACATCCTAATTTGACACATTAATACTTAATATATAATTAACTAAACTTGATCACTTTATTATAAGTATATTTGACAATAATATTATACACAAATATTATACATATAAGTCCAACGTTGGATAATCCAACACACTTTAGATACAAAATTAGTATTTCATTAAACTTTATTTTTCTAGAAACTAGATATGACATTTTTCTCTATTCCGACATTTTTGTAAAGCTTAACAGCTACTTTAACATTGGTATACACGAGTTTAGATGGCATACAATAAAATAATAAGGTTTTCATTAAATGCTCAAATTAGACCTTTGACCAAGTCAAAATAGAGAGTCATTTAAGGTGTATAAAACATGAATAACTGGTGCATGGCAAGAGTTTATGTTAGTAACGTGCAGGCATTTAATCGGCCATTTCATTTCAATTAACTCCTACAATTTAATTAATTAATTTAATATTTCTTTTTCAACCAGTTGGAATACTCATCCTTATATATACCAACTTATGTTTGCATAAAACGAAAGTATTCATTTTATTATATTTTTTTCCCACAATAAAACCTCCTCCTATTTTATGTCTATATGTCAAAGTCACAAATATGCATTATAGATTCATCCAGAGGATCATTGCTTCTTTCAAGATAAACGCTGTTATATAATTTTAAGCTTTGTCGTGTCTTTCTTTTCATGTAAGGGATTTTACACTTAAATACATTTACATTTACGATTTTAAAATTATTTTGATACTAATAAATATCTATGATATGAATTATATTTTTATTTGAGCTAATACCAAATATTTTTTTTGTTATGAAAATGGAATATTATATAATAAAAATAATATATTTTTGAGAGATAATTATTTTATGAGATAAAGATGTGATGTTGAGAAAAGTGAAATAGTTAAAGTCAATTCAACCATACTTGGTAGGTAGAAAGTTAAGGCCGCTGATTATGATCAATGTGATAGGCCGTACTTAGTAGGTGGAAGCTAGGGTTGCCTAATTACCCAATAACGAGCTCGGAAATACTTGTATACGTGCGCGTACTTAATGTCATGGAGCATGATCTAATGTGTGTGCGTAAAAGTGGAATGAGAAATCGATATCCCAATATAAAAGAATTATATCTATATTTATATTTACTATGATTTGATCAAATATTTATTTTTTAAAATTAGTATTATTTTTAACATATGCGAAGCATAACCTTACCGAGTTTTGTACTCACCCGTCCTCGTTTTCCCATTTCCGGATTTCGGGTTCCGTTATTTGGGGCATCGGGTTGAGCGACGTCACGAGAAAATTCAATACAAGTAATAAATATAAAAATAATTATTAGGTACTTGATTTTGTATATTCTTTGTATTATTTCGCTGTATAATACGATTTTAGCATCGTATATCCTTAATGGTATACGACCGTTACAACTCGGGTCGAAATTGGAGTCGGGGATGTAACAGGAATTATGTTGTCTTAGTTTTTCATTATTTGTTATTTTAATGAATGAAAATGACTTGTTGCATGATTTTTTCTATTTTGATAGAGTGGGACATGATAAAAAAATAAAAAAAATAATAATTTATCTCATATAAAAAAAAAATTATGTTTGTCTTGGTTTTTCATTATTTATCATTTTAATGAATGCCTGATATTATTTTTTGTCATAGTTTTTTATTATTTATTTTTTTAATGACTGAGAAATGAATAAATATAAATGAAAGAACGAGTATTAGATAATAAGATGATGAAATGTAACATGTCATATTCATAACATCAAACAGTAAAGCTACAATTATGTGAAAACAAATAAATTAGAAAATGGAAAACTATAATTTTTCTATTTTGGTAGAGCGAACATAATAAAACATATAAAAAGTAATAATTTATCTAATATTTAAAAAAAATATTTTTTTATCTTAATTTTTTATTATTTATTATTTTAATGAATGGAAATGATTTGGTGTGCTAATTTTTTCATTATTTGTTATTTTAATGAATGAAAATGACTCGTTACATGATTTTTTTCTATTTTCATAGTAAAGACATAATAAAAAATATAAAAAAATAATTTATCTCATATTAAAACATATTATTTTTGTCTTTATTTTTCATTATTTATTATCTAATAATATTAATTTTTGTATTAATTTCTTAGAAATGACTCGTTATGCCACAAAAAATCTAAGAAGAAATTAGGTTTGGTCTGGTAGACCAAATAACAGGATTTGAAATGTAGTATTTTAAAATCAGGAAATACAGTGGGAGGATTAGTGAATTTGAAATCTAGTATTGGATAAAAACCGGTAACGCAAATCCAACCGGGAATTTATTTAGCTCTCTCGCTCAGAAGTCTCTAGAACCTCTGTAGAACCCTTCGACTTCTCCGCCCACGCACAAACCTCTACCAACCCTTCGTCTTCCTCTCCGCACGCACACCCACCCACAAACCCCCTCTCTAAAACCCCTTCTTCCTCTCCGCCCGCCCAGAAACCCTAACCAGCCTCTCTAAATCCCCTTCTTCTTCCTCTCCGCCCCCCAAAACCCTAACGGACCTCTCATGGCGAGCTCAAGCTCGCTTCCGTCAGCTTCTGATGAGCTTGCAGTTTACATTACGTCCTCCCTAGAAACTGATCTCGGCGTCGTCTTCTCTCCCGCCGACACCATCTCTTCTCTTAAAAGTATTGTACTCTCTTTCTCTCTGTCTATAGTTGAGCTTTACTTACTTGATTCTCTAAAAAGTATTGTACTCTTTCTCTCTGTCTATAATCGATGAGTTTTACTTACTTGATCCGATCTGATTTTAAGCAGGGATCATAGAGCGGGAGCATCCAGTTTCTTATCCAGACATTGGCGACATCATTGTCAAAGCTGTCAAGGTAATGCATACGATAACTCTACATACAATGGCTAATATGAAATTTCATCAAATTTTGCGAAACTTCTCAAATAGTACATCAACATTTATCAGCTCACTTATATTAATAAAGAAGTGTTTAATGAATTTTGTTGAATTTTCATCTCAGGTGAAGAAAAAGGGGTCGTTCTACCGATTGTGTGATTCCATGCCTGTAATTAAAGCTTTTGATAGAGGCGAAGGAACATTTTTCCTCCATGTGGAAGCTGTGCGTCCCCGGTACACATCCGAACTGATCAAAATGTGCAAGAACAGAATGTTGACAAATTAGAAGGACATGTTGATTTGCATAAATTGCGACCATCCTTGGAGAAAGGAGCATTGCCTCATTTCTCTCCGGATCTTCCACCTGGTAATTATTTGTTCCTTTTTTACTATATATATACAATATTTTGCTGTTTTGGCTGATGTACCTGTAACCGATAAGAATCTAGTTATAGGTATTGATAAAGTGAATAAATATGTCTGCTCTCAAATAATTATTTTATAATAATACACTCTTAATAATTTTTCTCATGATTACAGAATCAAACGAAACAAAAAAAGCTACAGGTGATGCAAATATGGCAGTTGCTGACCGGGAAACAGTCAATCAAGACGATGGAAAAGCTAAGAAAGGTCAGGTTTCAACTCAAAAAACAAAGGGAGAGAAAAAATCTAAGAAGAAAAAGGTTTATGAGGCCCCGCCCGTAACAGAGACGGGATTTGATGTGGGAAGAGATAATCCGGATTTGGAGAAAGAAGTATCTGTGAGAAATTCTGGTACGCACGAATATTTCTTTAAATTTCTTTCATGATTTCACAATAAATAACAATTGATATCACACCGATAGAACAAGAAACCGAAACCAACAAAAGTATTGAATCTCAAACCCTAGGCAATGCGGATGTGGCAAAAGGAGGTTCTGACAAAAAGAAACGTAAAAAGGGGAAAGTTTCCACTGCCCCTCTTTTGAGAGGACATGGAAATAAAGAGGATGCGAAAATGGACGCGAGTGAAGATACCGTAGATGAAGGTACCTCAAAGATTAAGAAAGGTACTCTTTTATATCATTTTGATACCATGTATATTGCAATGGATGAATTAATATGTTTATTTCTCAATGATAATTAATACAGGTTCTGATGGGACAGAATTAGATGCGGGAACAGATAAAACCGTCTCTTCCAAAGGTACGTATTTCTAATGTTTTTTTTTTTTTTTTTTTATCTACTGCCATGATATGATATCACAGTAGATACCAAATTATGCTAATGATTCTCATTTATACTGAGCAATTCAGGACATCATGACAAAACACAGTCCAAGAAGTCAAAGGCTGCCCCTGCTGACGTGGCGAACAAGGTGGATGATGCTGTGGCGGCACAGATTGATGATGTGGTGGCATTGAATGATGATGTGGCGGTATTGGATGATGATGTGGAAAAATGTAAAAAGAAACGTAAAAAGGGTAAAGTCTTCACTGCCCCTCTTTTGAAAGGAAATGAAAATACAGAAAATTCGGAATATACATCCAAATTTGAAAGTGAAACCCTAGTTCAAGTCGGCTCTCAGCAAGAAAATGAAGGAAAGGAAGATCCATTTTTGCAAGATAAGAAAAAGAGGAAAAATCAGGTCAACTCAAAATCTGAAAACGAGACTATGAAGCCTCTGAAGAAGAAATCCAAGAAAGTGAAATCCAAAGAGAAAACTGTAAACAGTGAAAAATCAGGGGGTGAAAGTAACAAAAATGTTCGTAACCTTGATGCGGAAAATATGAACTCCGTTGCTTACTTCTCAGCTGATACAAAAGAGCCTTCTGACGAGGCGAAACAATCAAAAGAGCCCGAAAAGAGATTGAAGGGCCAAAACCCTAGTTTGGTTGAGGACATGTCGTATTTGAGTGATGACACCACAAAAGTTGAAAATGATGCAAAAAACGAAGCTATGCGGTACAAAGTGGCTGTAGTGCCACAGAAAGTTCGTTTATGTCTGTTTGAGAATAATGACAATGATGAAGCGATTGAAAATACCATAGATGAAGGTTCTGCAAAGATCAAGAAAGGTATTTGTTTATCATTTAGATACCATGTATATAGCATTGGATGGATTGATATGTTTCTTTTTGAATGGCAATTAATACAGGTTCTGATGGGTCAGAATTAGATGCGGGAACAGATAACACCATCTCTTCCAAAGGTACGTATTTCTACTCTTTTTTTTCTTTTTGTTATCTGCTGTCATGAATCACAGTAGATACCAAATTATGCTAATGATCCTCACTTATACTGAGCAATTCAGGACATCATGACAAAACAAGGTCCAAGAAATCGAAGGCTGCCACTGCTGACATGGCTTCCAAGGATGCTGACGTGGCAAACAAGGTGGATGATGGCGTGGCAGCACTGAATGATGATGTGGCGGCACTGGATGATGTTGTGGCGGCCCTGAATGATGATGCGGTGGATAAGAGCGATGTGTTCACTAAAGGCGATGATGTGGCGAATAAGGCTGATGAGGTGTTCTGTAAAGATGATGTGGCAGCTAGTTTGGAGAAGGAAGTATCTGGCAGTGATGCTGGTAAGCGTGTGTGTTTAAAAAAAGCATCTTTCATGATTTGACAATAAATAACAAACTATTTTAATACTCTCCATGTATTTGATCAATTCAGGTCAGATAATATCATCAGTTTTGACCGATCTTGCACGAGAAAGTGAAGCGAATGAAAACATTGAATCTCAAACCCAAACCAATGCTGATGTGGCAATGGATCCACCAAACCCTAATCCTAAACCTGAACATAAAGCCAAGCGGTGTAAACTGGCGGTACGGAAAGTACCTGTCAAAAGAGGAACTGTGGAACGGGACAGAGCGGATGCTTCTGGACAGAATTCGTCGGTACCTGCTTCTGTTACTGGAACAATTTACAGTAACAATGCGAGTGATGAAGGTTCATTTAATTTTTTTTATCATTTTGATACCTTAATTGGGTGGATTAACAATGTTTATTTTGAATGATAATTAATACAGGTTCTCGTGGGATGGAGAAAATAGATAGTGATGATGGTGTTGCCCTGTCTCAGTAAGTTTTAAATGAATTTCAGTTTCCGTAAAAACAATTGTGAACTGAGGGGATAAAATGCCAAAATTTATAATAATAATAATAATAATAATAATAACTGAGTTTTTTGTTCAGAGCATCAACTGGAACAAAGAAGATGATTAGTGAAAAAAAGGATAAGACTGCAGAGGAACCATCTGAAGCTGAAAAAGAGAACCAAAATGTGGACGTAGTCCATGAGACTGAAGAACGGGACCTACTTGCTCTTTGAATGCCCTAATAACTTTTCCAATTTGGTTTTGTTTTGAGCAGGACTCAAGTGGATAATGACAATTTGGTTTTGTTTTGTTTTGGGCAAGATTCAGTGGATAATGACATGCCATGATCCTTTTGTAAATGAAAATTGATGATCCAAATCCAATGTTGGTGATGTTTTGTGTTATGTTAGAATGTTGGGTATGTTCAGAAGGATCCTATTATTATATCTTATTTTCTTTTCTTTTCCTCTCCTTATTTAACAATGAAGAGTATGATGACAAAATTTCAGATATGGAATATACCACAATACAATCTTGTTTGCTTGTTATGACCCTCGGCCTTATCCTATGCAAATGTTCAAATGTTTGTTCACTCCTATTCAAGTGCAAATGATACTGCAGTACACCTTGTTTCCTTGTTAAATACAGTTGAATATTTGATTTAATTCGTTTGATTTAATTCGCCGAAAATAAAACTCGGGGAGAAATGCACCTTTAGTCCTTGTACTTTATTGTTGCGCACGTTTGGTTCATGTACTTTTAGTTTAGCATTTTTAGTCACTGTACTCTTAAAGTAGTGCATTATTAGTCCCTGATCTAATAGAATATATTAAGTTGGAAAGTTGGATCTTTTGGTGAGGAATTAAAATAGTGCATTATTAGTCCCTGATCTAATAGAATATATTAAGTTGGAAAGTTGGATCTTTTGGTGAGGAATTGAGTTGGAAAGTTGGATTCATTGAATGAATTTTTGTGTAATTTGAGTAAATTGAAAAATAAGATTCACTGCTCAATGGAATGGTGAGATGCGAGAGAGAAAACGAAAGAGAGTTTCTGTTGCTAAATTCAATCCTTACAACAATCAACAGAATGACCTGACACTCTCTACTGCTATTTTATAGCTATAACCAACTCTGATACAGACAATAACAACTTGAATTCAAAAGATAACATTTTGCCTTGGCTTGGTGCACCAGGTCACCATAGACCAGTAAATACTTGACTTATTCAGAACACAATTTCTCATTTAATTCGTCTAACGTGTTATCGCATGAACTGAATTCTCCCCGCGCGGCCCCTATGAGCCCATTAATTGCCATTTGATCCCCATTCATCATATTTTGAAATTAGGATTTCTGAAATTATGTTAATAAGAATGATTGTATAACTATTCTAATGGACTTATCATTTTTTCAGAAATAGATGAGAAAAGTTTACAAATGGATGTTCTGGGAAGGAAAGAAGCAAATTTTATTTTGTTATATAAATTTGGGTTTTTGATTCTATATGGATGTTAGCATTTGTATAGGATTGGATGTTGATGTATGAAATTTTATATTGTAATTGTGCACTGTCAAGTAGATATTGCTTTTGTTTCAATTTGGGCCTTCAAACTTGAATTATAAGTTTAGTTTTTATTGATATTGAATTTTATAGTCACATTGAATTGGTGTAATTTTTTTTTTGCTAAATTATCACACGTGTGGTTTGTACCAAATGCTCATATTAATTCATAAACATTTCACATATTTGTTCATAATTGTACCAGTGGTACCGCTCAAAAGAAAATCATACACAACAAACTATAAACAATGTCACCAAATACATATACATCCTTAAATTCCAAAAATTGCAATAACATCTGTATATTCATGTCAATAAATACAAACAAATAATAGCCACGCATTCATAAATTCAAAACATATAATTATTTACAAAATAGAAAAAAAAAATCCCTGAAACTTTACAAGACAGTAACAAAATATCCATAAAAATTTATACAACACATGTTGCAACTCCATAAAGTCTAAACTTAGCATTCAATCCAAATATATGGATGAGCTGCATACTCCCGAACGAGAAAATGGCTGCATACTCCCAAAAGAGAAAATTAACTATAGAAAGTAATTTTTTTTTGCCAAACACCTCAAATTCTATACTGTCTTCACTACTCTTAAATCATCACTATGACCTGAAAAACAAATAATAAAAGAGGTTAAGTTATAATAAACACCAGATACTATATTTTTCTTCAATTAAGAAGATATTAGCGAAATGATAGTGAAAAGATAATATGAATACTTTTACTAGTGAAGGAGAAATGAGAGAAGGGTATTTGGTAGTATTAAATAAAACTTAACGATGTTAGATATATATGATATTCTTGAAGTTTCGAAAGGGTAAATTTAATAAATTTTGTGTTTTGAGATGACAAATATGATATTTTAAGTTTTTATACTGGCAAATATGATATTTTAAGTTTATGAAATAGCATATATTTTAAAGTTTTTGTAATGGCATATATGATATTTTAAAGTTTTCATAGTGGCAAATATGATATTTTAATTTCTATAATGGCAAATGATATTTTAAGCTTATATGAAATTATTTATTTGTTTTTCTGGTTTAGTTGAAATTTCGAAGGAGAACAAGTGAAAGATTGAATTTCAGTACTGGTATAGGAAAAAGAAGCAAATCAAATCTTCTAGATTGTTTTCATTTAAGGTAAATCTTTTCTTTTTTTTGCTTAATTTTCAAGGGAAATTTAGGCGTTTTTTTTAATGTTATTATTTTTGTGATCTCCCTATTCTTGAAATTACTATTTCATTTCTTTGATTTAGTTCTTTCTAATGTTTTTTCGAAATTCAGTCAAGATGTTCAAATTTCGATTTGGTAATTTATGATTTCTGAATTTTTAACTCCGAAATTTTGGTATTTAGTGTGTCTTAGTTTCTTGTTATGCTCTTTATTCATTTTTGCAACTCAGATTTATTTTCTCCCTTATTTATGCTTCTTTACATTTTAGAGATACCGTAGGATTTATGAAATTTCTTATTTTTTATTTTTTCTTTTTAATTTTCGGATATTTAATGTCACATTCACGTTTTTTGATGTTTTAATTATTCTCTATTTTTATTTTTTCAATGAAATTTCTTGTTTTGATTTTATGGTAATTTCTTGGCAATTTAATTTTCCATAATTCTCCATCAAATTCAAGGCATTGACTGATGTTAATGCCAAAATTTGTTGTGTCTGTTGGTGGTAATTTGGGCTACTTTTGATAACGAAGTAATTATGATTTTCATTTTCTAATTAATGGTGATTTTTACTGATTGTGATTGTTCTTTAGCCGTTGATTTTTAGACTTGGGTATGTAATGGTGTTTTTCAAATCCTATATTTTTTTTGTTCATTATGTAAGTTACTAATTTATTTATCATATTAACTACTGTCATTTTTTGCTAATTTCAAATCATAGTTTATTATCGTAATTTATTATTTTACTTCAATAAATTGAGGTCATTATTATTTCGAATATAATGACAAATTATAATTTTGAAAAAAGTGTAAATGTATTCTTTTCCCTTTTAAATTATAATTATCTTAGGTTATTAATCATATTCAATTAATTTTTTCAGGTGTGAAAATGACTTTTAAAGATGGTCAATTGTTGTTTGAATCTTTTTTATTTTCCATAAATTTAGGCGTTTTTTTTATGTTATTATTTTTGTGATCTCCCTATTCTTGAAATTACTATTTCATTTCTTTGATTTAGTTCTTTCTAATGTTTTTTCGAAATTCAGTCAAGATGTTCAAATTTCGATTTTGATGGTAATTTGCGATTTCTGAATTTTTAACTCTGAAATTTTGGTATTTAGTGTGTCTTAGTTTCTTGTTATGCTTCTTTACATTTTAGAGATACCGTAGGATTTATGAAATTTCTTATTTTTTATTTTTTCTTTTTAATTTTCGGATATTTAATGTCACATTCACGTTTTTTGATGTTTTAATTATTCTCTATTTTTATTTTTTCAATTAAATTTCTTGTTTTGATTTTATGTTAATTTCTTGGCAATTTAATTTTACATAATTCTCCATCAAATTCAAGGCATTGACTGATGTTAATGCCAAAATTTGTTGTGTTTGTTGGTGGTAATTTGGGCTACTTTTGATAACGAAGTAATTATGATTTCATTTTCTAATTAATGGTGATTTTTACTGATTGTGATTGTTCTTTACCTGTTGATTTTTTGACTTGGGTATGTAATGGTGTTTTTCAAATCCTATATTTTTTTTGTTCATTATGTAAGTTACTAATTTATTTATCATATTAACTATTGTTATTTTTTGCTAATTTCAAATCATAGTTTATTATCATAATTTATTATTTTACTTCAATAAATTGAGGTCATTATTATTTCGAATAAAATGACAAATTATAATTTTGAAAAAAGTGTAAATATATTATTTTCCTTTTAAATTATAATTATCTTAGGTTATTAATCATATTCAATTAATTTTTTCAGGTCTGAAAGTGATTTTGGAAGATGGTCAATTATTGTTTGTAATCTTTTTTATTTTCCATAAATTTATTGTGATAATTTGTGCAGTGGTAATTTGCAATTGTTAATGGAATAATAAATTCTTTTCTATAAAAAGGACTCAATATATAGATTACTTAGCATGTGGAAATTATATGTTATTATATAAATGCCTTTGTTATATATCAGAGGATCAATTTATCAGTATATTGATTGATTAGATTAATTGTTTGAAGTAAAATTATTCTATAATCAAAGGCAACTATTATCGAAGGCAACAAAAAATAAATTTCATTGAAAAATTGCGACCCTCTTTTCTTGTTTCTTTGCTAACCAGACAATGTATCGATACAGAACTGGTATGATATCAATTCAAATTAGAAGCTTTTTTTATTGAAAAACAAATTTTGGGATTTCAGGAAAATTCTACATTAAAAAAGAAAATGATGAAACGAACAAGGATCATAAAAGCATACATTCTGCAATTTCACAACGAGTACTCAAAAGTAATCACAACATAACTGGAAAAGTAACCACACAACATAATATTATTTCACTTCAAATCTATTTGAGATCATCATTATCATGAGGACTTGAGCGTCCTTGGAGTTGTTTCATGGCATCATCTATGGCTGGCATTGCATCGCAGAGGATTTTCCACTCTTCGACCGTCAAGCTTATCTCTATTTATGCACCCCATCATTTGATTACATCCAAAATTAATAGTTAGGGCTTATTCAAATTTAAAAGGGAGCACTTTTTTTTTAATTAAAGGGGCTTTTTTAGATTTGAAAGGGAGCACTTTGTTATATATGATTGTGAATCGCTCAATAATATATCAAATTGATTTTATATAGAAATATCATTGAAATAGCAATACTGAAATGGATGATTAAAGACAATTTCAAGAATGACCCTTCATTTTGTATTTTCTACCAGATTTAAAAAAGAAGAAAATTGAACGGGGGTTAAGATAGAAACCTGTTGGACTAGGGAAATTCCTCGCTACCGCTTTCAAAATACTGGTGAATAGAAACAACTATTCTTCCCCCGTAACGTTGTATGACGACTTTCATCAAATTGGACAACTGCTTTGTAATTATAATTTCAAACACAACCACCACCAAATAACATTTTATCAAATAAAGAAAGGTATATATTTGTATATTCAGTACCTCTAACATGATCTCCTCTATTTTCTTTTCCATCATTTTCTCCACTCCATCATTCTCCATTTTTTCTTTCTATTTTTATATGACTTTCTATTCTGATGTGAGGCTTGTTTAGCACCACTTTTATATTGACATACCATAATGTATAGGCCTTAATCATAAATAGCACGCATTTCCAAATGCATGAAGCATTTAGATTTTTGAGAATTAAGATATTTACACCCTTTGAACTTCTCTTTGGTTTTGAGAATGAAGATATTATATGTATTTAAGTTTTGTATTTATTATCCAGTAACAAAATACCTTACTTTATCTCCACTGCTATTATGAACCCTACATGATTTATTTAAGTACGTAAAAG
>JAJHPC010000020.1:10279224-10304224 GCA_024447665.1 Juncus inflexus | reverse complement strand
CCCAAATTTATGCCTTACGCTAAGCTCTCGCCCGAAGGTTATAACGTTGGACCGCAGAAAGGACAAGTCACCAAGTCGCTAAGTCCCCGAAATCGACATGCCCCCAAAGGTGGCAGGGGCATTTGGGAGCTCATCCCGTCTGATGCGACAAGTCGCTAAGTTGGCGCTATGACAAGTCCGACCCGGCACATCAAGCGCCGGGGCGCGCCCGCACGGGCTTGGGGGCGACATAAGGCACTTGACTCTTTTGTCCAGTTTAACCGGGAAGGGCGAGTCCGTAAGTCGCAAAGCCCCCTAGATCGGTTGTCCGAAACGGCCGTCGGGCGTCCATCGTTCTTGGGCCGCCGCCCTACGCTTCGTAAGACGGGTGGGATTTGGAACGGTGGGCGGTCAATGAACGAGCGCCCGGGCGCCCCATCGTTTGTCCGAAACGGCGTTCGGTCCCGGACGACGGTCGGTCGGCCCATCGTTTTCCCAAAACGACGGTCGTTTTCGGGGCCGCGCCCAGGTGGGAAAACATGTAGTAACGCATGACCTTTCATCCCCGGGGGGTGGCTGGGGGGTTATGCCTATTCGGATATATAGTAGGGAGGGGGTAGGCTCCCTACTAATTATATGGGGAGGTGTATGCTCGAGCGAATTTCAAAAAATGAGGGTCGGAAATGGTGGTCGTTTTTGGGCCGTCGCCACAAGCTCGGCCGAGAGGGTTCGGATCTGGCCGGACGATATTGGCGCACGCCTCAAGGCGGGGGCCGGTCCGTGAACGGACGCTCCGGCGCCCCGTTGGTTGTCCAAAACGGCCGTCGGGCGTCCATCGTTCTTGGGCCGCCGCCCTACGCTTCGTAAGACGGGTGGGATTTGGCCGTACGCACCGGTTGCTCGGTTGGAATTCATTAGGCTTCTCCTAGCATACGCATCAATTAAATGGTTCACGCTCTTTCAAATGGATGTTAAGAGTGCGTTCCTAAATGGATTTCTCGAAGAAGAGGTCTACGTCGAGCAACCTCCCGGCTTCAAGGATCCCACCAATCCCGACCATGTGTACAAGTTGACGAAGGCATTATACGGGTTGAAGCAAGCACCTCGGGCTTGGTATGGACGGCTTTCTTCATTTCTAGCTTCTCACGGATTCGAATGAGAGAAGAGCGACTTGACACTTTTCACAAAGAAAAGCAAAGACTCAATTATATTAATTCAAATTTCTGTTGATGACATTATTTTTGGATCTAGTGATGCGGCACTTGCCGAATAATTTTCTGTCTTAATGCGTATTGAGTTCGAGATGAGCACGATGGGTGAACTAAACTTCTTCCTTGGATTGCAAATCAAACAAACCGGTGATGGTATCTTTATTAACCAAGTGACATACACATGTGAACTACTCAAAAGATTCGGTATGGACCAAGGAAAGACGAGCGATACGCCAATGGTGAAAGACGTAAAACTCGACGCCGATGAATCGGGTGAATCGGTAGACATTTCCAGTTATCGAGGTATGATCGGTAGTTTACTTTATTTAACGGCTAGCAGACCTCACATTATGTTTGATGTATGTTTGTGTGCCCGATTTCAAACAAACCCCAAAGTTTCACACCTAAATGCGGTTAAAAGGATTTTTAAATACCTAAAAGGGACAATAAACTTAGGGTTATGGTATGGCCGTCCGTGACGTGAGTCTGTCACTTTTGGGATATACGGATGCCGACTTTGCGGGATCTAAAGTGGATCGAAAGAGCACAAGTGGGACATGTCAATTTTTTGGAGGAAATTTGGTCTCGTGGTCGAGTCGAAAACGGAACTCGGTCGCTCTTTCATTGGCGAGGCGAGAATATGTCGCCGTCGGAAGCCGCCTGTGCTCAACTCTTATGGCTGAATCGGACTTTAGGCGACTACGGACTCAACTTTCGAAAAGTTCCAATCCCATGGACAATACGAGTGCAATCCGCATCGCCAAAAATCCCGCGCAACACTCAAAGACGAAATATATCGAGATTCGCCATCATTTTATTCGGGATCACGTCGACAAAGAGGATGTCGCAAGTATTTCACATTGGAACGGATGATCAAGTCGTGGATATCTTCACAAAACCGCTAGCTTATGCTCGGTTCTCTAATCTTTGATTAAAGCTCGGTATGCTTGAATTAAAAGATTAATTTCTCATTTATATTCTCTCTTTTATGAGTTTTGGGCATTTTAAATGAATTCTCCTCACTTTCAAATTTTTTTTTCTTGTTAAATTTTTTTTTGTCTCCTCCGTTTTGGTTTTTGAAAAAACATTTACTTGAATTTCAATCCTTTTATATAAGTTAATAAAGAAAATTTTCAATTGGAATAAAATTTTTTGAGCAAAACCACTAGCGAAACATCATTTACCTTAATACCCCGTCTCAGTCCGTTCCCAACGGAATACACCCAAAATTCAACCCCAATACAGGAGCAAATTTCGCGAACGGACTACTCCGTTCGCAACGGACCCTCAACGGAACTTCCGTTGGCAACGGAAGTGTTCCGTTGCCAACGGATTGTGCGAATTCCGGTTTCCGGACCTATTTTCCAAGAATCCAAATTCCAAATCCCATTAATAACCGGCGCTTCCTTTCCTTTCTCTCCCAAATCTCTTAAACCTCCATTAACACCCCCCTCTCTCTTCCCCAAAACTCTAAACCCTAACCTCAAATTTCACCCAACTAACCACCTCCTCCAAGCCTTCTCACCTCCAAACCTCATCTAATCATCTCTAAACGCCAAATCTCAACCAAATCCACTCTCAAAATTCCCAAATAACCTCAAACGATTTGGAGTTGAAGCTTTCTTGGTGGGACTCGGTAGCCACCATTCTTCCGATTCTTTCGCCAAATCGACCTATCGGCACCTCTCTCTTCAAAGATTCACCAAGAGTTTGCTTTAACTTCATCTCTCTTTATCAATTTCTCAATATTTCAACCTTACAAATGGCACCAAAATCGAAAACAGGAATCAAAACGACGGCCTCCAAACAAAAGACTCCGTCAAACCCCGAATTGGATTTTAATAACAAGAAAAATACCTTCTTTTTCAAAACACCGGGCGCGTAAGATAAATTTCACGACAAACTAAGCGCGAAAAATGCATGCGAGATTTTAGTAACGGGATGATCATTAGGGTCATCGTTAGGTATGCACTGAATCATGACGAGGAATGTGAGTGACCAAGATGGGATTTGTTCGTCTCGTCATGACGGAGATATCTCTGGGCCTCCCGATGAACTAGGATGAAGGAAATGCATGGCCATGCTCAAAATGGATTAACATGTGTTGTTAATATCATTTTATATTTACTCGATCTAATTCTCGATCGGGAAAGAGACTTTGATCAAACTCAAGGATGACATATTACCGTGCCTTGTGATCAAGACGCATATTGTAGAGCAAAATGAATAAGCAAATGTCTATTCGGATACGTTTATGATCGCCGATCATTTCATTTAACATGGGTAGTCATGACATCGGTCTAGAGATTACTCATGACTTACGATCTTTAGAAGATCGTTGCCGCCGTTAAATGAAACCAACACGGTCACACAATGAACTCCATTCGTATAGGATGAATATGCCTCAAAACAATTATACATATGATGTATAAATTGGTGAACGAAATAATCAATTATTGGATAATTGATTGAACAAAACAGATTCCATTCCGTTGGCAACGGAATAGTTCCTTTCCCAACGGAATATATAGGAAAACTGTAACAACCTTAGCTGCCAAGTATTTCGTTATGGAAATGCCTATTCCGTTGGCAACGGAATAGGCGCAGATTAGGGTTTTAGTTATGGTAACCGAGCAATCGTTCGCCTCGCTCTCTAGTATAAATAGAAGGGCATGGTCTCTCTATTTGATATACAATTTAGAAGCCTAAGAGGTCGTCTTTACGTAAGAGAGAGAGAGAGAGAGAGAGAGAGAGAGAGAGAGAGTTTTGAGAGATATTCGGAAAGTATTTCCGGACTTGTCTAGCCAAGTCCGGTTATTCCGTTCGAGTGAAGTTCGCGTGGATACGAGTAGAGGTTCTCTATCTTGAGAACTTGCGAGCGATCTATCTTCATCCCTAGGAGAAGAAGCTATCTCTCGAGACGAGCTTCAAGAAGAGTTTCGCGAGCCGAGCTTCAAGAAGGAGTTCTTCGCGCCGAGCAATAGGAAGGAGCTTGGCGAGCTGAGCTTCGGGAAGGATACGGTTGCGAGTCGGAAAAGTTAAGACCTATATCCGTTCCTTGTCTAGCGGATCGGGAAGATCCGAGGTATAAATTTTAATGGCTAATCTCGTACTTTTATTCCCTTAACGTAGATCCTAGGGCAGGTTAAATCCATAGGTTCCGCCGCGCATGTAACGTACATGGCTATGGATTTCCCAACAAGTGGCATCGGGCGTTCGTTAAGGAAATAATCGTCGATTAAATATTTAAAATTTAGTAAATTCTAGTATGACAAATTTTAGGGTTTTGAAACTATTATTTCAAAACATCATGGAAATAGTTTCTAGGAATATAATATTGGATATTATGATTCTCTCGGAGTTTCGAAAAATAGTTTTTTGAAATCCGTTTTGGAAACAAAACTAAAATAAAAGAAGATACGAATTTCCAAGCACGTCTCCGTTGAGAACGGAGTACTTCCGTTGAGAACGGAATAGTTCCGCTCCGAACGGAACAGTTCCGTTCCAACGGAATAATGCTAATTTTGCGAGAAACCCTAATTTTTTGTTATACACGGAATTTAAATATACAAATATGGTATGAGCTTTAGATCCGTGATTGTTACGTGATGTAATTTTGTGTGTGAATGCCTGTAATATTTTCTAATATCTATGGCAACCAAGTGAGTTGTCCAAAGTTGTAATTATGGCAACCCGTGAGTTGTCCAAATTTGTAAATTACCTTTTCTAGCTATAGGATTGTTGTTAGAATTGATATTATTTCAAGACTTCAAGGCAAGAGATCTTGGCGCAATCTTCGGAAGATAGCATTGGATCTTCGCACACACAACGAAGGGTTCGTTGAAGATTACTCCTGCAATCTAGAGATAGATCTAGAATTAGGAACCTCATGATCGCTCGTGAGGATTAGGCTCATACCATATTTAACTTAGGTTCTGTGATGTTTATATTTTATAAATCTAAAACAAAATCCTTCAGAATATTAAGTAATGAAGTGCCTCCCATGTCACTGTAACCCTCAGTACACAGACAGTTTTCCACATGGGTCATGCCGGAGCTGGGCGTGTGGGGATTGTCTGGGGAAAGGGGCACGCGGGAAGAAGTGACTAGCACAAGTCATGCATGAGTTGAGTGTGCTGGAAACTGCTTTGTCGATACTCATACGTGGTTAAACTTAACTGAGCAAGCAAGTCGGACTTGGGCTCAGGGCACAAGATGGGATAATACACCGAGTATAAGATACTCATTCCATAAAAGAAAATAGTTGCATATGATGCAATTGGGAAGTGTTCCTACCTAAATAGTTGAGCATTAAGGGTTGCGCCGGAGCGCACTTACCGCTCAATGAAATACGGATCTTGACTCACTATGAAACCTCAATCATTTGAAGGTGGTTGATTTGAAGAAAAATAGTGGGAGTACAATATAAGAAACACCAAAACAAAACAACCCCAATGAATAAATAATAATGGCACTTTACATTTTAACTTGTAGAATAATGGCAAATAATAATTCAACCGGGTTGAATTTGCGATCTATCCTTGAGAAGGATAAGCTCAATGGGTTTAACTTCCTTGACTGGTTTAGAAACCCGAGAATTGTTCTCAAGGCCGACAATAAACCGTATGTCATAGAAAAGGCTTACCCAGAGGAACCAGAACAGGGAGCCCCAAGGGCTGCCCGAGATGCGTGTGCTAAATACATCAAGGACAATATGGAGATAGCTTGTCTCATGCTAGCGACCATGACCTCCGAGCTTCGAAGCGACCGGAGGATGCTTACGATATGATCGTAACTCTCAAGGAAATGTTCCAAGAGCAGGCTAGAGTTGAGCGCTACAAAGCGACCGTCTCTCCGCCCGACACGAGATGGCTGAAGGTTCATCTATGAGTGCTCATGTACTCAAGATGAAGAGCTATCTTGATCAATTGGAGAGACTTGGTTCAGCTATGCCCGAGAGAATTGATTGTTGACATAATTCTCGGGTCGTTACCTCCTTGTTTTAAGCAATTCATCATGAACTATAATATGCATCGGATGTAGAAATCCATCACCGAGTTGCATGGGATGCTTAAGAACGCACAGGAGGACATGAAGACAAATGTTGTCAAAGATGTTCTAATGGTTCACAAGAAGAAGGGTAAGAAGACCGGGAATAAGAGCAAGGGTAAAGGCAAGGTGTTGCCTAAACCTAAGATCAAGAAAGACAAGGAGGGAGTTTGCTTCCATTGCAACAAGGTTGGCCATTGGAAGAGAAACCGCAAACTCTATCGGGGACGAAATCAAGAAGGATAGTGTGACTACCGCTTCAGGTATTTTTGTTATTGAAACTAATTCACTTACTCCTAAATCTTGGATATTGGATACCGGGTGTGGTACTCACATTTGTAATGATGTGCGGGGACTACGAAGGAGTAGAAGATTAGCTAAGGGCGAAGTCAACCTGCGTGTGGGAAATGGAGCGAGAGTTGATGCATTACCCGTAAGAACTTATTTATTGACTTTGCCTAGTGGACTTGTATTAGTACTTAATAATTGTTATTTTGTACCTGCTATGAGCAGAAATATTATTTCTATTTCTAGTCTAGCTTTGGATGGTTATAAATTTGTTATTGAGAATAATAATTGTTCTATCTTAAAGGATAATCTTTTTTATGGAAATGTTCTATTAGAAAGAGGTCTTTACGTGCTAGATCTTAACAAAGAGAATTATAAGTCCATATATAACATTAACACTAAACAATTTAAACCGAATGACTCAAATATAACATACCTCCGACACTCGTCGCTTAGGACATATAAATGAGAAACGCATTTGTAAACTCCACTCTCATGGACTTTTAGACTCATTTGATTTGGAATCATTTGAGACGTGCGAGTCTTGTTTACTTGGCAAGATGACTAAGAAGCCCTTCACAAAAGTTGGAGAAAGGGTCAATGACTTATTAGTACTCATACATACCGATGTATGTGGACCAATGAGTACGCCCGCTAGAGGTGGGTATCGGTACTTCATAACTTTCACGGACGACTTCGGTAGATATGGTTATGCCTACCTAATGAAACACAAGTCCGAATCCTTTGATGTGTTCAAAGAATTAAAGAATGAAACACAGAATCAACTTGGCAAGAAAATTAAAGCACTTCGATCCGATCGAGGAGGCGAGTATCCGAGTCGGGAATTTGAGGATCATCTCAAAGAATGTGGAATAGTTTCACAACCGACTCCTCCGGGAACTCCTCGGTGGGATGGAGGGTCCGAAAGGAGGAATCGAACCTTATTGGATATGGTTCAATCGATGATGAGTCAAACGAATATTTCAACGTCTTTCTGGGGTTATGCTCTTGAGACAACCGCATTCATACCGAACAAAATTCCATCAAAGGCGGTTCAAAAGACACCATATGAGATATGGATGGGGAATAGCCCTAAGCTATCTTTTCTTAAGATTTGGGGATGTGAGGCTTATGTCAAACGTCAAGTTTCCGATAAGCTCGGACCCAAATCCGATAAGTGTCTGTTCGTGGGATATCCTAAAGAGACAAGAGGATATTACTTTTACAACCCATCGGAAAATAAAGTGTTTGTTGCCCGCAATGGTGCTTTCTTAGAAAGAGAATTTGTCTCCATGAGAAGCAGTGGGAGTAAAGTACAACTCGAAGAAATTCGAGACTCACCTACGATTCTGTAACCTATGATGGAAGACCGAACAAGCTCTCAAAGAGTTGGTGAGCTTGAAACACAAATGACTCAACTTAGATCTAGTAGGATTCTTCATGACCCCGAGAGATACGGATTTATCGTGTCTAATGATGATGATGTGACATTCATAGATGATGAACCCACGTCCTACCAAGATGCTATGAAGAGTCCCGACTCTCAGAAATGATTAGAGGCCATGAGAGCCGAGATGCAATCCATGCAACACAATCAAGTTTGGAATTTGATTGACCCATCTGAAGGCTTGAAGACCATCGGATGTAAGTGGGTCTTCAAGAAGAAGACTGACGTGGATGGAAAGGTACAAACCTACAAAGTAAGGCTTGTGGCGAAAGGTTTCAAACAAGTTCATGGTATTGACTATGACGAAACTTTCTCACCTGTAGCTATGCTTAAATCCATCAGAATTCTGTTAGCCATAGCAGCATATGCAACCCGAGGGTTTTGTCAATCCTAAGAATTCTGGTAAGGTTTTCAAGCTTCAGAAATCCATCTATGGATTGAAGCAAGTATCTCGAAGTTGGAACCTTCGTTTTGATGAAGCCATCAAAAGTTTAGGTTTTACCAAAAGTGAAGGTGAGCCTTGTGTTTACATGAAGTTCAGTGGGAGCACGGTAGTATTCCTGGTGCTTTACGTAGATGACATATTACTCATGGGAAATGACGTCCCAACATTATTGAACATCAAGAAATTGTTGGGAGATAGTTTCTCGATGAAAGACCTAGGAGAAGCCTCCTACGTGCTAGGAATCGGGATATATAGAGATAGATCTAGAAGGTAGAAGTTAAAGATAATAAATAAATGCCCACGGCTAATGCAACAAGTCTTGCTCCATTTCCCACCCGCAGGTCAACTTCACCTTTCGTTAATCTTCTACTCCTTTGCAGCCCCTGCACATTATTACAAATGTGAGTACCGCATCCGGTATTTAATACTCAAAATAAGGAAGTAGATAAATTAATTTCAATAACATTAATACCCGAAGTAGTAGTCTCACTACTCTTCTTCTTCTTCTTTAGATCCTCCAAGTAGGCTCCGACAATTTCTTTTCCAATGGCTTGATTTGTTGCAGAAGAAACAAGCACCCTCCTTGGGTTTCTTGCTCTTAGGTTCGAACAACACCTTGCCCTTACCTTTTCCCTTGACTTTGCCCTTGATTTTTCTCTTCTAACCCTTGCCTTTCTGAACCAAGAGAACATAGTTGACAACATTTGACTTCATAGTCCCCTCGAAGTTCTTCAGCATGCCGTGCAACTCTGTGAGACTCTTGTCCATGTTATGCATATTATAGTTCATTATAAATGGCTTGAAATTCGGAGGAAGAGACCTAAGGATCAAATCGGTAGCCATCTCATTGCCTACCTTTGCCCCCTGGTTTCTCAAGTTGATCAAGGTACCCCTTCATTTTCGGAATATGAGCACTCACCGAGGAGTTGGGAACCATCTTACAACTTGCTAATGCACAATGTGCATTATACCTCTCATTTCTAGCTTGCTCTTGGAACATTTCCTTGAGCTGTGCCAACATTGGAAATGCCTCTAAATTTTCAAACTGCTTTTGAAGATCGGCATCCATGGTGGCTAACATGAGACATGTCACATCATTAGAGTCACTTGTATGCTTGGAATAAGTATCTATTACTTCTTGATCAGCATCATTAGCGGGCTGGTTAGGAATGGACCTTTCAAGGACATAGTTCTTCCTTTCTTGTTTGAGAACAATTCTTAAATTTCGATGCCGAGTCAAGGAAGTTTTTCCCATTGAGCTTGTCCTTCTCAAGGACGAATCGCAATGTTAAAGTTGATGTGTTGTTTGTTGTCATTTTCTACATAGAATTAAATGCAGGTTTATATTAATATGTGATTTGAGATATTTTAATATAATTTTAACTCCCACTATTTTATTGAAATCAATAACCCTCAAATGTATTGATTCGGAAATTTTAAATTTAAATTTCATAGTGGGCCAAGATCTATATTTCAACAAGTTCCAAGTGAGCTTTGGCTCATCGCCTAGAACCTAATTATTTAGGTAGGAACATTTCCAATTGTATCTCATACAACTCTTGATTAATCCATAGGATGAGCATCATATGCTCGGCGTATGCATCCTATCATATGCCCCGAACCCAAGTCCGACTAGATAGTTCAGTTGAATCTAACCATGTCTAAATATCGAGAATCACCATTTCTCGCTTCTTATCACCCTAAGATTATGCTAATTCACTATGCTTTGGCATACCCAAATTTTGCATGATCGAAGCGATGATAAGTATAGATACATGGGAGGCATTTCTATGACATAACTTAGTTGTTTTATTTTATCATGTATTTCATCAACGAATATCACATGTACGAGATAAAATAAATATGATATGATATAACATGGCCTTGATGATCTAAATGAGCCAATCATTAAGATCATTTCCTAAGATACATTCAACCACAAGGCATTGATGAACTCCTTTATCTCCATGATGCGTATGAGGTGGACGGTGAACTCTTTCATCTCCATGATGTGTATGATCGTGGTAGTTATATTATATATAAAATGAACGGAACCATGCCCGTCACAATTAACCATCAAAATAAATTACATCTCATCAACCAAGAACGGAACCATGCCCGTTTTTACATACATATATATATTACATATATCACATCATCACACACAAATCACAACCATTCATCACATATCTAATAGGACATGTTATATGCATTATGTTGTACTTTAAACCAATTTATGAAATATGTATAAGGCGTCACGAATATGAAATTCGGGGTCTACAATTAATCTATGCGTGAGTGCGGGGTTCGGGGCTCCCGAAAATCTATGGTTTTAAGTTTGTTATTGAGAATAATAACTTTACCCGAAGTTAAGAAAACCTTTTCTATGCGAATGGTCAATTGGACAATGGTCTTTATGTTTTAAATCTTGATCATGAACATTACAAGTCTATTTATTGCATTAATACAAAGAGATTTAAATCTAGTGATTTGAATCCGACATATTTCCGGCATTGTCGTTTAGGACACATAAATAAGAAATGGATTTCTAAACTCCACTAATATGGACTTTTACACTCATTTGATTTAGAATCATTTGAGACGTGTGAATATTGTTTATTAGGTAAGATGACAAAGGCTCCTTTCGAAAGAGAGGTGAGAGGGCAAGTGAGTTATTGGATCTCATACATACGGATGTATGTGGACCAATGAGCATACCGACTAGAGGTGGTTTTCGATACTTCATTACTTTTACCGATGACTTAAGTAGATATGGATATGTTTACTTAATGAAACATAAATCCGAATCATTTGAATTGTTCAAAATTTTGAAGAGTGAAGTAGAAAACCAGCTAGGTAAGAAAATAAAAGCACTTCGATCGGATCGAGGTGACGAATATTTAAGCCTAGAGTTTGATGATCATCTTAAAGATTGTGGAATAGTTTCACAACTTACTCCACCTGGAACACCTCAATGGAATGGTGTCTCGGAAAGGAGAAACCAAACTTTATTAGATATGGTTCGGTCTATGATGAGACAAACAGATCTTCCGATAGCCTTTTGGGGTTATGCCATTGAGACCGCCGCGTTCATACTAAACATAATTCCATCAAAAGCTATTCAAAAGAATCCATATGAGATATGGACTGGGAGGAGCCCCATATTGTCTTTTCTAAAGATTTGGGGTTGTGCGGCTTATGTGAAGCGTCAAATTTCGACAAGTTAACAATGAAAATCGATAAATACTTATTTGTGGGATATCCTAAGAAACTAAAGGATATTACTTTTACAACCCATCCGAGAACAAAGTATTTGTTGCTCGAAATGGTATCATTTTGGAAAGAGAAATTATTTCTAAAGGAACTAGTGGGAATAAAGTACACCATGAAGAAATTCAAGATCCACTAATTAGCAATGAACAGCCATTGGAAGATCCAATAGTCTCTTCAAGAGTTGACGAGTTCGGTCTTGAAACACAAGATGCTCCTCGTAGATCCGGTAGAGTTCGTCATGAGCCCGAGAGATATGGATTTCTCATGATTGATGATAAAAATATGGCGCTCATAGACGATGAACCCACATCTTACCAAGAAGCTATGAAGGATACCGATTCTCATAAATGGTTAGAAGCCATGAAAACTGAGAAGTAGTACATCTACGATAATCAAGTTCGGAACTTAATTAATGCACCTGAAGGTTCTAAGACCATTGGGTGTAAATGGGTTTTCAAAAGGAAAACTGACATGGACGGAAATGTGCATACCTATAAAGCGAGACTTATTGCGAAAGGTTTCCGACAAACTCATGGTATAGAGTATGACGAAACCTTCTCACCCGTTGTCATGCATAAATCGATTAGAATTCTTCTTGCCACAGCTGCATATTATGACTATGAGATATGGTAAATGGATGTCAAAATAGCTTTTCTTAATAGAAATTTACTCGAGGATGTGTATATGACACAACCCAAGGGTTTTGTAGATCCTAAGAATTACGGTAAGGTTTGCAAATTGCAGCGATCCATTTACGGATTAAAGCAAGCATCTCGGAGTTGGAATCTTCATTTTGATGAAGTAATCAAAGGTTTTGGTTTTATCAAAAATGAAGATGAACCTTGTGTTTACAGGAGGGTTAGTTGGAGTGCAATAGTTTTTCTAGTATTTTATGTAGATGATATATTACTCATTGGAAATGATGTTCCGACTTTAACAAATGTTAAACATTTTTAGGTAAGTCTTTTGCAATGAAGGACCTAGGAGATGCCGCTTATATACTCGGCATTAAGATCTATAGAGATAGATTTAAAATGCTCATAAGTCTAAGTCAAAGTACCTATATTGACAAAGTGTTGACACGATTTCGAATGGAAGATTCGAAAAGAGGTTTCAAAGCAATGTCACATGGCATAAAATTGAGTAAGACTCAACGTCCTGCTATTAGATATATCATGTATGCAATGCTTTGTACTAGACCGGATGTATCATATGGATTAAGTATAATTAGAAGATATCAATCGATCTCGGTGAAAGTCATTGGACAGCAGTCAAGAATATTCTGAAGTACTTGAGAAGAACTAAAGATTCATTCTTGGTTTATGGAGGATTTGAAAGTGAGCTAGTTATAACAGGTTACACGGTCTCAAGCCTTCAAACCGACAATGATGATTTTAGATCGCAATCTGATTATGTGTTTTGTTTGAATGGAGGTGCAATAAGTTGGAAAAGTTCCAAACATGACATTGTAGCGGATTCTACAACGTAAGCGAGTACATAGCAGCTTCGAAGCGGCTAAGGAAGCAGTTTGGATGAAGAAGTTCATTGAAGAACACGGTGTGGTTTCTAATATCGCAAATCCCTGTGGATCTTTATTGTGACAACAATGGGGAAATCGCACGAGCAAAGGAACCAAGATCGCATCAGAGAGGCAAACACATACTTCGATGTTTCCATTCGATCAGGGAGATCATTGCGAGAGGAGATATTAAAATATGCAGAGTTGATGGTGATGATAATGTTGCCGATCCGTTGACTAAACCACTTTCTCAAGCAAAGCATGAGGGTCAAGCTAGGTCGATGGGTATTTTATACTTGTTAGATTTGGCCTAGTGCAAGTGGGAGATTGTTAGTAGAATGCCCTAGGCCAATATATTTGAGACCTAGATGCATGGATTGTGTTAAACAAACAAAGTGTGTTTATTTAGAGATATTTTATATAATAAATGCGTATTGGTTATTTTATTCTTATTACTAAAATGAAACTTGAATGTGATATTCAGCTTTATAACATCAAAGTATGTGACTTTGATAGTAAAACTATAAAGTATTATGAATAATATTCTAAACTATCCCCGATCATTCATAGGATGCTTGTGAGACAAACATAATTTATGATAAGCTATAAATATACATCGGTATGTTAGTTGACTATTGGTCACGTTTTACCGATCATGAATAAGAGTTATTAAGTCATTAACGTAAGTATATATTGGAGACCGTACACCGGATTGACCCACTCGAGAATACTACATGGTTCGTGTCGGTTTGTGATTCGGGTTGAAACCGTGGTTATGTTTGGAGAATCGGTTTGTTTGGAGAATCGTTTTGTTTGGAGAATCGGTTTGTTCGGAGAATCGGTTTGTTTTGAGATCAATGAGATTGGTTTGTGAGACCGATTAGGCGAAACATTCAAAGGATCGGTTTGGAAACCGATTTGGAATCGGGCAAAGAAAAGCGTCAACCAAATTCGCTTTCGATCATCACGGATTAAGCGTAATCCGAAGGTACAAAGTTATGAAGTTTTCTTTGATTTAATTGTAATTCACGGATCCTTCTTTCGGGTTTCGAATTCGATTTTGTTTCGTTTTTGTTTTTCCGTTGCGTTATGAACGGTAGAAACCCAACATGGCCATGCTCAAAATGGATTAACATGTGTTGTTAATATCATTTTGTATTTACTCATTCTAATTCTCGATCGGGAAAGAGAGTTTGATCAAACTCAAGGATGACATACTTCCATGCCTTGTGATCAAGATATATATCGTAGAATAAAAGGAATAAACAAATGTCTATTCGGATAGGTTTACGATCGCCGATCATTTCATTTAACATGGGCGAGTCATAACATCGGTCTAGAGGTTACTCATGACTTACGATCTTTAGAAGATCGTTGCCAACGTTAAATGGAACCTACACGGTCACACGTTGAACTCCATTCTTACGGGATGAATATGCCTCAAAACAGCTATACATATGACGTATAAATTTGTGAACGAAATAATTAATTATTGGATAATTGATTGAGTAAAACAGTGTCATTCCGTTGGCAACAGAATAGTTCCGTTCCCAACGGAATATATATATGGAAACTGTAATAACCTTAGCTGCCAAGTATTCCGTTATGGAAATACCTATCCCGTTGGCAACGGAATAGTTCCGTTGGCAATGGAATAGACGCAGATTAGGATTTTGATTTATGGTAACCGAGCAATCATTTTTTAAATAGGCGCATAATAGGCACAGATTAGGCGCATATTATTTAAATAGAAGGGCGCGAGTCTCTCTTCTCTACATACAATTCGAAGCCTTAGAGGCCGTCTATTACACGTAAAAGAGAGAGAGAGAGTTTTGAGAGATTTTCGGAAAGTATATCCGGACTTGTCTAGCCGAGCCGGTTATTCCGTGCGTCTGGAGTTCACATGGATACGAGTTGATGTTCTCTATCTTGAGAACTTGCGAGCGTTCGATCTTCATCCCTAGGAGAAGCAAGGAGGTTCGTGAGTCGAGATTCGGGAAGAAGAATGTTGCAAGTCGAAATGTTCGGACCTACATCCGTTCTTCGTCTCGCGGATCGGGAAGATCCGAGGTATAAATTTTAATAGCTAATCTCGTACTTTTATTCCCTTAACGTAGATCCTAGGTCGGGTTAAATCCATAGGTTCCGCTGCGCATGTAACGTACATGGCTATGGATTTCCCAACAACTATGGTATAAGGCGAAGAAACGAGAAATAGTGGAGCTTGATAGATTTAGAAGAAGAGACGAAGGAGACATCAGCGTTGTTCCTAGGACCATAAGTGGGAAGAGGCGAAGTCGGGGATAGCCTTCCCCTCATCCAACTTATTTATATTTGGAGATTCCCTATACTCGGACCTGTTTTCTTCTTGTGGATCCCCCCCCCCCCCAATCCCCTGCAGGCCCTATGGGGATCTACATCTCCACAAGGATTGGGCCGACATTTTGACAGTTAAAAAAGAGACCCCAAAGGATTTCCTTCGGTTCAGTCTCGAAATTGGATCATAAATGCAATTAAACTGGTCTAACTCAATCGAACCGGCTGATTTGGTTAGAAAACCATAAAACAAACCAGAAATTTCAACCGGTGGTTTTTTTCCCCTGAATTTTTTATTATGCACTATTGGTTCTCTCTCTCTTTCTCTCTCTCTCTCTCTCTCTCTCTCTCATCCGTTATTTCTTTCTTTACCTATGTACCTGTTCTTTTCACATAGAATAGAGTGGATTAATGGATTAGAGGTCTATTCCGAGGAGAACGTGAATGTAATATCTCGGATTAAGAAATCGAAGAGAGGAATTTCTCAATTTCGTGGTAAGCATAAAATTGCTATATTTGATGAATTAGGCTATAATTTCGACAAAAATACCTTCCTCTATTCCAAATTTCATCCTACGTGACAACCAAATCATTTTCTTTTCTTATTTTATTTCTCCTTTTCTCACTCCATATTTCTTTCCTTTCCTAAAATTTTTGTTACAAAAAAAATATCGTATGATTTTTTTCTTCTTATTTATCATGAAACCATGATTAAATTTTCAATCTAACAACTCAATGCTATTGTACTCATTTTTCTCTCTTAAAAGACATCTCATTGATAGGTTTTCTCTCATCCAATTATTCTCTATTTTGATTTTTCTCAACTCTAGCAAAAGAGAGAGCAAGAGGAAGAAGGTTGTGAATTGAAGAAAAACAAGTCGGATATATTCTTTCTTAACTCTACAACTCTTATACTTGATAAATTTTTTTGTAACATACAATTTTAAATTTGTGTGTATTGGACGAAAGTGGTATGGATCTAACAATTCAATATATAATTTAATTTGAATAAAATCATATTGGATTAGAAACACAAATATAAGGATTATAAAACTTATTTTATTAGTATCTTTTTTAATTTTATAAAACTTTTACTCATCAAAATTCACATTAATCAAATTATAGAACGAGGGCATTTTGGTTATTAGACATTATTATATCATTTAAACTAAATTTTTTATAGAACGTTGTTGGAATAAAACATAATAGTTGGCTATTTTCTATTCCACTAATCCTCTATTCCATGATTTGCGGAACAAGCCCTATATTATTTCCTTATTAGTTAATTTTAAATGGAAAGAATAAAAAATGAAATCTATTGGAATATAATAAAAATAGAGATAAATATTCTATGAAGGAAACAAATATATTTCCATTGTGGGGATAAAAAGCAACAAGATTTTTGTGGTTCAAGCCTCGTTTTAAGTCAGTAAATTTACTATTTTATTCTCGATTTATAGTAATTTATAAGCATGTTGGTATTCAAAACGTCAAGGGATTTGATATTTTGAATTTTTTTCCTTCGAAAATTCCGTGGTATGTATAAAATTATTTTAATTACTTATTATTTAATATTATGAAAAAACAGTAATTAAACTGGTTGATCCACCGGCTCGGCGGTGAACGGGTGACCCGAGACTCCTCGGGTCGACGTCCGATCCAATTTTGATAACATTGGTGCCATGAAAACATATTATTTTTTATTTGCGTAATGACAAATATTTTTTATTTCATTTCTATCATTAAATATTGATTTTTTATTTATTTGTGCAACAAAAAAAAATTAGTACAAATTAAACACAATTTAAATAATAAAAAAACTGGTTATATGTATCGGGTCTTCTCGAGTTGAGGATATCAATTTCCATACCCGACCCCGGATCTAAATCTCTCATGATCCCGTAAATCGTGGCAAAATCGTCGTTGAATTTTACACAATTTAACAAAATAATTTATATTTCCCTATTTAACAATTTACGAGTATGAGCGGTAAATGAGTTTAGGGCTCGAACACAAGGAGGTGTGGCCTCAAGAATTAACTAGTCTCAATGAATTGCCTTTAGTGTAAAAATCTCTTAATTCAAGGGTTATTAGGTAAATTTCCAATTTTAAATTCATTTCTTAGTCTTATCTTAAAAATTCATCACGTCACGCTTCAGTGATTTAACTCGTAACTAGACCAAATAAACTCCGAATCCAACACACGAGATATTTTGGAAACTAGAAAGAGAGATCTATGATGTGGTTCTTTACTGGTATTATTATTTTATTCAAGAATTTTGAGATATTTGCAGTTTAGTCCAAAACTTATTTCAGATTCAAAATCGGTTCAAGCAGCAACTTAAGAAAATTATAGAAAAATCATCAAAGGTTGAAAAATCCCAAAATTTGTATAGAAATTCAATTATCAAGTTCTGGATTAGCTGTTAAAATTTTGTATAATTATGTTTTGTAGTTTGAGATTTATAATGAAAATTCAGATCTGGAGCAGAAACTGGTTCGACAGACCAGCACTCACAAAAATTATAATATCTCCTAATCTTTTTTAACAACTACTATTTTAAAATTTATATTTGGATTTTAAACTTCAAAATACTTCAAGTAGGACTATTTTTGGATTTTTATTATTTGATTTTATATTTCTAAAAATTCAGAGGAAAAGAAACAGTAAATCTGGAAAAAAAGTTTAAAAACAGAAAAATTACAATTTTGGAAAATTAATATCTCATAGATTACAAATCGGAATTGGGAAAAATTTGATTTGAAAATTATCTAATAAATGACAAAAAAAATTTATAAATATTTATTTAATTTTTCAGATCCCAAAATGACACGAAATTAAGGGAAAAATCTTAAAAACAGAGAAAGAACAGCAGCAAGACAGAAACTGGATTAGGGTTTGATTTTCGGTTTAAAAATAGGGATTTATAGGAACTACATGATGTGTAACAATCATTAATCACTTAGGGTGCACTTTTTCAGATTTGAATGATGGATTTGAGCAATCGAAGCTAAGATTTACTCAAGAAATTGACTTAAAAACTAGTTTATTGCAAAACAGCCATTTCAAAACAAAACTTGATTTAAATCAATCACAACTCCAAATTAATCACACAAAATACTAAGCTTAATATTTCAAATGATTAATAAGCCAATAAACTTCAGATTTAATAGATCAACTGATGAAAAATATTAAGCTAAGCAATTTTCCCCAATTTATTCAAAAAGAGTGTGTGTTTATGACTATTCATCAAAATTCAGCAAAATTACAAGATTAATAAGGAAGATTTCATGTATACAAATCACAAATTTCCTTCCCTATCTAGATTCACTCACACATATTCACAAGAACAAGAATTTCACCATATTTCATTGATTATTACAAAATTGAGTTCTTGTGATCTATGATGGTGTTATGCCCTAGGCCAAAGTATTTGTGACCTAGACGATGGATTGTAATAAAAAACATAATATTTATTCTAAGATATTTCATATAATATGTGGGTATAGGTTATTTTAATATAATTAAAATAGACCATGAATATGCAATTCAACTTTATGTCATCAAAGTGCGTGACTTTGATAGTAAAACTATAAAGTGTTATGAATGCTATTTTAAATCGTCCATGGTCATTTATAGGATATTTGTGGAGACAAATATACTTGCAGATACATATAAATATATATATTTATATACAAGCTATAAATGTACACCAGTATATTAGTTGACTGATGATTATGTTTTACTGATCATGGATAAATAGTTATCAAGTCATTAACATAGGTATATGTTAGAGACCATATACTGGACTGACCCGCCATAAGAATGCTATATGTTTTACGTCATTAGCGATTCTTGTAACATAAAATATTTATAGTCCTTTGACCTGAGATTGTCTAGGTTCCCAACATGAGTAATTTTATACTTTAATATAATCTAACACTGCCTTTAACCGGGTGGTCATAACGGTTATGATTAGGTATACAATGAATCATGTAGAGGGATGAGTGCAATCAAGATGGGATTTGTTCCTCTCATAAATGAGAGAGATATCTTTAGGCCTCTTGATGAATTGAACTGAAGAAATGTATGGCCATACTCAAATGAATTAATAAGAGTTATTAATGTCATTTGTTCTTGTTCGCTTTAATTTGGGATCAAGAAATATTAATCGATTTATATAAGGATGACATATTACATGCCTTATGATAGATATAGATATCGCGTGACAAAGGGACTAAATACGTGATTGTTGATTAGGTAAATCGGATCACCGATATTCACTTAAATTGGGTAGTCATGATGGCTTGCTAGAGTCCGCTCATGATTTATAGACTGCTAAGTCTATTGCCAACATTAAGTGAACCTACGGGGTCACACACAAAGAACAAACTAAAATTCCTAGCGACTTATATGATGAGTTGCATAAGAATGTCACAAAATATATTGTCATCTTATGTGATAAGATATGATATATATGTATATAAAGACTATGAGCACAAAAGATCATGTAATCTAGAAGAGTCTAGATGATGGCATATGGATAATGATGAGTGATGTCATACACATCTTTTAGTGTGAAGAGACATGACTCTTCACCTCTATATAAGGACATAGAGGACTCCAAATTCACATATACAACACATCATTCTCTCTCTCATTATTTCTCATTCTCTTTTGTGAGACAAAAGAGAGAAAATATACTTTCTAATTTGTATGACAAAATTATGAAAGGGTGCTTTCCTTTTTGTATGACAAAAATGAAAGAGTGCGATTATATAAGAGGAATTATATACATCTTTTGTGAGATAAAATAAGAAGAGTTTTCTTATGCAAGAGGAGAACAAGCTACTAGCATATATATTGTTCTTCTTCCCGTTTTAAGAAGTTTGTTCGTGTGGACACCGGTAGAGGCGTTCGTACTTTCGGCGCTTATGATCTATTCGGCCTAAGAAGATGAGAACGGTTTGTTGAGAGTTTTGGTGGAGACCGATTGTGTGTGCGGTAGATGACTTTCGCACGACCCGACCTAGACAGCCTAGACGGACCGAAAATCGGTTAGGATGGTAACCGGTTTAGAGGCGCATGGACAATATGCATGGTTTGAGCGTCACGGATTAAGCGTAATCCGAAAGGTATTATTAAGATTTATTTCTTTGATTTAACCGATACGCACGGATCCTCGGATTGGTTTTGGACGATATTTTTGTTTTTCCGTTGCGTTATGCACGTCCGAATCCCAACAATCTAAAATTCAAATCAAATTGTTTAAAGAGAATTGGACTAAACCGAGAGTTGTAAGACCAGTCGGTAGCTCCCATTGCACCACGATTTAAGCTAGAATCGACCGATTTGAATTTTCCCCAAATCAGCCCCAAATTGCGCGATTTCACTCAAAAATGAAAATTAGAGCTCAAAAAAGCTTGAAACTCATTAATGGTGGTTCTAGAGGTTAAAGAAGAAGAATGGAGAGTGGTGTCTTGGTTAAGGAGAGTGGGAGAATGAGTTCTTTTGGATTGGATGGTGTCTTTTTATGTAAGGCTTATGGTGCCTTATATAAAAGAATGGACTTATTTTGTAGGGAGTAAATTCGGAAGAGAGTCGGGGCATTTCAGGGAATATTTTGTAGGATTAGTGCTCTAGGCCAAATGTATTTGTACTAGGAAATTGATTATGTATTAAGACATTATTATTTATTAAATAAAGGTTGTTTCTTATATATATCTGTGTGTATGGATTGTGAATGTAAATCTTATATCAACCAAGAATGACACTTCGGGTTCACGTCATCAGAATACGTGATTCTGATAGTAGAACTGTGAACCAACGAATGACATTCTAAACTGTCCCTAGTGATAAATAGGACGTTTATAGGGATAGACATACTTCAGGTAAGAAGCTACATATCCACACTAGTATATTCGCAGGCTGGATGATCATGTTCTGCTAATCATGGACATAGAGATGTCAAGCCTGGAATATAGGTACGTGTTAGAGAACACATACTGGACTGACCATACTATGAGAATATGCATGGTATATGTCATTAGTGATTCTCATATGAATAGTGTGCTTGTTCCTACGACCTGAGGTCACCATGGATTCCTGTATGTGGAACTGCATACTTTAATATGATCCTACGTCATCCATAATGGGATGATCATTGGGGTCATCATTAGGTATGCACTGAATCATGACGAGGAATGTGAGTGACCAAGATGGGATTTGTTCCTCTCGTCATGAGGGAGATATCTCTAGGCCCCCTTATGAACTAGGACTGATGGAAATGCATGGCCATGCTCAAATTGGATTAACATGTGTTGTTAATATCATTTTGTGTTTACTCAGTCTAATTCTCGATCGGGAAAGAGACTTTGATCAAACTCAAGGATGACATACTTCCATGCCTTGTGATCAAGATATATATTGTAGAACAAAAGGAATAAGCAAATGTCTATTCAGATAAGTTTATGATCGCCGATCATTTCATTTAACATGGTTAGTCATGACATCGGCCTAGAGGTTACTCATGACTTACGATCTTTAGAAGATCGTTGCCGGCGTTAAATGGAACCAACACGATGACACATTGAACTCCATTCATACGGTATGAATATGCCTCAAAAAGTTATACATATGATGTATAAATTGGTGAACGAAATAATCAATTATGGGATAATTAATTGAACAAAAACAGTACCATTCCGTTGGCAACTGAATAGTTCCGTTCCCAACGAGAATAAATATGGAAACTATAATAACTTTAGTTGTCAATGTTAGTAGTATGCCCTAGGCCAATATATTTGAGACCTAGATGTATGGATTGTGTTAAATAAACCTTGTGTTTATTTAGAGATATTTTATATAATAAATGCATATTGGTTATTTTATTCTTATTACTAAAATGAACCTTGAATATGATACTCAGCTTTATATCATCAAAGTATGTGACTTTGATCGTAAAACTAAAAAGTATTATGAATGACATTCTAAACCGTCCCTGATCATTCATAAGATGTTTGTGAGACAAACACACTTTATGATAAGCTATAAATGGACATCAGTATGTTAGTTGACTGATGATCACGTTTTACTGATCACGAATAAAAGTTATTAAGTCATTAACGTAAGTATATGTTAGAGACCATATACTGGATTGACCCACCATGAGAATACTACACGGTTCGTGTCATTAGTTATTCTCAGTAAAGAATGTATCTTTAATCCTTAGACTTGAGATTATCTCAGTTTCCTACATGAGAAATTTTATACTTCAATATAATCTAACATCGTCTTTAACCGAGCGGTCATAAAGATTATAATTAGGTATATAATGAATTATGCGGAGGAAAGAGTTTAATTAAGATAGGATTTGTTCCTCTCATAAATTGAGAGAGATATCTTTAGGCCTCTTGATGATTTGATTGAAGAAACGCACGGCCGTGCTCGAGTGAATTAATAAGGAGTTATTAATGTCATTTCATGCTCAATCAAATTCGGTGTCAAGAAATATTTATCGACCAACGTAAGGTTGACACATACCATGCCTTATGGACGATATAGATATCGTGTAACAAATAGATACAATTCATGAACATAAATTAGGTTTGATCGAATCATCCATACTTGCTTAATTTGGGTAATCATGATTTCTTGCTAGAAGCCGCTCATGATTTACAATTTGTTGTGATTATTGCCAACATTAAGTAAACCTACGGGGTCACACACAAAGAACAACTATTCGAGACATACACGGAAAAACCATAACTTATGTGATAAGTTGTATGAAGAGCTACATAGTCAAGTGACATATCTAATCCTACATCTTATATGATAAGGTGTGTTGCATATATGGTTACATAGTTACCATGCACACAGGATATGAAACTTATGGACTATATAGGCACAAGAGACACCCCAAAATTATTAAGAAAGGTATTATATTTTTTCGTCCAACTTTTGTGAGACAAAAGGAGAGAAAAATCCGAAAATCATTCTCTTGTTATTTCGTGGGAAAAAAATGAAGAACGAATACTAACATATATCATTCTTTATCCGTTCAAAGGGGTTGTTCGTGTGGATACCGGTAGAGGACGACGCGAAGTGCGACGTCTTTGTGATTCGGGTTGAAACCGTGGTTTGTTTGGAGAATCGGTTGCTTGGAGAATTGGTTCATTTGGAGATCGCTTGGAGATCGATTTGTGAGACCGGTTAGGCGAAACGTACAAAGGATCGGTTTGGAAACCGGTTTGGAAGCCAAGAAGATAATTAAGTCTGTTTATCCAAAGCCTTTTTCATCCTTTCTTCGAGCTTCAAGTTGATATGGGCTGGACGATATTGGCGTACGCCGCAGCGGGGCCCTCGTTTGTCCAAAACGGCGTTCGGTCCCGACCGACGGTCGTTTTGGGGCCGCGCCCCGGTGGGGAAACATGTAGTAACGCATGACCTTTCATCCCGGGGGGGGGGGGGGGGGAGTTATATTAAAAAAAAAAAAAGGGGGGGGGGAACAAAAAAAAAAAAATAGGAGGTGTATGCTCGAGCGAATTTCGGAAAATGAGGGGCGGACATGTCGGAAATGGGGGTCGTTTTTGGGCCGTCGCCATAAGCTCGGCCAGAGGGTTCGGATCTGGCCGGACGATATTGGCGTACGCCTCAAGCGGGGGCCCCATCGTTTGTCCAAAACGGCGTTCGGTCCCGACCGACGGTCGGTCGGCCCATCGTTTTCCAAAAACGACGGTCGTTTTCGGCGCCGCGCCAGTGGGGGGAAAACATGTAGTAACGCATGACCTTTCATCCCCAGGGGTGGCTGGGGGGGCTATGCCTATTTCAGATATATATAGGGAGGGTAGGCTCCTCTATTTATGGGTGTTGCTCGGCATTTCAAATTTTTGATATATGTAGGGAGGGGGTAGGCTCCCTACTAATTATATGGGGAGGTGTATGCTCGAGCGAATTTCGGAAAATGAGGGGCGGACATGTCGGAAATGGGGGTCGTTTTTGGGCCGTCGCCATAAGCTCGGCCAGAGGGTTCGGATCTGGCCGGACGATTTGGCCGTACGCCTCAAGCGGGGGCCGGTCCGTGAACGGATGCTCGGGCGCCCCGTCGGTTGTCTAAAACGGCCGTCGGGCGTCCCTCGTTTTTGTAAAACGACGGTCGTTTCTGGGGCGGCGCCCTACGCTACGTAAGACGGGTTGGATTTGGCCGTACGACGTAGGCGTAAGGTTGGAACGGGGGTCGGTCCGTGAACGAGCGCCCGGCGGCCCCATCGTGGGTCCAGAACGGTATTCGGTCCCGACCGATGGTCGGTCGGCCCATCGTTTTCCAGAAACGACGGTCGTTTTTGGGGCCGCGCCCATGGTGGGAAAACATGTAGTAACGCGTGACCTTTCTTCCCCAGGGGCGGCTGGGGGGGTTATGCCTATTCGAGATATATAGGGGGAGGGTGTAGGCTCCCTTCTAATTATATGGGGA
>JAJHPC010000020.1:10204224-10269224 GCA_024447665.1 Juncus inflexus | reverse complement strand
TATTTGCCACATTCTCACACTTACTACTATCTTTAAAAAATGCTCGACACCAATGTTTCGGATTAGTTTTTAAAAGATCGGTTGTTGCTATTTCGATATTTCCCGAATAAAACCTAAATTTTGTTCGTATTGAGAAATGGTATATGACTCGGCACACAACCAAAAGAGAATTTTTAAATTATTACCCTTATGATTATTTTTCCAATTGTCATATATGTGCCTCGCACACATCCGATGTTCCCGCCCGAGGCAAACGAAGTTCAATGGCCTTCTCTAATCCCTACATTCAAATAAAAAAATAAATATGAAATAATTTATAATTTCTATAGTTGTATTTCATAATTTTATAAATTGAATAGTAGTAATTTACCTTTTGCTTATCACTAGTTAAAACCCATTGATGACCCAAGCCCATATCCAAATCATCCGCTAACAACTTTAAAAACCAATCCCAATTTTCTTTGTTCTCCACATCAACCACAGCCCAAGCAATGGGATACATCTGGTTGTTACCGTCTCTTCCAACCGCGGAAAGTATTTGAAATTTCACGGGCCCCTTGGAAAAGCAACCATCTAATCCAACTACCTTTCTACAACCACTTAAAAACCCTTTTTTGCAAGCACCAAAACAAATATACATTCTCCAAAAATATGGTACATTCTCCACATTCATTTGTTTCACATTTATTTTAATAGTGCTCTCTTTATCTCCTTGATACAATGCTTCGGCATAGTTCCAAATCCGTGCATATTCCTCGGTAAAACTTCGTAGAATTTTTTCCATTACCATTAATTTTGCCCTTCGGCATTTGCTCAATGTAATATTAACAAGCATGTCTTTTTTGAATGTTTCTTGCATTTCTCTTATTTTCCAACCCGGTTGTGATTTAATTCTATCTTCATATACCCCGGCAAGATGTGATGCCGTAATTCGGCTACACTTAAAAGAAGGTACACACTTGTGCTCATAAATGAATGTTTTAACAATAAAACACTCGCTTTGATTATCTATAGAGGCAAATAAGCTCCAAGGGCATTCGGCCCAATTACATACCGCTCTAACTCTAGTACTATCATTTTTCTTAAATTTAATATCTTTCACGTTAGCAATAGTGTATTTTTTAACTGCATCCTTAAACTTGTCGGCTCCGGTAAATTTCATCCCAACCACGAGTTTTTGGGGGAAACAAAGATTCTGGAGAAATATTTTAAAATGAATACAAATTTTGGTTTGCATTTTAATAATTTGGTATTTACTATCAATACTTAAGAAAAATCTATCCGGGTTTTTTTTGAATGAAACGAGCGAACAAACGCTTGAAACATGAGTTTTAAGGGAAAACATAGATTGTGGAGAAATATTTTAAAATGAATACAAATTTTTGTTTGCATGTGAATAATTTTGTATTTCCTATCATTCTTTTCGAAAAATCTATCCGAGACTTTTTCGAATGAAACGAGCAAACAAACGCACGAAACTTGAGTTTTAGGGGCAAACAAAGATGGTGGAGCAATATTTTAGAATGAATATAAATTTTGGTTTGCATTTCAATAATATAGTGTTTCCTATCATTCTTTACGAAAAATCTATCCGAGATTCTCCGAACGAAACGAGCAATCAAACGCATGAAACACGAGTTTTTGGGGCAAACAAAGATTCTGGAGAAATATTTTAAAATGAATAATTTTGGTTTGCATTTTAATAATTTTGTATTTACTATCAATACTTAAGAAAAATCTACCGGTTTTTTTTTTTGAATGAAACGAGCGAACAAGTGCTTGAAACATGAGTTTTAAGGGCAAACATTGATTGTGGTGAAATATTTTAAAATGAATACAAATTTTGGTTTGCATTTGAATAATTTAGTATTTCCTATCATTCTTTTCGAAAAATCTATCCGAGACTTTTTCGAATGAAACGAGCGAACAAACGCACGAAACTTGTGTTTTAGGGGTAAACAAAGATGGTGGAGCAATATTTTGGAATGAATATAAATTTTGGTTTGCATTTCAATAATATAGTATTTCCTATTTACGAAAAATCTATCCGAGATTTTTCGAACGAAACGAGCAATCAAACGAATGAAACACGAGTTTTTGGGGCAAACAAAGATTCCGGAGAAATATTTTAAAATGAATACAAATTTTGGTTTGCATTTTAATAATTTTGTATTTACTATCAATACTTAAGAAAAATCTACCAAGTTTATTTTTGAATGAAACGAGCGAACAAGTGCTTGAAACATGAGTTTTAAGGGCAAACATAGATTGTGGAGAAATATTTTAAAATGAATACAAATTTTGGTTTGCATTTCAATAATTTAGTATTTCCTATCATTCTTTTCGAAAAATCAATCCGAGATATTTCTGAATGAAACGAGCGAACAAACGCACGAAACTTGAGTTTTAGGGGCAAACAAAGATGGTGGAGCAATATTTTAGAATGAATATAAATTTTGGTTTGCATTTCAATAATATAGTATTTCCTATCATTCTTTACAAAAAATCTATCCGAGATTTTCATGCGATTTATTGCGTGGATCATAATTAACATACCGATTGTTTTGCCTAATTTCATTATCGGAATCTTTTTGACTATTATACTCCTCTCCGCTACTCTCATCAAGACTACCACACTCACTCGAATGAAAATATTCATTATCCACATATTCAACATCCAATGGTAGAATTTCTTCATAAATATTCCCCCCCTCCTCATCAACATACACATGAACTTGACTTGAATTTATACTCTCCTCACTTGTACATACATGCTCTACATAAACATCGACACTCTTAATACGTTCAAACCATCCATACATTTCATTTATGGACTCATCATTCCACAAAAGTTTTAGGCCATCCTTTAAACACCTACCCGGTAATCGGTAATACACCTTTATTATATCATACAAATCTATTTTTTCCTTTAATATGTGTATAAAATCACAATAATTATTTCTCTCTACTAAATTATCCAATATTTCTTTTTACCATTAATGTACTCACAATCGGAATTCTTGTGCACAAATTTACCACCATAGAATACATGGATCCTAGCATTTTCCATGTGTATAACCCTATAGCACAATAATCAAACATCTTATTAATATTAATTTCAAAATAAATTAGGTTTTATTTCAAAATAAAATTATATCTAACCTTAGTATAGAAATCTTGTTTTTTTTATTATTCTTTAGATCAAATCTTTCAAGTAACTTCACCCAAAAATGATAAAAACCGATGCGAGGAAGAAAGAAAAGAAAGCACGAAGAAAAAGGGGCCTTGAAAAGAGAGAGATGAGAGAGTGGCGACAACCGGCGGTGGCCGGCGGTGGCTAGCGGCGGACCGGCGAGTGGCCGCCGGCGGACCGGCGAGTGGAGATGCTAGGTGAGGTTTCTCTTCTTATTTTTTTCCCCTCTCTTCTTTTGTTCTCTGTTCGGTGTTTGGGAGGGAAGGGGAAATGTTTTAATAATTGTTTATGTTGGGATTAGTTAACAAGTATCTTTATTTGGGATTAAAAAATAATTTAGATAATTAATTAGATTTATTAATAAAATATGTATTTTTTTGACACGTCATCAAAATAAATTTTGCCACGTCATCATTTGACAATCCAGTCAAGACTTAACTAATGGAGGGATTTAATTGAACAAAATATAAGAGGTTAGGGATTTGATTGAACAAATTGAGAGAAAAAGGACTTAATTGAACAATTTACAAGAGGAAAGGGACCAAAAGAAGACTTTTCTCTATATATATATATGAGAGATGCTAAAAAACATACGTATGTTTGAACATACGTTTTTAAAAAAATACCCCTAAAATAGTTATAAAAAGTAAAAATTTAAATTCCAACCGTATGGGTGTAATATATATGTTATGAGTATATTGTGGATTAATTTTCATAGGAATCGAATAATATATCATTACCATCATGTATCATCAAACTATTATTTCGATATATATTTTGAATAGTCTTTGTATATTTTTGATGATATATGATGGCAATGATATAATATTCGATTATTGTGAAAATTAATCTACAACATATTCATAACATATATATTACATCCGTACGGTTGAAACTTTTATTTTAATTTTTTTAATACGTATTTTGGGTGTGGCTAAAAAACATATGTCGTGCATACGTATGTTTTTTAACCGCTATATATATATATATATATATATATATATATATATATATATATATATATATATATATATAAACTAATAATTCAAAGTCCATAAGAAACAAATAAAAGACAAGGACAACAAAGAATATATTAACTATCTAATAAATCAATAATCAATAATTCAAAGTCCATAACAAATAAATAAAAAGAAAGCCCAACAGACAATAAAAATATCATGCCTCCTTTCCTTCTTTCCTTTTATTTCGGTTTTTTTCCTTGGCTGCCTCATTCTTTTCCTTTCCTTTCCGTATTATTTCTTTTCTTTCCTTCGGTTCATTTTCTTCTTGCTATTCTTGCATAAGCAATTAGCCTTGGCTTCTCTAGTTTTTTCACCTCTCTCTTCTTCGTTTCTTTTGGTTTCTCAAGTTAAGATAATTAGTAGAGGAAAACGCTGTTTCTAAAATTTATTTTTATTTATACAAATTAAACTATGGAGATTTTATTTTGCATAGTTAATTAAGTATTTATTATTTTCCATGAATGTAAATTTCAACATCCTTTTATCTAAATTAGGTTTTTCTTTTTTTGCATGCAAGGTGTTCGACGAAATTCACAAGTGAGGAAAACGTTATAATGACGATTGGAAAGAGGAAACAAAATTCCGGATCTCATAATAGACAAATCAAGTAAAGAAGAGATGTGCTAAAAAAAATACTCATGGGTACCGTCTCTAAATTATTTGAACCAAGAAAGCAAAAAGAAAGCTCTTCAAGTCATGCCAATCTTGAAGTTGTCAATGATGTAAATGAATAATTGTCATAATAATTGGCCGGCAATATTTCATCTTCGGACTTGGGCAACCGAATGTACAAGGCCGGCCCTTCTCCCCTTTCCCGTATTGTACCTACATACAAAGCTGAGTTTTTCTCGTCTTTGTGACACATGTGCAAGTTTTGAGAATTTTTTTTCCATCTCCAAAGTGTACCCAACATATCCAAGCTTTTGTTTTTTTGTTTATTATCTCCAAATTGTACACAATTTATTTACTACTCTATTTTTTGCACAAAAATATTAAAAATTAAGTAATAATTTATTTATTACTTTAGTTTTTACACAAAAATATTAAAAGTTAAGAATGTAACATTATATGAAATTTTGAGCATTTTAAATTACAAAATTTGAAAACGTTACGGTTTTGATCACGCCCAAAACACCATGCGATTTTTTATATACTGTCTATTTTGTTCTTCGGTATACCATTTTTGTATATATTATTTTTATTGTTTTACGTATATATTATTATCAAAATATAAAACCTACGATAATTCAATTTTAGTCCAAAACACAATGATTTATAATTTATTATTATTAAAAAGTCAAAAATATTTATTACTATATATTTTTAAAGTCTAATAACATAAATCATATTTTTGAAAATATTTATAGTAAAAATATTGGTTTTAATAATTTTTGAAAATAACTTTTAAAAAATAACTTAAAAATATTATTATAATAGAAAAGTACTATTTTCTTGGAAATGCTACACAGATGCAAAGAAGAAAAAAGAAAACAGATAAGACAGAAAACAAAGAGAAGAAGATGCACTGCTATCGGTGCTTAGGTACAGACCATGAAGGCAAAGATTGTAAAAACAAAATTAAATACCATAATTGTAAAAAAAATAGGTCACATTGTAAGTTTCTGCTGGAGCAAACCAAGAGCTGTCACACCAACAATTGTGAGTAGGAAGCTTCCTGTTTCAACACAACACCAGAAAACATTTCCAGTAAGTAAGCCAAATGTAGTAACAAAGCAACAATTACAACCAACACCCAAAAAAAAAGATCAACTTATCTGAAGTTAGAAGGGCACAGATTACTATATTTTTGGAAGAAGGAAGCCTTAATCCTGCCACCAACACGGACACCCAGCAGATTTTCCGCATCATTCTCAAAAGAGTTCCAACCTGCTTAGTCTCAACACAAAAATTGGAATGGTTGGTATCAAGCTTTGGAAAATTGCAGGAAATAAAATCAGTAAAAGGAAGGCAGTAGATTAAAGAGGTGATACTTACTATCTTGGTGAAAAAGAAGAGTAATGTTCCATATTCACTTAACCTTACTGATGGACATAGTTCTCATAAAATATACATATTTATCCCCAACTATTTTAACCATCCACATCCACAACCTCAAGAGTGGAGGTCAAAACAGCAAATGGTTCAAGTCTGGAGACTGAAAGGTACCTCAAATGGCAAGAGGATTCAGATAAATGAAAATACTTTAGAGGATATACCCACATGTTTAAAGAGGTGATACTTTAGAATGTTAGGGGTCTTAATGACTCCGAAAAGTGGAAAAAAGTAAAACATAATATTATAAGTGCGAGACATGATTTAGTTTGTTTGCAAGAATCAAAATTGCAAGGATATAAATCCATTATTAACAAAGAGTTGTTTGGTAATAGCTTAAAAGGGTTTTCTGTTCTGGAATCCAATGGGGCATCAGGTGGAATAATAATTACATGGTCAGAAGATATTTTTACAATGGTGCAAACCACCAAGAGGTTATACTCAGTAACAATAAAATTGCAATGTAAATGGGATGGCTCATTAATTAATGTTACAGGGGTCTATGGCCCACAAAAGAAGGAAGAAAAGAAAGTCTTTATTACTGAATTGGGAACGTTAGTGGAATCCATAACTTGGATAATTGTGGGAGATTTCAACCATGTTGCTTCAATTAGTGAGAGATCAGTGGGTACTATATATTTTTAAAGTCTAATAACATAAATCACATGTTTTAAAATATTTATAGTAAAAATATTATTTTTAATAATTTTTTAAAATAACTTTTAAAAAATAACTTACAAATATTATTATAACAAATATTATGTACTATTTTCATGGAAATATTACTAAAACATATTCTTAAATATAATTTCTTAAGTAAATTTTTGAGTAAATAATGCTTCAATTAATTTTTACCTCTTTTTAAATTTTATTTTTTTCCACAAATTGTGAAAAATATTTTTATGTTTTCTTTTACATTTTTTGCTATTTGCTGTCATATTAAAAGTTCTTACTTCCTACTTGAGTTATTTTTGACATTCATCCAATCAATTTTAGTATAATATAAGTTATATTATAGCTATTACTTTAAGGATATTTTAACAATATAAATAAATTTTAATTGCATGATAATTACAATAATATTTTAATTTTAGTATCATTATCGACAAAAGTATTCAAATTTAATATCATTATTTTGTCTATAAAATAATATATATAATTTCGCCCATTTCATTGTTTATTTAAGCTGCAATTTTTTAAAAAAAATATATATTGACATATCAATTCTAACGCACCTATCTAAATATTAGAGATTGTTGACAAATGTCCAAGTTATGGATTTTCTTTTTGTTTCTCATCTACAAATTGTACACAATTTATTTAATACTCTATTTTTTACACAAAATATTAAGAATGTTACATTATATGAAATTTTGAGCATTTTAAATTGGGAAATATGATATCACAACGTGCTTGAGCAGGCCCAAAACACAATGGAATTTTATATATACTATTTAAAAATATTCATAAATATAATTTCTTGAGGAAAAAAATGTGTAAATAATGTGTCGATTTGTTTTTCAACATTTTTTTAAGTTTTATTTTTTTTCCGGAAATTGTGAAAATATTTTTATATTTTCTTTTGCATTTTGTGCCCATTTGATTATATTCATTGATATAATTTTCGAGTAACAAACATTTTGTTCCCATATGAATTATAGAACTAATGCCCTTTACTTTTCTTAGGATATCCACAAACAAGCATTAATCCGATTATTTATAATTTTGAAAAGAGTTTGCAAGTTGCATAAAGTCATTTATGAATTAAAACAAACATCTCTCCGTGAAAATTTATTATTTGATGAAATAACCAAACAGTTTGGTTTTATCAAAAATTAAATATAAATCTTATATTGACAAGAAGTTCAGTGGGAGCATAATTACATGTGATATGAATTAAGTGCAACAAGCACACATAAGTTTAATCCTAGTAAAAGTCACTGGATAATAATCAAAAGTATGATTATATACTTAAGAAGGATGAAGTATACTTCTTAGATTATCGTGGACATAAAAATATGCAAAGTATTTGCATATAACATGTTTGATAATCCATTTAAGAACCCAATCCCGCAAATGATGGTGGTCATCTTAGGTCAACCGGTATGTGATATCACGTAGATCAATGAGTATAAGATACTTTGTTGATTTGGCCTAGTGCAAGTGGTAGATTGATGGTGTTATACCCTAGGCCAATGTGTTTGAGACCTAGATAATGGATTGAAATAACAGACTTAATATTTACTCTAAGATATTTCATATAATATGTGCGTATAGGTTATTTTAATATAATTAAAATAGACCATGAATATGCAATTCGGTTGTATGTCATCAAAGTGCGTGACTTTGATAGTAAAACTATAAAGTATTATGAATGCTATTCTAAATCATCCCCTGGTCATTTATAGGATATATGTGGAGACAAATATACTTGCGGATATAAATAAATATATATTTATATACAAGCTATAAATGCACACCAAGTATATTAGTTGACTCGATGAACATGTTTTACCGATCATGGATAAATAGTTATCAAGTCATTAACATAGGTATATGTTAGAGACCATATCTTGGACTCGACCCTTATGGTGTTATGCCCAAGGCCAAAGTATTTGTGACCTAGATGATGGATTGTAATAACAAACATAATATTTATTCTAAGATATTTCATATAATATGTGCGTATAGGTTATTTTAATATAATTAAAATAGACCATGAATATGCAATTCCACTTTATGTCATCAAAGTGCGTGACTTTGATAGTAAAACTATAAAGTGTTATGAATGCTATTCTAAATCGTCCCCGGTCATTTATAGGATATTTGTGGAGACAAATATACTTGCAGATACATATAAATATATATTTATATACAAGCTATAAATGTACACCAAGTATATTAGTTGACCGATGATTATGTTTTACCGATCATGGATAAATAGTTATTAAGTCATTAACATAGGTATATGTTAGAGACCATATACTTGGGACCGACCCGTCATAAGAATGCTACATGTTTTTGTTAGTAGTATGCCCTAGGCCAATGTATTTGAGACCTAGATGTATGGATTGTGTTAAACAAACATTATTTTTATTTAGAGATATTTTATATAATAAATGCGTATTGGTTATTTTATTCTTATTACTAAAATGAACCTTGAATATGATATTCACTTTATATCATCAAAGTATGTGACTTTGATAGTAAAACTACAAAGTTTTATGAATGATATTCTAAACTCGTCCCCGATCATTCATAGGATGTTTGTGAGACAAACATACTTTATGATAAGCTATAAATGTACATCGGTATGTTAGTTGACTGATGGTCACGTTTTACCGATCATGAATAAGAGTTATTAAGTCATTAACATAAGTATATGTTAGAGACCATATACTTGGATTGACCCACCGTGAGAATACTACATGGTTCGTGTCATTAGTTATTCTCAGCAAAGAATGTATCTCGTAATCCTTAGACTTGAGATTATCTCAGTTTCCTACATGAGAAATTTTATACTTTAATATAATCTAACATCGTCTTTAACCGGGCGGTCATAAAGATTATAATTAGGTATATAATGAATTATGCGGAGGAAAGAGTTTAATTAAGATAGGATTTGTTCCTCTCATAAATTGAGAGAGATATCTTTAGGCCTCTTGATGATTTGATTGAAGAAATGCACGGCCGTGCTCAAGTGAATTAATAAAGAGTTATTAATGTCATTTCATGTTCAATCAAATTCGGTGTCAAGAAATACTTATCGACCAACATAAGGTTGACACATACCATGCCTTATGGACGATATAGATATCGTGTAACAAAGGGATACAATGCATGACATAACTTAGGTTTGATCGAATCATCTATATTTGCTTAATTTGGGTAATCATGATGTCTTGCTAGAGGCCGCTCATGATTTATTATCCATTGTGATTGTTGCCAACATTAAGTAAACCTACAGGGTCACACACAAAGAACAACTATTGAGACGTACACAGAAAAAATCATAACTTATGTGATAAGTTGTATGGAGAGCTACATAGTCAAGTGACACATCCAATTCTACATCTTATATGATAAGATGTGTTGCATATATGGTTACATAGTTACCATGCACATAGGATATGAAACGAATGGACTATGTAGGCACAAGAGACACCCCAAAATCATTTCAAGGATTATAATATTTTCGTCCATCTTTTGTGAGACAAAGAAGAGAGAAAAAATCCGAAAATTATTCTCTTGTTATTTATGTGAGAGAAATGAAGAACGGATACTAGCATATATCGTTCTTTATCCGTTCAAAGGGGTTGTTCGTGTGGATACCGGTAGAGGACGAAGCGAAGTGCGGCGTCTTTGTGATTTGGATTGAAACCGTGATTTTGTTTGGAGAATCGGTTTATTCGGAGATCGGTTTGTGAGACGACCGGTTAGGCGAATCATTCAAAGGATCGGTTTGGAAACCGGTTTGGAATCGGGCAAAGAGAAGCGTCAATCATATTCGCTTTTGATCATCACGGATTAAGCGTAATCCGAAGGTACAAAGTTATGAACACTTTTCTTTGATTTAATTGTAATTCACGGATCCTTCTTTTGGGTTTCGAAATTCGATTTTGTTTCATTTTGTATTTTTCCGCTGCGTTATGAACGGTAGAAACCCAACAAGTGGCATCGAGCCAAGTGAATTCCAATTAAATTAAGACGGATAAACCATTTTCGAAATATTTCTTTTGATTTTGAGGCGTTGTTTTTCAATTTTTTGAATTTTGGTCACGAACGGTTGCAATTTCATGAAAGGGTGCGACTTCATGAAAGGGTGCATGTGATGTCTCTTGATCATGAACGGTTGCAATTTCATGAAAGGGTGCGACTTCATGAAAGGGTGCATGTGATGTCTCTTGATCATGAACGGTTGCAATTTCATGACAGGGTGCGACTTCATGAAAGGGTGCATGTGATGTCACTTGATCATGAACGGTTGCAATTTCATGAAAGGGTGCGACTTAATGAAAGGGTGCATGTGATGTATCTTGATCATGAACGGATGCGACTTCATGAAAGGGTGCATGTGATGTATCTCGATCATGAAAGGTTGCGATTTTATGAAAGGATGCGACTTCATGAAAGGGTGCATATGATGTATCTTGATTATGAAAGGTTGCGACATGATTGAAAGGGTGCTTTGGGTATGTCATGAAGGGATGCATGTGATGTATCATAACCTTAGGATGGGTGTCTAAATTTTATGAAAAGGTGCGAAACTACGTATATGATACACTAAATAAATTTCGAAAGGATGTATTCAACACATCAAGTTTTTAAAGAAATTTTGAGTTTCGGCACCGTATAAAATAAAATTTGTTCAGGGGCGCTGCCCCTTGAAACCCCGCAGGGGCTCGCCCTTGACCCCGCAGGCCGCGCCCCGAACCCCGCGCTCACGCATAGATTAATCGTAGACCCCAAATTTCATATTCGTAACGCCTTATACATATTTCGTAAAATGGTTTTAAAGTACAACTTAATGCATATAACATGGCCTATTAGATATGTGATGAATGATTGTGATTTGTGTGTGATGATGTGATGTGTGTAATATATGTATGTATGTAAAAACGGGCATGGTTCCGTTCTTGGTTGATGTGATGTAATTTATTTTGATGGTTAATTATGACGGGCACGGTTCCGTTCATTTTATATATAATATAACTACCACGATCATACACATCATGGAGATGAAGGAGTTCACCATCCACCTCATACGCATCATGGAGATGAAAGAGTTCACCATCCACCTCATACACATCATGGAGATGAAGGAGTTCACCGTCCACCTCATACACATCATGGAGATGAAGGAGTTCATCAATGTCTTGTGGTTGAATGTATCTTAGGAAATGATCTTAATGATTGGCTCATTTAGATCATCAAGGCCATGTTATATCATATCATATCATATTTATTTTATCTCGTGCATGTGATGTTCCGTGATGAAATACATGATAAAATAAAACAACAAAACAAAAGATTAAACATAACAATCCCTCATGTAATATTGAATCATAGAAATGCCTCCCATGTATCTATACTCATTATCCCTTCGATCATGCAAAATTTGGGTATGCCAAAGCATAGTGAATTAGCATAATCTTAGGGTGATAAGAAGCGAGAAATGGTGATTCTCGATATTTAGACATGGTTAGATTCAACCGAACTATCAAGTCGACTTGGGTTCGGGGCATATGATAGGATGCATACGCCGAGCATATGATGCTCATCCTATGGATTAGACGAGAGTTGTATGAGATACAATTGGAAACGTTCCTACCTAAATAATTAGGTTCTAGGCGATGAGCCAAAGCTCACTTGGAACTTGATGAAATATGGATCTTGGCCCACTATGAAATTTAAAGTTAAAATTTCCGAATCAATACATTTGAGGGTTATTGATTTGAATAAAATAGTGGGAGTTAAAATTATATTAAAATATCTCAAATCACATATTAATATAAACCCGCATTTAATTCTCGTGTAGAAAATGGCAACAAACAACACATCAACTTTAACATTGCGATCCGTCCTTGAGAAGGACAAGCTCAATGGGAAAAACTTCCTTGACTAGCATCGGAATTTGAGAATTGTTCTCAAACAAGAAAGGAAGAACTATGTCCTTGAAAGGCCCATTCCTAACCAGCCCGCTGTTGATGCTGATCAAGAAGTGATAAACACTTATGCCAAGCATACAAGCGACTCTAATGATGTGACATGTCTCATGTTGGCCACCATGGATGCCGATCTTCAAAATCAGTTTGAAAATTTAGAGGCATTTCCAATGTTGGCACAGCTCACGGAAATGTTCCAAGAGCAAGCTAGAAATGAGAGGTATAATGCACATTGTGCATTAGCAAGTTGTAAGATGGTTCCCAACTCCTCGGTGAGTGCTCATATTCGAAAATGAAAGGGTACCTTGATCAACTTGAGAAACTAGGGGCAAAGGTTGGCGATGAGATGGCTACCGATTTGATCCTTAGGTCTCTTCCTCCGAATTTCAAGCCATTTATAATGAACTATAATATGCATAACATGGACAAGAGTATCACGGAGTTGCACGGCATGCTTTGAAGAACTTCGAGGGGACTATGAAGACAAATGTTGTCAACGATGTTCTCTTGGTTCGAAAGGCAAGGGTCAAAAGAGAAAATTCAAGGGCAAAGTCAAAGGAAAAGGTAAGGGCAAGGTGTTGTCCGAACCTAAGAACAAGAAACCCAAGGAGGGTGTTTGTTTCTTCGCAACAAACCAGGCCATTGGAAAAGAAATTGCCAGGCATACTTGGAGGATCTAAAGAAGAAGAAGAGTAGTGAGACTACTACTTCAGGTATTAATGTTATTGAAATTAATTTATCTACTTCTTCATCTTGGGTATTAGATACCGGATGCGGTACTCACATTTGTAATAATGTGCATGGGCTGCAAAGGAGTAGAAGATTAGCGAAAGGTGAAGTGGACTGCGGGTGGGAAATGGAGCAAGAGTTGCTTTGCATTAGCCGTGGGCATTTATTTATTATCTTTACCTTCTGGACTTGTAATAAATTTAAATAATTGCTACTATGTACCTGCTGTGAACAGGAATATTGTATCTCGTGTCGAGATTGGTTTTGGATGGTTTTAAGTTTGTTATTGAGAATAATAACTTTACCATAAGTAAAGAAAATATTTTCTATGCGAATGGTCAATTAGAAAATGGTCTTTATGTTTTAAATCTTGATCATGAACATTACAAGTCTATCTATAGCATTAATACAAAGAGATTTAAATCTAATGATTTGAATCCGACATATTTCTGGCATTGCCGTTTAGGACACATAAATGAGAAACGCATTTCTAAACTCCACCAATATGGAATTTTAGACTCATTTGATTTAGAATCGTTTGAGACGTGCGAATCTTGTTTATTAGGTAAGATGACAAAGGCTCCTTTCACAAAGAGAGGTGAGAGGGCAAGTGAGTTATTGGATCTCATACATACAGATGTATGCGGACCAATGAGCACACCAGCTAGCGGTGGTTTTCGATACTTTATTACTTTTACTGATGACTTAAGTAGATATGGATATGTTTACTTAATGAAGCATAAATCCGAATCTTTTGAATTGTTCAAAATTTTCAAAAGTGAAGTAGAAAACCAACTAGGTAAGAAAATAAAAGCACTTCGATCAGATCGAGGTGGCGAATATTTAAGCCTAGAGTTTGACAATCATCTTAAAGATTGTGGAATAGTTTCACAACTTACTCCTCCTGGAACACCTCAATGGAATGGTGTCTCGGAAAGAAGAAACCGAACTTTACTAGATATGGTTCGGTCTATGATGAGTCAAACAGATCTTCCGATATCCTTTTGGGGTTATGCCATTAAGACCGCCGCGTTCATACTAAACGTAATTCCATCAAAAGTCTGTTCAAAAGACTCCATATGAGATATGGACTGGGAGGAGTCCCACATTGTCTTTTCTAAAGATTTGGGGTTGTGAAGCTTATGTGAAGCGTCAAATTTCCGACAAGTTAACACCGAAATCGATAAATGGTTATTTGTGGGATATCCTAAAGAAACTAAAGGATATTACTTTTACAACCCATCCGAGAACAAAGTGTTTGTTGCTCGAAATGGTTTCTTTTTGGAAAGAGAATTTATTTCTAAAGGAACTAGTGGAAATAAAGTACACCTTGAAGAAATTCAAGATCCACTAATTAGCAATGAACAGCCATTGGAAGATCCACTAGTCTCTTCAAGAGTTGACGAGTCCGGTCTTGAAACACAAGATACTCCTCGTAGATCCGGTAGAGTTCGTCATGAGCCCGAGAGATATGGATTTCTCGTGATCGATGATAGAAATGTGGCGCTCATAGATGATGAACCCACATCTTACCAAGAAGCTATAAAGGATCCCGATTCTCATAAATGGTTAGAAGCCATGAAAACCGAGATGCAGTCCATGTACGATAATCAAGTTTGGAACCTAATTGATTTACCTGAAGGTTCTAAGACCATTGGGTGTAAATGGGTTTTCAAAAAGAAAAACCGACATGGACGGAAATGTGCATACCTATAAAGCGAGACTTGTTGCGAAAGGTTTCCGACAAACTCATGGTATAGACTATGACGAAACTTTCTCACCGGTTGTCATGCTTAAATCGATTAGAATTCTGCTTGCCATAGCTGCATATTATGACTATGAGATATGGCAAATGGATGTCAAAACAGCTTTTCTTAATGGAAATTTACTCGAGGATGTGTATATGACCCAACCCAAGGGTTTTGTTGATCCTAAGAATTTCGATAAGGTCCGCAAATTGCAGCGATCCATTTACGGATTAAAGCAAGCATCTCGGAGTTGGAATCTTCGTTTTGATGAAGTAATCAAAGGTTTTGGTTTTATCAAAAATGAAGATGAACCTTGTGTTTACAAGAGGGTTAGTGGGAGCGCAATAGTTTTTCTAGTACTTTATGTAGATGATATATTACTCATTGGAAATGACATTCGACTCTAACAAATGTTAAGACATTTTTAGGAAAGTCTTTTGCAATGAAGGACCTAGGAGATGCCGCTTATATACTCGGCATTAAGATCTATAGAGATAGATCTAAAAGGCTCATAGGTCTAAGTCAAAGTACCTATATTGACAAAGTGTTGACACGATTTCGAATGGATGATTCGAAAAGAGGTTTCATACCAATGTCACATGGCATAAAATTGAGTAAGACTCAACGTCCCGCTAATCGGGAAGAACGAAATCGCATGAATAAAATCCCGTATGCTTCGGCTATTGGATCTATCATGTATGCCATGCTTTGTACTAGACCGGATGTATCATATGCATTAAGTGCAACTAGCGAGATATCAATCCGATCCCGGTGAAAATCACTGGACAGCGAGTCAAGAATATTCTCAAGTACTTGAGAAGAACTAAGGATTCATTCTTGGTTTATGGAGGATTTGAAAGTGAGCTAGTTGTAACAGGTTACACGGACTCAAGCTTTCAAACCGACAACGATGATTTTAGATCGCAATATGGTTATGTGTTTTGTTTGAATGGAGGTGCAATAAGTTGGAAAAGTTCCAAACGGGACACCGTAGCGGATTCTACGACGAAGCGGAGTACATAGCAGCTTCGAAGCGGCTAAGGAAGCAGTTTGGATGAAGAAGTTCATTGAAGAACTCGGTGTGGTTCCTAGTATAGCAAATCCTGTGGATCTTTATTGTGACAACAATGGGGCAATCGCGCGAGCAAAGGAACCAAGATCGCATCGAGAGAACCAAACACATACTTCGACGTTTCCATTTGATCGGGGAGATCATTGCGAGAGGAGATATTAAAATATGCAGAGTTGATGGTGATGATAATGTTGCCGATCCGTTGACTAAACCACTTTCTCAAGCAAAGCATGAGGGTCATGCTAGGTCGATGGGTATTAAATACTTGTTAGATTCGGCCTAGTGCAAGTGGGAGATTGTTAGTAGTATGTCCTAGGCCAATGTATTTGAGACCTAGATGTATGGATTGTGTTAAACAAACATTATTTTTATTTAGAGATATTTTATATAATAAATGCGTATTGGTTATTTTATTCTTATTACTAAAATGAACCTTGAATATGATATTCACTTTATATCATCAAAGTATGTGACTTTGATAGTAAAACTATAAAGTTTTATGAATGATATTCTAAACTGTCCCCGATCATTCATAGGATGTTTGTGAGACAAACATACTTTATGATAAGCTATAAATGTACATCGGTATGTTAGTTGACCGATGGTCACGTTTTTACCGATCATGAATAAGAGTTATTAAGTCATTAACATAAGTATATGTTAGAGACCATATACTGGATTGACCCACCGTGAGAATACTACATGGTTCGTGTCATTAGTTATTCTCAGCAAAGAATGTATCTGTAATCCTTAGACTTGAGATTATCTCAGTTTCCTACATGAGAAATTTTATACTTTAATATAATCTAACATCGTCTTTAACCGGGCGGTCATAAAGATTATAATTAGGTATATAATGAATTATGCGGAGGAAAGAGTTTAATTAAGATAGGATTTGTTCCTCTCATAAATTGAGAGAGATATCTTTAGGCCTCTTGATGATTTGATTGAAGAAATGCACGGCCGAGCTCAAGTGAATTAATAAAGAGTTATTAATGTCATTTCATGTTCAATCAAATTCGGTGTCAAGAAATATTTATCGACCAACATAAGGTTGACACATACCATGCCTTATGGACGATATAGATATCGTGTAACAAAGGGATACAATGCATGACATAACTTAGGTTTGATCGAATCATCTATATTTGCTTAATTTGGGTAATCATGATGTCTTGCTAGAGGCCGCTCATGATTTATAATCCATTGTGATTGTTGTCAACATTAAGTAAACCTACAGGGTCACACACAAAGAACAACTATTGAGACGTACACGTAAAAAATCATAACTTATGTGATAAGTTGTATGGAGAGCTACATAGTCAAGTGACACATCCAATCCTACATCTTATATGATAAGGTGTGTTGCATATATGGTTACATAGTTACCATGCACATAGGATATGAAACGAATGGACTATGTAGGCACAAGAGACACCCCAAAATCATTTCAAGGATTATAATATTTTCGTCCATCTTTTGTGAGACAAAGAAGAGAGAAAAAATCCGAAAATTATTCTCTTGTTATTTCGTGAGACAAATGAAGAACGGATACTAGCATATATCGTTCTTTATCCGTTCAAAGGGGTTGTTCGTGTGGATACCGGTAGAGGACGAAGCGAAGTGCGGCGTCTTTGTGATTTGGATTGAAACCGTGACTTTGTTTGGAGAATCGGTTTATTCGGAGATCGGTTTGTGAGACGACCGGTTAGGCGAATCATTCAAAGGATCGGTTTGGAAACCGGTTTGGAATCGGGCAAAGAGAAGCGTCAACCATATTCGCTTTTGATCATCACGGATTAAGCGTAATCCGAAGGTACAAAGTTATGAACACTGTTCTTTGATTTAATTGTAATTCACGGATCCTTCTTTTGGGTTTCGAAATTCGATTTTGTTTCATTTTGTATTTTTCCGCTGCGTTATGAACGGTAGAAACCCAACAGTTTTATGTCATTAGCGATTCTTGTAACATAAAGTATTTATAGTCCTTTGACCCGAGATTGTCTCGGTTCCCAACATGAGTAATTTTATACTTTAATCTAATCTAACACTGCCTTTAACCGGGTGGTCATAACGGTTATAATTAGGTATACAATGAATCATGTAGAGGGATGAGTGCAATCAAGACAGATTTGTTCCTCTCATAAATGAGAGAGATATCTTTAGGCCTCTTGATGAATTGAACTGAAGAAATATATGGCCATACTCAAATGAATTAATAAGAGTTATTAAGATCATTTGTTCTTGTTCGCTTTAATTTGGGATCAAGAAATATTAATCGATTAATATAAGGATGGCATATTACATGCCTTATGATTGATATAGATATCGCGTGACAAAGGGACTAAATACGTGATTGTTGATTAGGTAAATCGGATCACCGATATTCACTCAAATTGGGTAGTCATGATGGCTTGCTAGAGTCCGCTCATGATTTAAAGACTTTTAAGTCTATTGCCAACATTAAGTGAACCTACAAGGTCACACACAAAGAACAAACTGAAACGGCCGCCGAAAATCCTAGCGACTTATATGATGAGTTGCATAAGAATGTCACAAAATATATTATCATCTTATGTGATAAGATGTGATATATATGTATATAAAGACTATGAGCACAAAAGATCATGTAATCTAGAAGAGTCTAGATGATGCCATATGGATAATGATGAGTGATGTCATACACATCTTTTAGTGTGAAGAGTGATGACTCTTCACCTCTATATGAGGACATAGAGGGCTCCAAATTCATAACACAACACATCATTCTCTCTCTCTCTCATTATTTCTCATTCTCTTTTGTTAGGCAAAAGAGAGAAAATAAACTTTCTAATTTGTATGACAAAATTATGAAAGGGTGCTTTCTTTTGTATGACAAAAATGAAAGAGTGCGATTATATGAGAGGAATTATATACATCTTTTGTGAGATAAAATAAGAAGAGTTTTCTTATGCAAGAGGAGAATAAGTTACTAGCATATATATTGTTCTTCTTCCCGTTTTAAGAAGTTTGTTCGTGTGGACACGGGTAGAGGCGTTCGTACTTTCGGCGCTTGTGATCTATTCGGCCTAAGAAGATGAGAACGGGTTGTTGAGAGTTTTGGTGGAGACCGATTGTGTGCGCGGTAGATGACTTCCGCACGATCCGACCTAGACGGCCTAGACGGACGTAAAATCGGTTAGGACGGTAACCGGGTTAGAGACGCATGGACAATACGCATGGTTTGAGCGTCAAGGATTAAGCGTAATCCGAAAGGTATCTTTAAGATTTATTTCTTTGATTTAACCGATACGCACGGATGCTCGGATTGATTTTGGACAAAGATTTTATTTTCCGCTGCGTTATGCACGTCCGAGACCCAACATACCCACCATAAGAATGCTACATGTTTTACGTCATTAGCGATTGTTGTAACATAAAGTATTTATAGTCCTTTGACCCGAGATTGTCTCGGTTCCCAACAAGAGTAATTTTATACTTTAATATAATCTAACACTACCTTTAACCGGGTAGTCATAACGGTTATGATTAGGTATATAATGAATCATGTAGAGGGATGAGTGCAATCAAGACGAGATTTGTTCCTCTCATAAATGAGAGAGATATCTTGAGGCCTCTTGATAAATTGAATTGAAGAAATGTATGGCCATACTCAAATGAATTAATAAGAGTTATTAATGTCATTTGTTCTTGTTCGATTTAATTTGGGATCAAGAAATATTATTCGATTAATATAAGGATGGCGTATTACATGCCTTATGATCGATATAAATATCGTGTGACAAAGGGACTAAATACGTGATTGTTGATTAGGTAAATCGGATCACCAATATTCACTTAAATTGGGTAGTAATGATGGCTTGCTAGAGTCCGCTCATGATTTATAGACTGTTAAGTATATTGCCAACATTAACCGAACCTACGGGGTCACACAAAAAGAACAAACCGAAACGGGCGCAGAAAATCCTAGAAACTTATATGATGAGTTGCATAAGAATGTCACAAAATATATTGTCATCTTATGTGATAAGATGTGATATATATGTATATAAAGACTATAAATACAAAAGATCCGTAATCTAGAAGAGTCTAGATGATGGCATATGGATAAGGATGAGTGATGTCATACACATCTTTTAGTGTGAAGAAACATGACTCTTCAACTCTATATAAGAACATAGAGGGCTCCAAATTCATAACATAGCACATCATTCTTTCTCTCATTATTTTACATTCTCTTTTGTGAGACAAAAGAGAGAAAATATGCTTTCTAATTTGTATGACAAAATTATGAAAGGGTGCTTTCTATTTTGTATGACAAAAATGAAAGAGTACGATTATATGAGAGGAATTATATACATCTTTTGTGAGATGAAATAAGAAGAAGAAAAATAGTTTTCTTGTGCAAGAGAAGAATAAGTTACTAGCATATATATTGTTCTTCTTGCCGTTTTAAGAAGTTTGTTCGTGCGGATATCGGTAGAGGCGTTCGTACTTTCGGCGCTTGTGATCTATTCGGCCTTAGAAGATGAGAACGGATTTTTGAGAGTTTCGGTGGAGACCGATTTTATGTGTGGTAGATGACTTCCGCACGATCCGACCTAGACGGCCTAGACGGACGGAAAATCGGTTAGGACAAGAACCGGTTTAGAGGCGTATTGACAATACGCATGGTTTGAGCGTCACGGATTAAGCGTAATCGAAAGGTATCTTTAAGATTTATTTCTTTGATTTAACCGATACGCACGGATCCTCGGATTGGTTTTGGACGAAATTTTTGTTTTCCGCTGTGTTATGCACGTCCGAAACCCAACAATTAATCCCAACCCCTTATTTTTCACCTACTTTTAAGCCTCCTCAAAATGCAACATCATCACTTTTATTTTGACTATTCCATCAATTGTTTTGTTAAATCTTAACCTTTTATTTTCTCAATTTTTTTGATATTTTATGACAACATGCGTGTGGTTATTAAAACATAATCATATGTTTGGTTGAATTGGTGTTTTGTGTTCCATCTTAGATTTAGTGAGAACCACTTGTAAATTTGTTTCGGACCATCGGATCTTAATCGGATGGTTTCAATGAATTATAGTTCAAATTTTTGCTCAATTATTAATACTAATAGTTAATGAAGAGTTCACCCATTAAAATATAAATAATTTTTCTTTTCTTCTTTAAATAATTATAATTCTTACTGAAATATTTTATTTCTCATGTTAAAATCATCAAATATAAATTTGTTGGGATTTTATCTTTATTTTGAGTTCCATATTGTTATGGTTATAATTTATTTATTATCTTGCTAAAATATGTGAATAAAGACAATATAAAAGAGCATGTACAAAAATGATATGCTTATTAATTTATAACTTATACCATATTTTTCATCTTTTTTTTAGCATTGCCAAGAGACCTATCGTCAATTTCATCTCGGCCGTTGGATAAAAATAATTCAAATTTTAGCTTTGCATTTAAATTATTATCCCAATATCACATGGTCAGTTAGATTAATGTTTCATGTTATATCTCCAATTACGTGAGAACTATGATATCAAATAAAGTTCCAAAATATTAAAAACAATATTATATTACTTAATGTATTACGGATATTCTCGTATCATTTTAGCAACTAACAAAATATAAATAAGAAAAATAGCCGCGACAATTTTTCGTAAAATGAGCCTATTACATTTTTTTATGTATAGTAAACATACTTTTTTCATAAATATAATATCATATTTTCTTTTTACAAATCATGTTAAATATAATTATTATTTTTATATTTTTTAAAAGTTAATCACCTATAATTAAGTCTTATGGGGCTTCATCCAAAATCTATGCAATAAATTATCGTGTGATTTTAGTTTTTTTGATCTCCTTCATCGTCCGATTAATATTTGATTTTTTTGTAATAGAATATGTTAATAGATAACGGAACAAGAAAACTAAACAGATAAAAAAGATGATATTTTAATCTTAGAAATCCGAATGCAAATATAAATTAAGATTGTAAATTAATAATCCAAATTAATTTTTGGATTAATTTTTTTTATGAATTTATTATTTATGTTATTTTATTTCTTATATCTAAATTTATTTGTATAGAATTATACATCCTTATAAAATTAGATGTGATATAAAAAATATTTTGAATGAATAATAAATGGATAGAATATCTTATGATGTAATTCAATATGATTTTAAACATAACCGACTTACATAACATAATTATTATATATTATTTATGTACTCAAAAAAAATTTCAAACTTTTATTTGAATTTTTCATAATTGCAATTTATACATAAATTCAAATGAATAACAAATTTAAATATTCACATCGCAAAAGCGCGATCATTTAGCTCATATACTATTATATAGGTTTATTTTGAACTAATTTATATTACGGAATATATAAATTTAGAACTTATTTTTTCTTCAAAGCTAAAATTAAAATTATTAAAATATTATTTGATGTTACTAAATGTGATAATTTTTTAACAAAAAATTCATAAAATTATAAATATATTTACTTCAATTTCCCAAGAATTATGCATAAGAAATTGCTTAGGCGATAATTATATTCAAAGGATACCAATTTGTTTCCTTTAAAAAAATATCTAGATTACAAAAATTACTGTATCCAAAATTAATAGCTATAAATCATGAAGGATAGTTACATTTTTTATAAAGTGCACAATTTCTCCGAAGCGGAATGAGGTACCTTCTAGTTACTGCTAAAAAGTGATTAAATAATTAATCATAGTTATTTAATTTTCAACTATTTTTCTTAGTCCTTAATTAGCCACGTCTTAAGAAATAATTAAACCCTGGATAAGATTAATGGTCATCTTCATAACCGTCCTGTCTTAATTAATCTTTACATCTTTCTTCTGCCCCGCTCAGCTCCAAATTCTTGTTGGGTTTCTACCGTTCATAACGCAGCGGAAAAACAAAAAAAATGAAACAAAATCGAATTCGAAACCTAAAAGAAGGATCCGTGAATTACAATTAAATCAAAGAAAGGTTCATAACTTTGTACCTTCGGATTACGCTTAATCCGTGATGATTGAAAGCGAATTAGGTTGACACTTTTCTTTGCCCGATTCCAAACTAGTTTCCAAACCGATCCTTTGTATGTTTCGCCTAACCGGTCTCACAAACCGATCTCCAAACGAACCGATTCTCCAAGCAAACCGATTCTCCAAACAAACTGATTCTCCAAACAAACCACGGTTTCAACCCGAATCACAAAGACGCCGCAGTTCGCTTCGTCCTCTACCGGTATCCACACGAACAACCCCTTGAACGGATAAAAAATGATATATGCTACTATTCGTTCTTCATTTTTTTCTCACGAAATAACAAGACAATGATTTTCGGATTTTTCACTCCTTTTGTCTCACAAAAGTTGGACGAAAAAATATAATGCCTCCCTTAATAATTTTGGGGTGTTTCTTGTGCCTATATAGTCCATAAGTTTCATATTCTATGTGCATGGTAACTATGTAACCATATATGCAACACACCTTATCATATAAGATGTAGGATTAGATATGTTACTTGACTATGTTGCTCTTCATACAACTTATCACATAAGTTATGATTTTTTACGTGTACGTCTCTATAGTTGTTCTTTGTGTGTGACCCGTAGGTTTACTTAATGTTGGCAATAATCACAACGGATTATAAATCATGAGCGGCCTCTAGCAAGACATCATGATTACCCAAATTAAGCAAGTATGGATGATTCGATCAAACCTAATTTATGTTCATGCATTGTATCCCTTTGTTACACGATATCTATATCGTCCATAAGGCATGGTATGTGTCAACCTTACGTTGGTCGATAAATATTTCTTGACACCGAATTTTATTGAACATGAAATGACATTAATAACTCCTTATTAATTCACTCGAGCACGGCCGTGCGTTTCTTCAATCAAATCATCAAGAGGCCTAATGATATCTCTCTCAATTTATGAGATGAACAAATCCTATCTTAATTAAACTCTTTCCTCCGCATAATTCATTATATACCTAATTATAATCTTTATGACCGCTCGGTTAAAGACGATGTTAGATTATATTAAAGTATAAAATTTCTCATGTAGGAAACCGAGATAATCTCAAGTCTAAGGATTACGAGATACATTCTTTACCGAGAATAACTAATGACACGAACCATGTAGTATTCTCACGGTGGGTCAATCTAGTATATGGTCTCTAACATATACTTACGTTAATGACTTAATAACTCTTATTCATGATCGGTAAAACGTGACCATCGGTCAACAAACATACCGATGTCCATTTATAGCTTATCATTAAGTATGTTTGTCTCACAAACATCCTATGAATGATCGAGGGACTGTTTAGAATATCATTCATAAAACTTTATAGTTTTACTATCAAAGTCACATACTTTGATGATATAAAGTCTGAATATCATATTCAAGATTCATTTTAGTAATAAGAATAAAATAACCAATATGTATTTATTATATAAAATATCTCTAAATAAACACAATGTTTGTTTAACACAATCCATACATCTAGGTCTCAAATATATTGGCCTAAGGCATACTACTAACAATCCTCACCTCGGGTAGAGTCGGCAAAAAATGGCCCGAACCTAAAAGACTCGTCCAACCCGCCCGAAGTTCGATCCGGCCTTATCCGATAATTTTGAAAAAGTCAAATGACTCGAACCAGCCCGACCCGAACCCGACGAACCCGAACCCGAAGAAACTGTTGTTTGACAACCACTCTAACCCGACCCAACATAAAATCCGACTTGTCCGAACCCCATATAACCCGTAACCCGAGAACCCGAGACCCGATAAACCAAGATCCGAATTGACTCGAACCCAAATTGGCTCCGGTTTTAAAATAACCCGAATTGGCATCGGTTTTAAAACAACCCCAATTGGCACCATTTTGAAAGGCAATGCAACATTGTTTCTAAAATTAAATTAAGTTTCCACTTATTTCCTATTATATAAAGGGTTGTCCTCGGTTTGATGATATTTAAAACTATTCCGAGCTACTAATATATTTGTGTGAGAATGTCTTGAACTAGATAATTGCACGATCAAGTTCTCGAAATTGTCTTGGTCGCATCCCGCCCATCTCGAAGAATAAGAAGTCGTCACGCATACAAATGATTTCAAGAGAGTATCTCAAGGCATGGGAGCAAGCTTCTTAGTTCTTCGTGTGTGTGTAGTTTGGTGAGAAATTTAATTGTTATTAAAAAGAAAGTACAATCTGCAAAATAGTGATTTTTGGTTAGTTCCGTTGACAACGGAAGTGGTCCATTGTCAACGGACTACTGTGTTGACAACGGAACCCTCCGTTGGTAAACTTTTCGTCCTGACTTCTTTCTGGCCGAAATTGTATACAGTCTGTTGGCAACGGAACTTTTCCGTTGGCAATGGAACTATAGATATTTAGCCGTTTGGTTTGAAATCTTTCTTGATTGCCTTCTGTTTTTGGCAGTCCGTTGGCAACAGACAAGGTCCATTTTCAACGGAAGTACGCAGTTTTCCTTTTCTAGGGCTGCTCCCTTCCTCCTTTAAAAAAAGGAAAGCCGCCTCTCTCAAGACATACCATGAATTCTATATACAAAAAGCAGAAATATTCTCTTCTTAATACTTGTTAAATTGCTCTAAATCTTAAAGTAGGATAAGTGGAGTTTTGAGCGTGTTGCTCATTGGTTTGTTTAAGTTCAAGAGATTGAATTTGTAAGTTATTGTTCCACCGGCCGTCAAGAGGTTGTTGTAAGGCAACGGTGGTTCGAGGTGTTGTACAATCATGTTTGTTAGTGACAAACGGAGCCGCAAGGCAAGTTCCGGAGAGTAGGCAACTAGTGAACGCGGTAAGGGCCGCTAGCGAGTAAACGGGTGGTTGAGACTAACGCAACCACCTCGTCGAACTCCGTCATCAGATCGTGTGTTCGGTATCTCTTTTATTTTTACAATTACTTTAATTTCTTATATATTGATCTTTCTTTGTTAATTAGTATTCAGACAACCATCAACAAAAGTCTAAAAATAATAAAAACAAGCAGGTGCTACGCGCTCCGCGCGAGTTGTTTGAAATATGTTATGTAATGAATATTAGAGTTTTTGGGATATAGAGAGTTTGTTGAGAAGGTTGTATTTTATTGTTTAGATCTGATGTCCATTTTTTTTGTCACATATTGAATTATTGACCTTTTTTTTCTTTAGGATTGTTTTGGGGTCTTCTTGTTTATGGAGTAACTTTTGATTGAAGTCTTTTTTATTGTGCGGAGCAAGTATTATAAGATTGATATAAATGAGTGTTAAGAAAAGAAGATATATAGAGTAGATATATACAACGAGATGTTGCTGTGTTCATAAGGCGTTTTTACATATTACAAAGTGACTAAGAAATAATAGTAAAACATTTGATCGAAGGATAGCCAATACATATGGTCAAAAGGATATCTACTTAGTTCCATACTTACATAAGAGCAAAAGTGTATGAGTGGCTGACTCACACATCAAAAGTTGCACATAATTAACCTAATTAATCTACATTGTGTGATAACATGGGAACAAATCTGTTTGTCTCAAGTTTCTTTGTAAGACATGTTGGAAATTAATGGTAAGAAATGAATGAAAGGGTTAGTTTTCACAATGCTATTATAGATAGCAATTAAAATAATGAAAAATATTGGTGCGGCTTAGTGCTTGATATTAAGTGTTACCTTTTCTTTGCTGCATTTGATTTCGGGTTTTCCTTCTTTGAGCCGGGTCCGTCTTTGGTAACCGATTTACCACGGGAGCTAGAACTATTGAGTTTGGCAAAAAAAAATTTAAGTTCATTGTGAGAGTTATTGGAAAAAACTGATAAGGTAGTAATATATTTTTTAAATTGTATATGAATATTTGATTGTGTACTTTTCTGGTTTCTTGGAGTCTTCGTCGGTTTTGTTGGAGTTTTTGGGATGGTTGTCATTGGAGTGTACATTAAAATTGGGGCGAACTTTGTTTACTGAGCCAGGGATGTACCGAACCGAAAAGTCAAATTGATGGCTAATAAGGGCTTTTATTCTCTCTAGGTAATTGTTATTATCCATCTTGTTCTCAATGGAGACTTCAAGTGCTGATGAACCTAGCACTTGGTCTCCATGTTTGCCGAGAAATATGAAGTCAGCCTCTTGTTGTGAATCGTCACTTGAAAACCACAAAGAAACGGTAGCTGCATGAAAGTAGAAGCTGACTTAATTTGTGTGATGTTCAATGTGGAAGTTTGGTATGTTTGAATATTAAACTGAAAGTACAATTGGTTGAATAACATTTGTACACAAATAATGGTCCATGGAAACTAAACCAAGCGAAAATCTCAACAACCCGTTCTCATCTTCTTAGGCCGAATAGATCACAAGCGCCGAAAGTACGAACGCCTCTATCGGTATCCACACGAACAAACTTCTTAAAACGGGAAGAAGAACAATATATATGCTAGTAGCTTGTTCTCCTCTTGCATAAGAAAACTCTTCTTATTTTATTTCACAAAAGATGTATATAATTCCTCTCATATAATCGCACTCTTTCATTTTTGTCATACAAAAAGAAAGCACCCTTTCATAATTTTGTCATACAAATTAGAAAGTATATTTTCTCTCTTTTGTCTCATAAAAAAGAATGAGAAATAATGGAGAGAGAGAGAGAGAGAGAGAGAGAGAGAATGATGTGTTGTGTGTTGTGAATTTGGAGCCCTCTATGTCCTTATATAGAGGTGAAGAGTCATGTCTCTTCACACTAAAAGATGTGTATGGACATCACTCATCATTATCCATATGCCATCATCTAGACTCTTCTAGATTACATGATCCTTTGTGCTCATAGTCTTTATATACATATATATCACATCTTATCACATAAGATGACAATATATTTTGTGACATTCTTATGCAACTCATCATATAAGTCGCTAGGATTTTTCGCGCCCGTTTTAGTTTGTTCTTTGTGTGTGACCCCGTAGGTTCACTTAATGTTGGCAATAGACTTGACAGTCTATAAATCATGAGCAGACTCTAGCAAGCCATCATGACTACCCAATTTAAGTGAATATCGGTGATCCGATTTACCTAATCAACAATCACGTATTTAGTCCCTTTGTCACGCGATATCTATATCGATCATAAGGCATGTAATATGCCATCCTTATATAAATCGATTAATATTTCTTGATCCCAAATTAAATCGAACAAGAACAAATGACATTAATAACTCTTATTAATTCATTTGAGTATGACCATACATTTCTTCGGTTCAATTCATCAAGAGGCCTAAAGATATCTCTCTCATTTATGGGAGGAACGAATTCCGTCTTGATTGCACTCATCCCTCTACATGATTCATTGTATACCTCATCCCTCTCGCATGATTCATTCTCTCCTCCTAAGATTGTCCCCACATACCTAGCTTTGGCATGACCTATGCGGGGTCAATCGAGTATCGAGAGATTTAGACTTATGGAAGGCATTTCATGACTTAATATTATTTAGAGGGATTTTGAATTTAATATAATGCATTATTATGCAAAAACACCGACCGCTACTACTTATTCATGAAAGAAGATCACATGTACTAATAGAATAGACATAATATTAACGATATATCATGGCCTTGATCTTTATGAACTAATAGAAAGATATCCTAAGATATATTTCATCTCCATGAAATTTTTCTTAGATTGGATATGAAAATCTTATCTCTATATATAGAAATCGATGAACTCTTCCATGATATGTGGTTAAAAATGAACTTGTCATCTTAATGATGTATTCATGATGGACGATGAACTCAATCATCTCCATGATGTATGTGTTATGCGTAATGAACTCTCTCATTATATCAACACATATCAACAAATATATCAAATATAAACATAATCATATTATGTTTCGATTATTTACCCATTTATAAAATATATATATATATATATATAAGGCTTATGAATGCGAATTCGGGGCACGGTAATCATTGTCAACATTTGGTAGGTCAAAACTCAATGTTTGATTTGGTCAACATTTAACTCGGTCAACGATTAACATTTGACAAGGTCAATAGTCAATGGTCAATATTTTGACCAGGTCATGATCAACTTTTGACCAATTTAATGGTCAACAGTCAAGGGGTAAATTAGTGTAGTCAACTGTCAACAATTAATAATCAATACAATCAACAGTCAACATAGTCCACAGTCAACACAGTGGGTCAATAGTCAACTATCAACATGATCAACATGGTCAACACCTAGTCAACTTTGTCAACACACATTTTTCTACACATTAATACATCATAGGCATTGTTTCATGAATTCAATACATCACATGCAACTTTCCATAAAATAATGCATCACATGCACCATTTCAAAAAGGCAATTCATGGTATGCACCCTTTCATGAAGACACAACTATTCAAGAGGTCGCAACTCTTGCGATTGCACTTTTTCGGTCGTACCTCTTAGTTGTGCATGTCGATTACACCCATTGGTCGCACCCTTTGGTCGCACCTCTTGGTGGCATCTGTTGGTCGCAACCTTTCGTCGCGTGTTTTAGATGTGACATTTGGATCATATCCATTGGCCACACCCTTTAGTCGCACCCTTTGACTGTACCCGTTAGTCGCACCCTTTGACTGTACCCGTTAGTCGGACCTTTTGGTCACAACTCTTTAGACACAACCTTTTGACGCATCCCTTGGATGTGACATTTGGATCGCATCCTTGGTCGCACATGTTGGTCGCAACCTTTGGACTCAACCTTTGGATCGCATCCCTTGGCTGCATCTTTTGGACACAACTTCGGAGCACAACCATTCATCGCACCTTTTGATCGCATCTCTTGAACATAACTTTTGGATCGCATCCTTTGATCATATCCATTGATCGCATTCTTTGGGTGCAACTTTGGGATCATAACTTTTGGATACAACTCTTGGTCCATATCAAAGTATATTTGAATATTGTACGAATCATTTAAATTGCAACCATATAATTTCATTAATTATATTTTGTGAAATCTGGTTCATGCATCAAATGCATAGTTTAAATATCAAATATAATTGGGCCGTTCAACCAAACAATTTCGGTCAAATCATGCGCACCAATATATGATTTGTAATTAACCGGTTTGACCAAATTATGAGATGTATATTAGTTAATCATGTTATGTGATGTCTAGTCGGTTTGGTCAATTAAGATGTATATTAATCTTCATTGAAAAGTAGACCGGCGCCAAAAGATGCATACTTAATTCGGCCATGGGTTATTATGTTTTATTATGTTATCAAAATATGTATACATGATACTTAATAACACTTATTAATGTCATATGTTTTTATCAGAGTTTGGTCACACCTTTTGATTGTATCATTTTTACTATAAAACCCTTACATGCACCTTTTGATTATCTTGGATGTATCTTTTATTTTATTGCAAAGTAAACCATTCAGTACATGCACCTTATTAAGAGGCATGTTATTTCAGCCAATCATTGCATGTTATCTTAACCGAACTCATCATATGAGTCACGAACTTTCATTGCAACTAATACCAACCTTTCATTTAACGTATTAAATACATGTTTTCATGAATTGATCATTAAATGAACTCTTTCATAAATATGATACTATCACATGCATATTTTCATGAATCCCCAAACCATTGCATCCTTTCAATTAAGAATATTCAACACTTGAATACTAATTATTCAAGCCTTATAATTATAAATCAAAATTATAAATGGTATCTAAATAATATATATCTCATATATACCGTCTCAATTTAACCGAAACACGTACGTCGCTCCGATACCAATGTTGGATTTCGGACGTGCATAACATAGCGGAAAACAAAAATTTCGTCCAAAACCAATCCGAGGATCCGTGCATATCGGTTAAATCAAAGAAATAAATCTTAAAGATACCTTTCGGATTACGCTTAATCCGTAACGCTCAAATCATGTGTATTATCCATGCGCCTCTAAACCGGTTACCGTCCTAACCGATTTTCCGTCCGTCTAGGCCGTCTAGGTCGGATCATGCGGAAGTCATCTACCGCACACACAATCGGTCTCCACTGAAAATCTCAATACCCCGTTCTCATCTTCTTAGGACGAATAGATCACAAGTGCCGAAAGTACGAACGCCTCTACCGGTATCCACACGAACAAAATTCTTAAAACGGGAATAAGAACAATATATATGCTAGTAGCTTGTTCTCCTCTTGCATAAGAAAACTCTTCTTATTTTATTTCACAAAAGATGTATATAATTCCTCCCATATAATCGCACTCTTTCATTTTTGTCATACAAAAGAAAGCACCCTTTCATAATTTTGTCATACAAATTAGAAAGTATATTTTCTCTCTTTTGTCTCATAAAAGAGAATGAGAAATAATGAGAGAGAGAATGATGTGTTGTGTGTTGTGAATTTGGAGCCCTCTATGTCCTTATATAGAGGTGAAGAGTCATGTCTCTTCACACTAAAAGATGTGTATGACATCACTCATCATTATCCATATGCCATCATCTAGACTCTTCTAGATTACATAATCTTTTGTGCTCATAATCTTTATATACATATATATCACATCTAATCACATAAGATGACAATATATTTTGTGACATTCTTATGCAACTCATCATATAAGTCGCTAGGATTTTTCGCGCCCGTTTTAGTTTGTTCTTTGTGTGTGACCCCGTAGGTTCACTTAATGTTGGCAATAGACTTGACAGTCTATAAATCATGAGCCGACTCTAGCAAGCCATCATGACTACCCAATTTAAGTGAATATCGGTGATCCGATTTACCTAATCAACAATCACGTATTTAGTCCCTTTGTCACGCGATATCTATATCGATCATATGGCATGTAATATGTCATCCTTATATAAATCGATTAATATTTCTTGATCCCAAATTAAATCGTACAAGAACAAATGACATTAATAACTCTTATTAATTCATTTGAGTATGACCATACATTTCTTCAGTTCAATTCATCAAGAGGCCTAAAGATATCTCTCTCATTTATGAGAGGAACAAATTCCGTCTTGATTGCACTCATCCCTCTACATGATTCATTGTATACCCGATCATAACCGTTATGACCACCCGGTTAAAAGAAGTGTTAGATTATATTAAAGTATAAAATTACTCATGTTGGGAACCGAGACAATCTCAGGTCAAAGGACTATAAATACTTTATGTTACAAGAATCGCTAATGACGTAAAACATGTAGCATTCTTATGGCGGGTCGGTCTAGTATATGGTCTCTAACATATACCTATGTTAATGACGTGATAACTATTTATCCATGATCGGTAAAATATAATCATCAGTCAACTAATATACTTGGTGTACATTTATAGCTTATATATCAATATATATTTATATGTATCCGCAAGTATATTTGTCTCCACAAATATATTATAAATGACCAAGGACGATTTAGAATAGCATTCATAACACTTTATAGTTTTACTATCAAAGTCACACACTTTGATGACATAAAGCTGAATTGCATATTCATGGTCTATTTTAATTATTTTAAAATAACCTATACGCACATATTATATGAAATATCTTAGAATAAGTATTATGTTTATTATTACAATCCATCATCTAGGACACAAACACCTTGCCCTAGGGCATAACACCATCAGTTTTGACATCCATTTGCCATATTTCATAGTCATAATATGCTGCTATGGCTAACAGAATTCTGATGGATTTAAGCATAGCTACAGGTGAGAAAGTTTCGTCATAGTCAATACCATGAACTTGTTTGAAACCTTTCGCCACAAGCCTTGCTTTGTAGGTTTGTACCTTTCCATCCACATCAGTCTTTTTCTTAAAGACCGACTTACATCTGATGGTCTTAAAGCTTTCGGATGGTTCAATCAAGTTTCAAACTTGATTGTCTTGCACGGATTGCATCTCAGCTCTCATGACCGCTAACCATTTCTGAGAGTCGGGACTCTTCATAGCATCTTGGTAGGACGTGGGTTCATCATCTATGAATGTCACATCATCATCATTAGACACGAGAAATCTGTATCTCTCGGGTTCGTGATGAATCCTACTAGATCTACGTTGAGTCTGTTGTGTTTCAAGCTCCCCAACTCCTTGAGAGCTTGCTTGTTCCTCCATCATAGGTTATGCAACTATAGGTGGGTCTCGAATTTCTTTGAGTTGTACTTTCCTCCCACTACTTCTCATGGAGACAAACTCTCTTTCCAAGAAGGCTCCATTACGAGCAACAAACACTTTATTCTCCGATGGATGGTAAAAGTAATATCCTTTAGTTTCCTTAGGATATCCCACAAATAGCCACTTGTCGATTTGCGTCCGAGTTTATTGGGAAACCGACGTTTGACATAAGTCTCACATCCCCAAATTTTAAGAAAAGACAACTTGGGCTTTTCCCCGTCCACATCTCATATGGCATCTTTTTCACCGCTTTGGATGGAATCCTGTTCAATATGAATGCGGCAATTTCAAGAGCATAACCCTAGAAAGACATTAAAAAACTTGTTTGACTCATCATTGATCGAACCATATCCAATAAGGTTCGATTCCTCCTTCCGGATACTCCATTCCACCGAGGAGTTCCTGGAGGAGTCGGGCCAGAAACTGTTCCACATTCTCTCGAGATGATCCTCCAATTCCCGACTCGGATATTCGCCTCCTTTATCAAATCGAAGTGCTTTAATCTTTTTGCCAAGTTGATTATTTACTTCATTCTTAAATTCTTTGAACACTTCAAAGGATTCGGACTTGTGCTTCATTAAGTAAACATATCCATATCTATTGAAGTCGTCCGTGAAAGTTATGAAGTACCGATATCCACCTCTAGCCGGCGTACTCATTGGTCCACATACATCAGTATGTATGAGTTCTAATAAGTCATTGACCCTTTCACCAACATTTGTGAAGAGTTTCTTAGTCATCTTGCCAAGTAAACAAGACTCGCACGTCTCAAATGATTCCAAATCAAATGAGTCTAAAAGTCCAGGAGAGTGGAGTTTAGAAATGCGTTTCTCATTTATATGGCCTAAGCGACGGTGCCGAGGTATGTCATATTTGAGTCATTTGGTTTGAATCATTTAGTGTTAATGTTATATATGGACTTATAATTCTCTTTCTTAAGATCTAGCACGTAAAGACCTCTTTCTAATAGAACATTTCCATAGAAAAGATTATCTTTTAAGATAGAACAATTGTTATTCTCAATAACAAATTTATAACCATCCAAAGCTAGACTAGAAATAGAAATAATATTTCTGCTCATAGCAGATACAAAATAACAATTATTAAGTACTAATACAAGTCCCCTAGGCAAAGTCAATAAATTAGTTCTTACGGCTAATGCAACAACTCTTGCTCAATTTTCCACACGCAGGTCGACTTCGCCCTTAGCTAATCTTCTACTCCTTTGTAGTCCCCTGCACATCATTACAAATGTGATTACCACATCCGGTATCCAATACCCAAGATTTAGGAGTAAGTGAATTAGTTTCAATAACAAAAATACCTGAAGCGGTAGTCACACTACCCTTCTTGATTTCGTCCCCGATAGAGTTTGCGGTTTCTCTTCCAATGGCCAACCTTGTTGCAATGGAAGCAAACTCCCTCTTTGTCTTTCTTGATCTTAGGTTTAGGCAACACTTTGCCTTTACCCTTGCTCTTGTTTCCGGTCTTCTTACCCCTTTTCTTGTGAACCATTAGAACATTTTTGACAACATTTGTTTTCATGTCCTCCTGTGCGTTCTTAAGCATCCCATGCAACTCGGTGATGGATTTCTTCATCTGATGCATATTATAGTTCATGATTAATTGCTTTAGGAGGTAACGAACCGAGAATTATGTCAACAGCCAATTCTCTGGGCATAGCTGAACCAAGTCTCTCCAATTGATCAAGATAGTTCTTCATCTTGAGTACATGAGCACTCACGAGATGAACCTTCACCATCTTCGTGTCGGTCGCCGAGACGGTCGCTTTGTAGCGCTCAACTCTAGCCTCGCTCTTGGAACATTTCCTTGAGAGTTACGATCATATCGTAAGCACCCATGTCCTCCAGGTTGCTTCGAAGCTCGGAGGTCATGGTCGCTAGCATGAGACAAGCTCTCCGTGTCATCCTTAACGTATTTAGCATACGCATCTCGGGCAGCCCTTGTGGCTCCTTGTTCTCGGTTCCTCTGGGTAAGCCTCTTCTATGACATACGGTTTATTGTCGGCCTTGAGAACAATTCTCGGGTTTCTAAACCAGTCAAGGAAGTTACACCCATTGAGCTTATCCTTCTCAAGGATAGATCGCAAATTCAACCCAGTTGAATTATTATTTACCATTATTCTACAAGTTAAAATGTAAAGTGCCATTATTATTTATTCATTGGGGTTGTTTTGTTTTGGTGTTTCTTATATTGTACTCCCACTATTTTTCTTCAAATCAACCACCTTCGGTAGTATTGATTCGGAAACTTCAAATGAATGAGGTTTCATAGTGAGTCAAGATCCGTCCGTATTTCATTGAGTATTAAGTGCGTTTTGGCGCAACCCTCCATACACAACTATTTAGGTAGGAACACTTCCAATTGTATCATATACAACTCTTTCCTTTTATGGAATGAGCATCATATGCCCGGTGTATTATTCCATCTTGTGCCCCGAGCCCAAGTCCGACTTGCTTGCTCGGTTAAGTTTAACCATGTATGATTATCGGCGAAATAGAGTCCAAGCACACTCGGCTTTGGCCCATGCTCGGACACCATTTCCCGCATACCCTCCCTTACAAAGACAATCTTCCATATGCTCGGCTTTGGCATGACCCACATGGAAGACTGTCTAAGTACCGAGGGCTTTAGTGACATGGGAAGCACTTCTTTACTTAACATTCTCGAAGGATTTTATTTAGATTTATAAATATAAACATCATAGAAACTAAGTTAAATATGGTATGAGCTTAATCCTCACGAGCGATCATGAGGTTCCTAATTCTAGATCTAACTCTAGATTGCGAAGTAATCTTCAACGAACCCTTCATTGTGTGTGCGAAGATCCAATGCCCTCTTCCGAATGTTGCGCCAAGATCTCTTGCCTTGAAGTCTTGAAATAATATCTATCCTAACAACTATCATATTGCCGTAAAAGGTAATTTATAAATTTGGACAACTCACGAGGTTGCCATAATTACAACTTTGGACAACTCACTTGGTTGCCATAGATATTAAATAGATTACAAGCATTCACTCACAAGATTACATCACGTAACAATCACGGATCTAAAACTCATGCCATATTTGTATATTTAAATTCCATGTATAACAAAATTAGGGTTTGTCGCAAAATCGCATTATTCCGTTGGGGACGGAACTGTTCCATTCTAAATGGAACTATTCCGTTCTCAACGAAGTACTCCGTTCTCAACGGAGATCTGCTTGGAAATTCGTAATTTCTTTTGTTTTAGTTCCGTTTCCAAAACGGATTTCGAAAAACTATTTTTCCGAAACTCCAGGAAATCATAATATCCAATATTATATTCCTAGAAACTATTTCCGTGATGTTTTGAAATAATATTTTCAAAACCCTAAATTTATTATACTCGAATTTACAAAATTTTAAATATGTAATCGACGATTATTTCATTAACGAACGCCTCGATGCCCACCGTTGGGAAATCCATAGCCATGTACGTTACAAGCGCAGCGGAACCTATAGATTTAACCCTCCCTAGGATCTACGTTAAGGGAATAAAAGTACGAGATTAGCCATTAAAATCTATACCTCGGATCTTCCCGATCTGCGAGATGAAGAACGGTTGTAGGTCCGAACTATTCGACTCGCAACCATCTCCTTCCCGAAACTCGGCTCGCGAAACTCCTTCCCGATGCTCGGCTCGAAGAACTTCTTCTTGAAGCTCGGCTCGAGAAACTCCTTCTTCTCCTAGGGATGAAAATAGATCGCTCGCAAGTTCTCAAGATAGAGAACCTCTACTCGTATCCACACGAACTTCACACGAATGGAATAACCGGACTTGGCTAGACAAATCCGGAAATACTTTCCGAATATCTCTCAAAACTTTCTCTCTCTTTTTTGTGTAATAGATGGCCTCTAAGGCTTCGAGTTGTGTGTATTATAGAGAGACTATTCCCTTCTATTTATACTAGAGAGAGAGGCGAACGATTGCTCGGTTATCATAACTAAAACCCTAATATGCGCCTATTCCGTTGCCAACGGAACTATTCCGTTGCCAACGGAATAGGTATTTCCATAACGAAATACTTGGTAGTTAAGGTTATTACAGTTTCCATATATATTCCGTTGGGAACGGAATTATTCCGTTGCCAACGGAAATGGCACTTGTTGGGTTCAATCAATGATCCAATAATTGATTATTTCGTTCACCAATTTATACATCATATGTATAAGCTGTTTTGAGGCATATTCATCCCGTACGGACATAGTTCATTGTGTGACTGTGTAGGTTCCATTTAACGTTGGCAACAATCTTCTAAAGATCATAAGTCATGAGTAACCTCTAAACTAATGTCATGACTACCCATGTTAAATGAAATGATCGGCGATCATAAACCTATCTGAATAGACATTTGCTTATTCCTTTTGTTCTACGATATACGTCTTGATCACAAGGCACGGTAATATCTCATCCTTGAGTTTGATCAAAGTCTCTTTCCTGATCGAGAATTAGACTGAGTAAATACAAAATGGTATTAACAACACATGTTAATGCATTTTCAGCATGGCCATGCATTTCCCTCGATCCTAGTTCATCGGGGGGCCAGAGATATCTCCCTCATGACGAGAGGAACAAATCCCATCTTGGTCACTCACGTTCCTCGTCATGATTCTGTGTATACCTAATGATGACCTTAAAAATCATCCCGTTACGGATGACGTAGGATCATATTAAAGTATGCAGTTCCACATACAGGAATCCATGGTGACCTCGGGTCATAGGAACAAGCACACTATTCATATGAGAATTACTAATGACATATACAATGCATATTCTCATAGTGTGGTCAGTCCAAGACGTGTTCTCTAACGTGTACCTATATTCCAGGCTTGATATCTCTATGTCCATGATCAGCAGAACATGATCATCCAGCCTGCGAATATACTAGTGTGGATATGTAGCTTCTTACCCGAAGTATGTCTATCTCTATAAACATCCTACATATCACTAGGGACAGTTTAGAATGTCATTCGTTGGTTCACGGTTCTACTATCGAATCACGTATTCGATGACGTGAACCCGAAGTGTCATTCTTGGTTGATATAAGATTTACATTCACAACCCATACACACGAGATATATAAGAAACAACCTTTATTGAATAAATAATAATGTCTTAATACATAATCCATTTCCTAGTACAAATACATTTGGCCTAGGGCACTAATCCTACATTGCAAGCATCTCTCGAAAGAATTATATAATATACCATTTATTGTACGAATGTCTTTGTAAGATGTCGCACCTCGTGAAAAATTTAGAAGTAACCGAAGAACATATAATTCACCACAACTGGGATGTACATAGAAAAGACGACCTAAACAGGTTTCCTCTTTTTCGAACCATCCAACATTTATTATCCCTATGCCATCTATAATATTGAGGAATTTCTATATATTTCCATGAGCACGCTGATGGCTCTTTTTTATTAAGTTCCATCCATTCCGTGAGCATTGTTTGTTCTACATTTCCGTCATTAATTTTATCATACATATTTTGACCATCGTTGAAAACAACTTCATTAAAGGCAAATGGACGGGTAAACGTTCAATGCTAATTGTTCGTAATGTATATCATATTGAAGAATCCTCCACATAGCTTCATGAGGAGTAATATACCTGCAATCAAGAAAAGCTTTTATATCATTGACTTCGCATCATCTCGAATTGTTCGCCCTGCCTTTTTCAAGATACGCATATATACGATCATTCCCTTTGCAAGTGTATTTGAAAAGATATTTTATTAATTCACCTGTATGACATCTCTCCACATTTATATGTGCTTGATACTTCAAAAGCAAGTACATATTGTACGGAACAACATGACTATTATTGAGAGGTATGTTTTTTTCGACAAAATAAACATCACTTTGACAACGTTTATATATGACAGTTCCATCTTCATTTATTACAGTTTTATTTTTAAACTATTTTGGAAATTGCTTTGAACAAATACCTTTAGTAGTACAACTTGCTTTAGTAAATGCAAAACCACACGGCCCAAGCAACATAAATTTCGTGACAATATCATATCCAACTTTATCAATTTCTCGGATCGGGTATCTCTGCAGAAATAAATTTATCAATCTGTTATGCACTTTTTAACTTATCATCATGCGCTAACCATACAATTATATGGACATGCGGTAAACCTCTCTTTTGAAACTCAATATTATAAACAACCGAAAGAAAAAAAAACTATCAGTAAGAATAACAAATATATCCATTGATAGTGAGAAAGTTTGTTTAATAGTGTTTTAAAACTTACTTGCTATAGCTTCTCTAAACAATTTGTTCTCTTTAATGTCACGTAACATTTCTTCTAATTTCAACTTAAAAACACGGACCATAATATCGGGTGCTGTCCTCGGGACGATTGTCCCGCCAAAGGCATGCTATTGTTTTCGGACCATTGTGGATTGCGGGTAAAAGTTATAAAAAGATCGGGAAGGCTAACATCTCTACAAATTGCTATTGCATCTTGATAATTCTGAAACATATATCCGGGACTTCCAACATGTGAGGCCAGTAATATGATACGTTTTCCTATATTTTTCCCTAACATGTCACCATCTAAAACCGCATTTTTTATATTGTTAAATTTGTCTCGATCTTAACGATGCTTGATGTTGTTGTAAATATGTTAGTCTTTGTTGTTCCATTGATAAATAAGCATAGACAATATATTGTTGAAACAGCCGTCCCGTAATGAAAAATCATCGGTGCATCCTTATCGCGCCGATGTAACCTATAAGCATAATATTCATTCATCGTAACATATTTTCTTTTAAGCTTGCTTTGACTGCCTTCTTCAAGAATATATTTTATATGTGGATGAAATCCATCTTCACCATACGGAAACAATAAAGGATATTGCATTGACATATAGCAAGGATGTTCTAATTTTATATGTTGTAACCCGCTTGTTCGATGTTCAACTATAATGTCACCCTGACGTTGCTCTTCAGTGAGTCACCAACTACTAAACCAACAATTTCACTTGCAGTAGGAGATACATATTGTGGTAATTCACTATCACGAACGCCCACAATTCTTAATTTTAGGTCGGAATGTCACAATTTGCAAAAACGTTCTTGATAATTTATAAATGCTTGAACACATTACAATGATTAAACATATTCATTAATCCTTGAACAATTTCATGAACAGGTTCATTTCTTAGCATATATGAATTGTTGAAAGCATTAATCCTATTCATAATTTCATTACCAGTATCATACATGTACAGTTGATCAAACATAGGTTTTGAACCTTCAGTTGGCAACAGAGATCCAATTCTATGTTACGCTTGACTAGAAACCTTGAAGACGTAAGGACGACCCATCATTAATTACTTCATCAACCTTTACACCCATTGAAGTAAACGCAAACATAGAGTTATACAAACGGATTTTTTCTTTAAAACTTGATGATCGTGGTTCAACCGTAGGATCAAGCAACGTATGTAAAAAAGCAGGAGGTTCTTTTATGTTAGAGAGCAAGACCCTTCCTTCTCGACAAGCATAGATTATATTTTGGGCTATTTGTTCTTGACTGCTTTTTGCATCTTTCACCGTACCAAAAATAAGCACCACAATGACTACATTGGTAATCGGGAGAACCAACAAGTAAATTGACCAGGTATGACAACCGTGACCGATAAACAAAATTAACAGATACACTAACATAAATATTTAGAAAAAATCTAACTATATGCAAACCTTCTTCTGCACGCATGCTGCCAAGACAGTCCAACTTAACAATCGCTTGAGGAGCCAACACACTCAAATTGACGATTGCTTGAGGAAGACTCTCCAACCTCAATCCGAGCATGCTTGTCGCGCGATAAAAGTAATCTTCTATGTCTTGTGGAAGCCGCATCATCCATATCATAATGATTAATACTTATTGAACGACAATGATTGTAACTCTCACAATACCACCTGGCACCTATGCAAATGGAAATGAAATTGTGAAATAGAAAATACTAAAATCTTAATAACACAGTTGAAAACAAATTCTACGTAAACATATTCATAAATTTGCAAATAAACATAATGCAGCATAAGTATGAATATAAAGAGTAAATATATTCATAAATTTGCAAATAAACATAATGCAGCATAAGTACGAGTATAAAGATTAAAAAACAGAGAGGGATTGTGCAACAAACATGTACAGAATAAAGACACTATACACAAAAGATGGACAGAGTAGGACACGTATTCATTTACATTTATTGAGAAAAAGAACAAAGATAACTTCCATTTTCTTGTTTATTATCTTACATATTTTTTAATAAGTAACATAAAGACAACAACAGAAAACCGAGGAATAACAAATTTTCAATCAATGATATAGTATTCATGAACATAATTAATAAGAATTCAATGTGTTGAATCTTGTTGATGTCTGTTAGAGTTTCTAATTTGGAAAGGAAATCCCAAAGCTTGATGGGGTCAAGCATGGCCAAAACGTGCCGTATATTGTTTATTCCACTTTTAAATATATTTTGTGTTTTCTTCGAATTTGAAATATTTGAATTTAAAATACCTATCCAGTTTAATATAGTTCTTTGTTACTCGTATATAAGAAATGAGACGTAGCACATACTTTGAAGGGGTAAAAATATTAACGAAAATATATAAATAAATATAATGAATAAGAAATCATATCTTATTGTCTTATAGTGTTGATAGATAATTCAAGAATTGTAGTTGTGCTATTTCATGAGTAAACTTGCTCACCATATAAGCCAATTATTTGAAATTTAAATGGGCAAAAAACTTCACAGATCCATAAAACAGAGATACTAAAAGATAATTACTGGCAGAGCAACATGTAAACATACTTTCAAGTTGGCAGAGCAACCATGTAAACATACTTTCAAGTTATTGACTTCAATGGGTAGAAACATTTCATTGATCCAACTAATAATACATAATCATAACATGTAATTGAATAATAGACTGCAAGATTGATACAACAAAAAATAAGCAAGACCAAAATAGTAAATAACCACAACAACATATTCGCAAACAATAAATTTCTTACGATTGCCAACACTCCTCAACTAAATTAAACTAACACTTTCATAAAAACATCATAACACATTAACATTTAACTCTTCTTAAATCACCATAACTTCAATAATGAAACTTGTCGCCTTGCAGCTTTAAAACATCATTAAGCAGAAAAAGAAAGATTTCCTGTCATAGAACCTACTGAACAACAGCTGCTCAATCGAACCAACCTAGCAGACAACCTCAAATCCACTGTCAGCATCCAAAAACTAAAAAGTATAGAAAATGATCATGAAAGGAACAATATCGTAAAAAATGAGACTTATTCACTGAAATAGAATAACTTCAACATCTGAAAACCCAAAACCAAACAAATCGACAATCAACAAAACAACATCATAAAAAGGAACACTTATAAACTAATATGGTACAAATCTTTTCTAGAATTTTATCTGTGCAGAACTCTAAATATCAAGGCTTGATTTACAATTAACCTAATATGGACCAAACAAATTGATAATTTTTACTCTTTTGTTCAACTGAAAAATATTGTATGATGGAAAAAACCTCTAAAGAACACTTACATAGATAACAACTGAAGAAAGTAAACTGTACAACTTGACCTATATAAATAAATCTTCTAGTGAAAACCAATTTAAGAGCAAGAGCCCCAATCCATGTATTTCAATCAGGCACTTGATAGCCAATATGAATTAACCTCTATGAACGCAACAATATAAAGAAACATACAATATTTGTTGCAAAATCATCAACGGCCAGAAAATCCAGTAACAGACATATTAAAACCAAATTGATGTAAACAACAACCAACTAAATAAATCTTCTAAGGCAACCTTATTCACCAGAGCCTTCTAATTAATTCAGTACATCTTATTCGATAAAATCAGAAAATACTGCATACTGATCCGAACAAGACTTCATCATCTAAGAGCAAAAAATCTCATACACTGAAACAAATATATCCGTTACGGAACAAAATAACAAATAAAACTTAGAGAACAAAATACCGAATAAAACTTATCGAACCCAATTCAGTTAATCTTTCCTTCCCAATTCAGTTAATTTTTCCATGAAATAAATTACTCGACAAATCAGCAAGACAACAATACATACGAAGCAAAATGAACTGAACTAATTTAAATGTCAACCCTTATGCGGTTATGTAATTGAATACAACTTTTTATCCCTACGACCGAACAAACACCGAACGTAGAATAAACTAAAAAAAAAAAAGAACAAAAGGAAGAAACAGAAATAATTACCAATATCAAAGAGGAAGAAGAGACACAATCATGCCAACTTGGCAAAAAATCAGCAAAACTGTTCCGCCAATCATCCTAAGCATGCCACCGTAAAATCACGGATGAAGACGATCTATGCAACGCAAAATCCAACCAATCTTCCAAACCCCGCAAAACAGTAGAAATCAAAAGAATAATTTGGACAAAAATCAAGAAGTGAACACAACAGTTCTAACAATGTTAGCACATCACATTTGGGGAAAATTAATAGTTAGAACCTTCCAAAAAAAAAAAATTTACTCATTTAAACTCGACCACAATAAGAGCCCCAAATTAAAGAAAAGCGCACACAACCAATAAAATTAAAGCTTCAATGGAATTGAGCATTCTTGTGTATAAACATATTTGGCCAAAAAAGCACAAAAAACAGAACCATTAATCTGTACAAACCAACTAAAGAGAGTGAACGACTAAACGTTGAAGACGACGGCAAGAACATGGTACACCGGATCACCGTACAGCATATCTAAGAAAACAAAACAAAAAAAAACCAGAATTAAAACTTCAATCGAATTGAACATTTCAGGTATCAAAATATTCGATCGGAAAAGCAAAAAAAAGAAGCATTAACCTCTAAGAACCAATTGAAGCCGAGGGAAGAATACACGTTGGAGAAGAAGAAACTTAAACACCGGGCTGGAGAACAAAACCAAAATGATACCAATTTTGCACGGTGAAGCGGATCAACGGAAGCAAAGAAACCCAAGGAAAAAAAAGGAAAAGAAAAAGAAAAAGAGATATGTGGAAGCTTAAACACCGGCTAGAGAACAAAACCCAAACGACACCAATTTTGCATGGTGAAACAGATCAACGAAGCAAAGAAAACCAAGAAGAAAAACAGGAAAAGAGAAAGAAAAAGAGATCTGTTGAAGCTTGAACACCGGCTGAAAAACAAAATTCAAACGACACCAATTTTGCACGGTGAAGCGGATCAACGGAAGCAAAGAAAACCAAGAAGAAAAAACAGAAAAGAGAAAGAAAAAGAGATATGTTATACGAAAGAAGAAGACGAAACAAATATAAGCCGATGGAACAAAGAGAAAAGAAAAGAAAAGAGGCGTGATAAAAAAATAATAATAACAGCTGTAACGAATAAGAAGCCAAGTGTACATAATTTCACGTAACTAAACGCCGACCATCGGATGAAAATCAAAGGGCGAAAAAAATAAAAGACACCGTGTCTTACTAATCGATCATAAAAATGGCTTCCTTTAAATCCTATTATTAATATAAAACCCTAAAAATATAAATATTCACGTTTCCACATTTTAGGCCTTTTAAACCCTCCTTTATAGGGCTCAATCGAACAACATAAAGCATATAACTATTTCATATTACATAAAACAGGAAGATATTTCATATTACATAAAGCGGATAACTATTTCACATTATACATAAAGCAGGTAAATATTTGATATTTTATATTTGATAAAGCAAGTAAATGTTTTATATTATATCAATCTGGTGGTGAATGTCAAGCTAACAAGAATCATATTTATTATTTAGACAACTACATCAATTTTTTATATGCAATCTATAACTATGGATTTCTTAAAAAAAATTGATATGCATTTATTAAAATAAATATGTCACAAAGTATTTATTTGATTCAACAATCTTTTCTCCTTAACCATCAGAAATGAAAGTATTTACCAATAACATATTCTAGCATATACATAAGTTAAAATTATCAATAAATAATAATTCTATAAATATTGTATATTTCGACAACAGTAGATAAGCAACTAACTTGCGCGTAACTTAGGTCAAGTGTTCTATCTGTGCTTAATTGTAACAAATATATTTTAGAAAGAAAAAAAGATACATGTGAGATAAATGTGAAATCACTAAAAAATCAAATTATATACAAGTGGCAGTTGGCGGCGGGTTGGGTCAATTCGGGTTGTTCGGGTTTCGGTGGATTACTGATTAGTTCGGGTGGTTTTTGGGTTGGGTTGATTTTTGGTCGGTGATGACTGGTTGCTCATGTGGGGTAAAATGTTGTGCCATTAATGAGTTATTAAGTTCAGATAAAATTTCATATTCAAGTTGATTAGTTCAGGTCGGTTCAAGTTTTAGGTGGGTCGGACGGGTTTCTTGGGCTAGGGTTAGGTTTACCAACTCAAGTTATGGATCATTCAAGTTTCGGGTTTCGAGTTGGGCTTAGGTCATTTGGGTTTCGAATCTACCAAGACGGGTCAATTCAATTCATTGAGTTACGGGTGAACCCAATTATCTTTGGATTTCGGGTTATTCGGGTTACATGTCAATTCAAACATTTTCGGGTTTCGAGTCGTTCGGATTACGGGTTTATTAGTTTGGTTAACATATTTTGTGTTCGGATCGGGTGAGATAGCGATTGGTCGGGCGGGTCTCCCGGGTTCGGGTTAGGTTTTTCACCCCAAGTCATGGGTCATTCGGGTTTCGAGTCGGGCTCGGGCCAATTCGGCTTATGGATCGTTCGGGTTATGGGTCAATTTAAATAGTTTCTGATTTCGAACCGTTCGGGTTATAGGTTGATTAGTTTGGGTAATATTTTATGTTCATGTCGGGTTGGGCGAGCGGGTCTCCTGCGGGGATGGAGCCGGGAATTTTTGATAGAGAGGGCCAAAATTTTTTGGTTATTTTACAAGATTTTAAACCTAATAGTAGATATCAAATTTATTTATTGTATATATTAATATGACTAAATTGAATACAATTCTAACTTAAAAAAAAATATTGCATACATATATGTCAACAAAAAATGTGCTCACTTACATATAAACATTTTATATCTAAAATTGTTTCATTAAGAATGAAACTTTTATTCTAAAAAAGAAATATTGCGTGTTTACAAAATAAGTACTTTACAATATAAATATAAAATATCTATTTTATCTTTAAAGAGATAATAATATATAAAATATTAATATTATACATTTTTACCCTATTCCAAAAATTATTAATATGATAAATGTATTTTTAATCATAATTACTATATAATCAATTATAAATTTATAATAGATAATATATTTTAGACTTTTAAAATATAAAAATACTTTTGTGCAAATAATTAAAAGATAAGGCTCTTATGCAATTAAGTGATATCTATATAATGCAACTACTGCAAATTCTTGTCATGTATATAAACTATAGGATATAAATATTAAAATTTATTGACATGCAATCACTACATTAATTTTTGGATGAACTCAACTACACATTTTTGAAAAATAAGTTTGGTTCTCTTTGTGACCTTGATGTTGCGGAAGAATTTCATTTGGATCAAGAACACCACATGTATAGCCTATAGTTTATATGTTGTTCAACTTAAGACCATAGAAAATCAACATTTACTACTTTGAAGATTACTTTTGACAGGAACTTAACTTTTTTCCTAGATTACTTTTTGGTTTCACTTACATAACCTTGAATTTTCATTATTTATTCTCTAACGTCAATTTGTTGCACCGAAAAGCAAGTGAAATGATATTTTCAAGGATCGGAATTTAAATCTTCAAGGACTACTATGAAGTTCTCAAAATTATAGGGTGGGGGGGCCAAGGCCCCTGTTTGCCCCCTCTATCTCTCGTCCCCGGTCTCATGGGTTCGGGTTAGGTTTGTCACCTCAAGTAATGGGTCATTCGGATTTCGGATCGGACTCGGGTCATTTCGGGTTTCAAGTCGTTCCTGTTTCAAAGTCGGTTAATTTTTCGGGTTATCCGGATCTCCGATGATCGGTCATTACAAATTTTTTGTTGTTTGGGTTTGGGGTCAAGTCGGATGGTTTTTCATGACATATGAGCATTGCCAGTCCCGAGCAAATACCACCCGAGCCCGGTTGCCATGAAACCCGAAAACACTCAAACTTCACTTTACCCGAACATCCATTCAACCCAAACCCGAAATAATCCAAACCCGGATAACCCGACCACAACAAGATCCGAATACAACCTAACCCAACCCGAAACTAACCCGAAGACCCGGAAAGAATCCGACCGATGCAATATCTAAAACCGATCCGACCTAACCTTACCCGTGCCGACCAAATCGACTATGACCCGAACATAAAATTGACCCGAACCCGAATGAGTCAACCCGAATATGACCCTACTCACCGGTTTTAAATTGGGCTCACATTAATATTAATATTAATAATTAATAATAGATTTAAATCCTTAAAAATTTACTCTTTTACTAAGCTTCCACGTCATTCTTTTTAGGAGAACTGTTGGATTACAAAATTATAATGCTCAAATTTAATTTCAACCATTTGATTAAAACTTCTAACTAGCGACATATGTCCAGTACACGCGTCCATACTTTGCCCTTTCCGCCTCGTCTTTCTAATTCTCTCTCATTTCTCTCAATCGTGGCTCTCCCTCTTTCTCTCAGTCTGCTCGCTCCTCTCCTCTTCGTCTCCCCTCGCTGGCTCTCTCTTTCGCTCCCTCTTCTCTCAATCGCTTGACTCTCACTCTTTCCCTCTCAATCGCTCACTCACCTTTTCTCCCCTTTTAGAGCCTCTCAATCGCTCATATTTTCTCCCCTTTTCAAGCTGAACTTTGGCCGCTCCTGTAGATGCTCCGCGTCGAGATGAACTGTAGAACCTGCCATTCAGTCCACCATTCTTCTTCTTTTTCTTCTTCTTCTTCTTCTTATTTTTCTCTCTTTTCTCTCTGAATTTCTTCAAAATTATTCAAAATTGAGACAAATTGTGCAAAAATTGAGCAAAATTCTTCATTCTCGGGTCTCTAACTAAACCTTCGTGACTGTCTCGGTATGCCTGACAGCTTTTCGTTAAATTGAAACTTGCTTATTCTTGGATAAGCAATAAAAGGTATCTCTATTTTTAGTATTGTTCTTTATCCTTCTATTTGGAAAATTGGTACAGGAAGAGTTGTTGTTGTCCTCATTTTTGGGGAGATTTGCATTGAAGCCCCTGTGTCATGACGAAATTGCAAAAGAGCTGACTATAATAACATTATAATTTTATATATTAATTATGAAAGAGTCACTAGGTATGATGATTGTATTTATTTTGATCGGTTCAAATCTAATTCATTTTTTTTTTTTTTTTTTTCTTTTCTTTTTTTTGTTTAATTTCAGGAAAATTTTACAAAAAAAAAAGCCCATGGTTTTTGGTTAAATTTTTTGTTGTTTAATTTCTTAGGAAAATTTATAAAAAAGCCCCTGAATTATATCTAAATTGCAGATATACCCTATATTATAAGAAATTGCGAAAAAACTTCATTCTTTGAAAATCAAGAAATCTACTATTATTTTTTTCTTAATATCCAGAAAATAAACTTTTTTTTGGAATTTCTGATTATGTAGGGGGTTCATTGCAATACAAACATAATGCAGGGACTTATTTGCAAATTTCCCAAATTTTAATTGTGTTATTTGACACTAAAGTGTAGTTACTAGCTCATTTCAACAGGTGAATCAGTACAGAACGGTACGGAAAATATGCAGCATTATATAGAGGAACGGAATTGGTACATAAAGGATGAAAAACTAGCCATGATACTTTTCTGAATTGTATGCTTTATGTCAGAAATCATGTTGGAATATTCGAAATTTTATTATATTGTTTGATATTTCTATGATTTTTAACTCACATAATTATAATTTTTATTGGATTCTTTGGTTTTCAATTAGAGAATATGACATTAATTTTCTCTTAATACTTAATTAGTCATTAAAAAGATATAGATCAGAATTGCTAAATTTTTCTTCATTAACTAGGTATTTTTGATTAATCCAGTTAGCTAAAAATTCTACTCAAGGGGATCAAGATAGAGCGTTTCTTCAAGTATTGAAATATTCATCTGGTGTACTTCTAGAGGTAATTTCACAAGTTTAAAATTTAAAATTTTGAATTTAACAGACCATTAAGTCCCAGTTAGTAATAGTTCTTTTTTATTTTATTAATTTATGTAGCTGCAAATTATACAAGCTTAAACATTTGAATAAAGTTGAAGTGGTTTCAAATGATACAACTGGCTGCACATTTATACTGGTACTTGATTGAAATATTACTTAATATAATCTCAGAAGCCACACTGTCGCCCCTCCTCAATGGATCATGCTCAATATAGCGACATGTACTCTCTCTCAACGAAAAAAATTAAGAAAAAACAATAATAGTAATTGAAAATTTCCCTTTATTTATTTGTTTATTTTATGTACTTTCGCCCAAAGAGTCATTTCAAATATATCAATTCCGACTACTTTAGGAAGGTGACTGATTGATTTCTCTCGCATGTTCAAAATTGAATGTAGAAGCTGATATTCTCACCTCATGTTGTCTTTAGAGATCTAGAATCATATCCTTAGCCATGTATCAGACAGGTACAACGATTTTATTTTATTTTCTTAAAAATCGGATTACAAATTGTTTATTACTTAGTTGTTAATAATTGCTCATAACGTGTGTATGTTGATGATTGAGAGTGAAATAGAAGCTGAAAATCAATCACACAAAATCAGATTCTCGAGAAGAATTTTTTGATCCGTCTCTCTAAATTCTTCTCTGCAAAGTTTATAAGATGCAATTAGCATATATTTCTGACCATGTGTCATTTTTAAAGTTGTCTTTTATTGTATTTGTAACTTCATTATTTCCCTAAAGTTATAACCAATTCAATCGGTTAAGCGAATGCTGATAATGATCTTGCTTGCAATGTGCCCGAGGTAATTATATTTATTTATTTACTTCTTTATGTAACTTTAATTTGATTTGGTTTATTGTATTTATTTAATTTCAGCTCAATATAAATGATGAACGGTTTGACGATGGAAAGCTCCATGTAAACGAAGAAAAAGCTCAATTCCTTCTTCAAAGTTTTCTTAAATGGAGGGCCCTTGGTGGGTTTTGATTGGTCCATCTAGGTTTGCTACAAAGTTTCTTTTTTAATCTAAATGTGATTTGTTTAGTCTATAGTTGGAAATGTAACATAGATAATATTTATTTGTTTTTGTACTGTATATTATTATGAAAATGGCAGTGAACTAGAGTTTTGTATAGTTTCATGAATTAATATATATTTATATTTAAGGTATATCAATGTGTTTATAAAAAAGATTTAAGGTGTATGCGTTTAAGGAATATATTTACATTTAGGGTTTATAATACTGCATTTATTAAAAGATTGTAGATACTTCGCACGTAGATTATAGATACTTTGCGCAACGCGTGTGTGTTTTTGCTAGTGAGAATTAAAATACCAATGTTCTGACTGGTTATTTCACGAATAAAACTTAATTTAGTTTTAATGGATTAAGAACACAGAATTTTAGGGTTTGTATAATTGGTAATGAGGTTATTTAATTTTTATTGGAGGGTTGTTCTGGATTAGTTGAGATTAGTTTAGTAAACGAATCCATCTTTTTCCCCGTAACTCAATTTCTTGCCCTTTGTATCCAGATCTGACTCACTACATTTTTTTATTTCATCCATTATTTTAAATGTTATGAAAATTGTCTAATTTTTTGGTCCATTAGAGACTAATTTCATTTCAATTTGATATTTTAAAGTTAAAATTTTGAATTTGTTGTGCTAATTTCACTAGAGACTAATTTCATATTTGGGGAATAGACCTTTCGAATTGTAGCATGCACTCGGTTAGTATGCCTGATTGCTATATGTATAATTTTAGGTTATGAGTTTTTTTGTTTAAATATAATGAAGTTAATTTAGTAAAAGAATCCCTATTTTTCACATTTACTCAAATTCCCATCCTTCGAATCCAGATACTGCTGAACTCAATTCGTTTTTAATTTTGTCCCATATATTCAAATTGGTATGAAAATTGTCTTCTTTTTGGTCGATTAGAGACTATTTTCATTTCAATTTGATAGAGAAGTATTGCTTTAGAGCCCTAGCTTCTCTTTGAGTGACAATTTTCAAATAAAAGAATCGCAATTGTTATGACCAAACGCTTTCGACAAGGTTGGAAAGTCATTTATAATCGGTTGTTGCTAGAGGTGGCAAAATCGACCCGACCCGACCCACCCGAACCAAACCCGATCCGATCCAAAAATGTTGACAAGTCAACGATCCGAAACCCAACCCAACCCGAACCCAAACGACCCGAGACCCGAAATACCCGAAACCCGAACGATCCAAAACCCGAAATACCCGAGACCCGAACGACCCGAAACCCGAATGACCCGAGATCCGAACAACCCGAATAATCCGAGATCCGAATGACCCGAATCTAAATGACCCGAACTTGCATATAATTAATGAATGGTCATAGGACTGTTGATTTCACTATTATACTAGTATTATATATTATTTTGTTTTTTATAATGTCAATATATTATTTTAGAAAATAATATATTAATTATATTGGTTTCTAAAACTTAAAATTCTATTTGAAACTTTTGACCTTATTGCCTTCCTTTTACGACTTGCGCAAAATTGAAAAGATTTTTCATTACAAGCTAAATACGGTACGTAATTAGAGCCGACAAAATGTAACCTAACCCGAAAACCCGATCCGATCCACCCGAACCCAAACCCGACCCGACCCGACCTGAAAATGTTGATAAATCAATGACCCGAAACCCGACTCCGAACCTAACGACCCGAGACCCGAACAACCCAAAATCTGAATGACCCGAGATCCGAACGACCCGCCCGACCCAATCCACCCATTTGCCACCTCTAGTTGTTGTCAATTTGGGATTTGGAGGTCATGATTTAGTTTCTGGCGTGTGGGTGCTAAACCGGGTTCTGCTTGCTCGTGAGGAATTGTAGAAGCTTCCGGAAGAGCTTGTTTTGTGGTCCTCTGTTTAGGAGGAATAGTGTGTCACGATCTGTATGGGGAGGCATGGCAAACCCTTTAAGCTGCATTTATGGAGTCCAGGGCAGGTAATTACTTAACCTTTTGATTTATTTTTTAGGAAATTTGCAAAAAGTAACCCTCTATTCTTCAAAACTAAAAAGAAAAAACAAATTCCCCTGTTGGTGATTGTAGTTTGAATTTTTGTATGGCAGGGTGCAAAGTACTTACTGCATTTTTCATTAAATAAAGAAAAAAAATTCAAACCTTCACATCTAGAGATTATAGTTACTGTCAAATTAATATATGTAACATATGATGACGTGGCAACCTATGGGACCAAAAATCAGGTCGAAAGTGATGTACTTGGATTAATTTTGAAGAATAAACTATAAAGGGTTTCTTGTGCAATTTCCAAAAATGTTGACTTTTTTTTGAAATTTTGTCATGATCTTTTTTCTTTTTGTAAATTATCACAATTCCTAATTTTATTTCCATTTTTACATTTAATTAGGTGAAAATTTCCTGCTAAGTCTAACGGTAAATGGTTCGGGTCTGAACCTGTTTAACAGCACGGTTCAACTATCTGAATTTGTAAACCTGGCAAGTGCATCAGTATCTCATAGTCATTCCGTCAGAAGTCTGGGGGAGAAGCAATATACCGTAAAAGGAAATCAAAAAGCCTATATGGGACAGTCAAACTCGAATCTCCCTAGCTGTTATAAATTCAGGAAAATATCACGGCTTCATTGGCAGATCTTCATCTCTAATCATTAGTTTTTTTATTTCTTTTTTGGGGGTTAGTTGTGTTACTGAAAGAAATTTAACAAAAGATACTCAAAACATTGATTTGTTGCAATCTATGTTAATGAATAATGTTAAAATAATATGATATACAACCATAATTTTGAATTTGAGATGGGAATTGGCACAAATTATATTAATTTGTTCTAATTATTGTGTTTCATGCCTCTATAATGATATTACATCCCTTATTTATTCAAATTAATATGTTGCATGCTCTTATAATAATATTATATTACATAAAGCAGGATGATATTTGCCAATCTAACATTGTGTTATGATGTGAAGTCGTTATACATTAATAAGATATTTTTATATTTTATATTATAATAAAAATTAAATTACATCATCTATATTGTATGAAAAAACTGCAGCGTTAGCGCGGGTATTTTTCCTAGTACAAATAAAATGTGATTAGAAGAGAATGAATGGCAATGACTCATATTTTTGAACGAAGACTATGTATGATGAAGTTCATTTTAAAGAAAAATCAAAATGCTCCATTCTTTCTAGTTCTCTCTGTTTTTGAAAAAAGAAAAATTTAAATATTAATGCCGTTTAATTAATTTTCAAAAATTAATCTACTCAGGAATCAATACGTCTACACTACATTTTTTTATTATTAATCTTAATGTACTTATATTTTTAATATTAATCAATAGTATTTTTATTTGGGATCTAATAAAGCACGACGGCACCTTTGTAACACGAATGTTCATGACGGATCCAATAACAATATATATAATTTATTTTCTAATAACAATATATACATAATAATATATATAATTTATTTTCTAATACAATATTTACATAAAAAGTGAAAATGATATAAAAAATGGGGAAAATAATGTTTAAAATGGGAAAATAGTATATAAAAGTAAAAAAAATAAAAAATAAACAAAGAATAAATAACAATATATAAAATGACAAAACAGTATATAAAAATGAGAAAATAATATATAAAATGAAAACATAATATATCTACAATGTATCGTGCTATAGTGCCGTCGTGTTCGCACATTTTTCTTTTTATTTTAGTCTAATCGGAATCTGGGTCTACTGACTAGGAACATATAGAACTTCTCTTAAAGTTAAAAAAAAAAAACCAAGATTTTAAGAGCAACTTTTATCGGTTGAGGGGCAATTTGAAAAAAAAAAATTGCTAATAGTTATTTGCTCTTGTTTCCTTTTTTTGTTAGTCATGTGCCCTTGTTTCATATGCATAATATAAAATAAATTTATATCTCATACTCTTACTATTGTATTATTCATCAAGATGTATGACATTTTAATTTGATAGTTTCTTAAATAATTAGAAGTATCCTAATAGAGGTATCCTCGGCCGTATCCTAGAAGTATCTCGAAGTATCATGCCGTATCCCGAACGTATCGAAATTTTTTATTATTAAAATAATTAGAACGCCATGTGGCATATCCGATATGTATCCGAGCCGTATCCATATCGGATACTCATACCCTCGGGATATTTTTCAGTTTTTGGAGTAAATAGGACATAATACACATGAAATTTAGGGGCCAGCCATTATTATAAATTATTAATAGGTTATATTTCCTAAACCACAATTAAACACTGCATTCACCCATCTATAGCCTAATTTCATCATCGACCCATTCAAAGCCCTAAATAAATCTAATCAGGGAAAACATGCAGTAACGCATGACTTTTCATCCCCAGAGGTGGTTCCTGGCACTATACCTATTCAGATGTATATAGGGAGGTGTATGCTTGGGAAAACTTCAGAAAATGAGGAGGTAACATGTACTAGTATCCATAAAAGCTAATGGGATTTTGAAAAGTTCCCCTTTTCTTTCTTTTTCTTCTCTTTTGTTCCAAACAGTTTCATCATCTTCCAAAACAAATGGCTATAACTCAAGAATCCAAACTAGTTCTTGAATGCATTGTATAACACAGATATGAATGAGCATGCACTCAAGAGTAAAAATTTCCCAACTAGGAGAGGAGAAAAATTGAACTTTTATGATAATACATGGATTGTTCAATTGTTCGAGCTACAGTTACTAAATTAAGCACCATAAGGCATTCAATTGCCTAAGGTGGCTTACTATGCAAGAAGAAAATAAGGTGGAAGATTATCATGGATGTGAGAACAAGAGTTTGAATCAAGATAGAAGTACAATTAATTGACGAATTAATCTGCACGAATTAAATTCTGACCTCAATTGATACAAATCGCCGACTGGAATCCCCCTATCTTTCCACATTGAAGGGGATGCTTCTTCTTTCGCCAGTAGAACAAATTGAAAAGAAAAAAAAAATACAAAATCCAACCACACAAGTTACCCAAAAATAACAATAAACAAATAAAGCTGATGCGAAATATAACAAAAAGATTCCACCGTTGATGTGAGTCCAACAAGCAAGATAAACAAAATATATATATTTCACTAGCTATACATAGAAGCAGACAAGTTTTACACCGGATTTCAACCATACAAAATATACCGGTAGATAACAGTCCTAACAAAAGCACATGCAATTTTTTTAATCCTAACATAAACCTAAAAACCCTAGATATAATGCGCTAGCTATATATAGAGGCAAACAAGTTACTTCAGCCATACAAAATAGACTTTCTATTAACAGTCAAAACAAAAGCACTTGCACTTAAATCCTAACATAAACCTAAAACCCTAAAAAACCCAATTTTTCACCTTCAACTACAAAGTCTCGCCACAATCTCATCCACCCATTTGCAGCATTGCCTTCACAACCTCAATTGTCATTTCCCTTTTCTTTATACTCAAAACCGCTTCATCATGTTTCTGTTTCTTGAACTTAGCCTCAAAATATCCCGCTTTTGATTTGTCTAATGATTCAAACGCATCTTTATAAAACGTAGACATATAAGGATTACCTTTCCTCAACTCCTCAACCTCCTGAAGCAAATAGGGATATTTCACCTCCATATTTGGAATAGCCTCTTCTTTCTTACGCTGATTCGCCACCTCACTGGAAATTTCATCGTCATTCTTAGCCCAATTCATCAGCTCATTGGAAACTACATCATCAGATAAATTGTGTATAATGTTCTTGGCTTTCTCAGTCACTTGACTCTTATCACCCCAAAACTTCTTCGAAATCTCACGAACAGCCTTTGCATGCGGGCTTGCGCCGGTAATCTCAATCCCCTTCTTCCTCTTCTTCCTAAAAGAATCTCTAAAAGTCCGTATCTTGTTCATAATCTGTTTTTCAGTAGCATGAAAACTGACTTTTCCATCCAACGAAGAGTAAACCAAATTGATCTCATTAGCACGAGGAGGCCTCTTGAATTTTGAATGGAAATCAGACAAGAAATCAATCAAAACCAACTCATCATCTTTGCTCCAAACCTTTTCAAAAGGCCGACTTTTCGATTTCCCGCTGGACTGAGTTTGGGACGCTTTCGCTGTCTTCAGCTTCTCCTTATCGGGTTTCTTGGCCTGGCCCGGCTGTTCGGCGGCTACTGTGCGCTCTTCTTCCTCATTTCCGTCTCCCTCTTCTTCTTCTTCTTCTTCTTCTTCATCGTCATCAGAAGATTCCTCCTCAGCTTCAGCCTGCTTTTCAGGCGTAGTTTCAGTATCTGATTCGGAATCGGATCCGGAGCTGTACTGTGGTAGTTTAGAGTTGTGGGGTTCCGAAGGAGGAGGAGGATGGGTGACTTCTTTGGACGGCGAAGCCATGCAGAGAGCGACAAAGCAAAATTAGGGTTAGGGTTTTAGACGGGAGGTTTGGGGGAATGAATGTCGACCCACCTTCTTTTTCAGGTGGGACTTACATTAGACATCTGATTCTGTATAAATTAGGTTATTTTTGGGTGATATACGCATCCCCAGTTCTTCGGCCCCTGGAGCTATGATGGGCTGACATGCGTTTTGTTGCGGGGAAGTGACATGAGGAACACGAGCAAGAAAATGATTTGAGCGCCGCAGTATGACAAAAAATCTTATTTATTTTATATTTGTACATATCAATTAATTAAATTAAAAAAGACAAAAATATATTATTATTTATTATTGATCTTTTCAACGTAATTATCATCAAAATCTTCAAATTTATGAATATTTATTAAAACTAACTAATTCTTTATAAAATATGTTGTTAACTTATTAATATTAATTATTTTTGTTCATGAAATCTTTAGAAATTTTAATATTAATATACTTATTCAATTAAAGGGTGATTAAGAAAATATACTGGCTAAATACTTACAAATATATACAAGAATAAAAAATAAATTTTCAATATTATGCAATTTCATGAATTCATAATTGCTCCATAAACACGAAATAACAAGTAAATAAAAAGGCCAAAATGACTAACTAATATTTTGTATTTATAAAAAATCTTATAACGGACTAACTAAATTAAAATTTTATTTTTTGTAGAAGAAAGCCGTTTCTTTTTTCAAAATTATCAATTGCGCCATTTATTTTAATTCGTTAGTATTTGAATATAGTATTTTTTTTTATCAAATAGCATTTGACACTTAATATATTATTTTTATTTTTTCAATTTTAATTTAGTTAGTTCGTTATAAGATTTTTTATAAATAAAAAATATTAGTTAGTCATTTTCGCATTTTTATGTACTTGTTATTTCGTGTTTATGGAGCAATTATCAATTCATGAAATTTCATAATATTGAAAATTTATTTTTTATTCTTGTATATGTTTGTAAGTATTTAGCCGATATATTTTCTTAATCAACCTTTATTTGAATAAGTATATTAATATTAAAATTTCTAAAGATTTCATGAACAAAAATAATTAATATTAATAAGTTAACAACATATTTTATATAGAATTAGTTGGTTTTAATAAATATTCATAAATTTGAAGGTTTTGATGATAATTACGTTGGAGTGAGAATGAATTAACAATAAAGAGTGATATATTTTTGCCATTTTTAACTCAATTGATTGATATGTACAAATAAGGGTAAAGAAGTCTTTTTGTCCCAATTTTTCCCGCTCCTATCAAATCATTTCCCGCCCATATCATTTCCCTTTGTTGTATAAAATCGCGTGGACTTGTTTACCGGACCAAAATTTTCCTTTCCCCTTAAGAGACGTGCATGAACTTACGGACCGGATGTACCGAGATTAGATCCACGTTTAACGAGCCCGAAAATACCGCCACAAACTTTCAAAAAATTTCAAAAAAAAAAAAAAACCTTGGCTCGGTTTAACATCATACGGCCTCGCTTTTACACCACCAGACCTTGTTTAATAGGTCACATGTTAAACAAGAGAAAACCCGCCTTCTTTAGTTTACCACTTTCTTTTTCAAATTTCAAATTTGGAATCCAAAATTATTAAAATAAACGGGCCCATTTTATTTTCTCCCGAACTTTATTTTCTCTCTCTCTCCTTTCCTCTCCCCTCACTCTCTCCTATCATCTAGACTCGAATGAATCGACGAAATCTCCTATGCAAAACAAGCCGCCGGATCTCCTCTCGCCTAAGTGGCCGGATATTCTTTCTCACCGGTTCTCTTCTCCTTCCTAAGCCGCCGGATCTACTCTTTTATTGGTGTTTCCATCCGCTTACCTTCTACCATGATATTGCTATTAAAACCAAGCCTCGGCCCAAATTTTAACTACAAATTTCTCTCATTTTTAGTACATTAGTGAGAGGTTTCACTCTCTATGTTCATTACTCCAGATTTGTTGGGTAATATTATCAATTTGTTTGATGTTTCACTCTTTATCAACTTATTTTTTTATATTCCAATTTATTTGCTTTTAGAATGCACATAAATTTGACCATTTCATTTATTTGAGTAGTTAATTTAACATCCGCTATGTAACGTCTCTTTTCAATAAAAAATTAAGGTTTCTCTCTTTTTTACTACAACAATGAGTGGTTTCACTATCTATTTTGATTAATCCTAATTTTTTATATTTTGAATTTTTTTATTAATAATGCATTTGTAATGTTGCCTGATTTATTATATTTTCAATATTTTTAATTTTTTTTTATTCTTTATATCTCTTTCCTATTTTTTTCAATTTGAATTCTTATATTTTTCAGTTTCTTTATATTTTTTTTATTTAACTAGCTCTGGATTTCTAGTTTTTCTGATGAATGGGAGGAATTTTGTCTATTTTGCATAAAAATCTAATTTTATAAATATTTTCAACATGATTTTATTTGAAGTTGATTTGTTTTCTATCATCACGGGTGTTAAATGAAGCAAGATTTGAGTTTATATACACATCTCCCATTCAATGGCCCCTGGAAGAATTGATGTCTTTGGGAGTCCTTTTTCGTACAAATCGTGTGGGCTTGTTTACCAGGACAATCCCTTAAGGGGCACGCATGGGCTTATCTAACAGCCCGAAAGCCCGATTTATCACTTCCAGGCCACATCTAACGAGACCCAAAATTCCTCCACCATCATTTCAAAAAATTTCAAAAACGCGTGGGCCAAATTTAACTATTATAAGCCCGGTTTATCACTCTCTTTCCCCGTTTAATGACCTATGCCTCATTTAATATGCCGGAATCCCGCCTTTAAATTTTCAAAAAAATTCAAAAATAATTGTTGGCCCATATTTAAACCCCAAACATCATTTGTCATACCCTATGTTGCATCGATACGGACACGGTGTCGTGTCCGACACGACACGGGCACGGCGACACGGCAAATCTCAAAATTAATTAGGACACGATACATTATATATATATATATATATATATATATATATATATATATATATATATATATATATTATTTTTATAAATAAAATATATAATTTAATTATTGTATATATTATTTATGTCAATTTTATTTTGTTTTAAAGGACTATACGCTATGTTGCGCGGACACTTCAAAAACCCGTCTCGTGTCCGTGTCGGACACGACACTTCTCGGACACTTATCGACGCCTCTTCACCACGTGGTGTGTCAAATATTTTATTATTAAAAATCGTCACAAACACTTCTCGGACATGTGCATTGGGCTTGTTAGTGCAATTATTGCACTATTTCATTATCCTCGTATTTTAGAGACTAATTCATCTCATTTTTCTATTCCAAGTAATTGTGGGACTACACATTTATAGTGAATTTTGATTATTTAGTGTCAAGTTTCCATACACAAGCATGTAAAACGTCAAATATCTTGTATGCATGTATAAAAGTGCAACTTCAAATGATATTTGTATCAATTATAAAATATTACGTATAACTTTCTAATTATAAGGTAAAAATATAATGTATAATCCTTAAAATAAAATAAAATTGACATAAATAATATACAATAATTAAATTATATATTTAATTCATAAAAATAATATAATAATATATATATAAAACGTGTCGTGTCCCGATGAATTTTGAGATTCGTCGTGTCGCCGTGTCCGTGTCGTGTCGGACGCGACGCCCGTATCCGTGTCCGTACAACATAGAATATACATAATATTTTAACCTTATAATTAGAAATTTATATATAATATTTTATAATTGATACAATATATATAACATCCGAAGTTGCACTTTTATACGTGCATACAAAATATTGACGTTTTACATGGTTGTGTATTGAAACTTGGTACTAAATAATCAAAATTCACTTTAAATGTGTAGTCCCAAAACATCCGCCCAAACCCTAGCCACGCCAATCAACCTTCTTCCAACCAATCGCCGGCGGCTGCACCTCGATTTCCACCGGTTGACGACGATTTGATATGCTCGCCATGGGAAACAACGAGAGGATGCGCACTATTTCCAAACAGAGCAACAATCATGGCAAAGAGGCGATCTCCAAAGGTAAATCTAAGACATGTTGTCGATTTCAAATCTGCGACTAGAGGTGTGTTAGTGTTAAAATAGCATCTACAAATTATTTTTTCCAGATTTTCGATGAAATTCAGATCCGATTTTCTTTTGCGTATTTGCTATAATTTCTTGTTTGCTTTTTATTGTGTTATTTTTCCGAGTTATTTTATTTTAACTAATGAGCGGATGTTTAATCTTTGAGATGTTTATCTTGGTGGTTTTCTTTTCGTGTTTATCGGACATTTTCTTTATCATGTTTGAATTTTTTTTTTCGAAATTTTATCGGGTCTCAATACCATCACGTCGATTCGGCATCAATCGAGGTCCAAAGCAGCACCATGTAACTTTTTTTCTTCGATTTTTGGGTTTCTAATGTAAATTTTTTTACTGAATTTTCTGTTTTTAGTGGATAATTTTTTCCGATTTTTTTGGTTCGAATTGTTTCCGATTTTCTTTTCATTTTCTCTCGAATTTCTTTCTTAAAGTATGTTATTCCGATTTTCCATTGAATAACAATTTTGAATGACATGTAACTAGTTATTTTGATTTTTCGGGTAATTTAAGAGGAGAATTATTTGCATGGATGGAATTGGAAGGGGTGTCTATTCTTAATCAATATTGACATTCATCATTTTGAATATCCTTGTTCTTGGTGATGTGCAATTTTGCAATTTGTTGATGTTAATTTTGTAAATTGCAATTATTTTTGTGCAATTAAAATTTTTTTTTCATTTTTTTCATAGTTCCTTCATAAATTTGTAATTGTGTTAAATCTTGATAATTTAAAGGGCATATTACCCTTCCAAAAATCCTAAATATCAAATTTACCCTTCTAAACCTGGTAAATATCAAATTTACCCTCCCAAAATTAGAAAACTATCAAATTTATCCTTTCAAAACATACAAAATATCAAATTTATCTAAATCAGTAACTCACCATTAAACTTGTTAAATTAATCAAGATTTAACCTTCTAAATACAAATCTAATTAGAACTAATTATATTATATATCTTAATCTAGGCATGTCTCCCCTCACCGGAATAATCTACATCGCCCAAAATAGTTTCGACATTCGTTTTTGATCTCAAGGTCGCCTTATTTTCTCTCTGTCTTATCTCTCCATCCCATTCCCTTTCTTCTCCTCTCTCTCTCTCTCTCTCTCTCTCTCTCTCTCTCTCTCTCGCACGATCTCCACCTCCGCCGCCTCTCAACCTTCCTCCTTGTTAGTAGTATGCCCTAGGCCAATATATTTAAGACCTAGATGTATGGATTGTGTTAAACAAACATTGTGTTAATTTAGAGATATTTTATATAATAAATGCGTATTGGTTATTTTATTCTTATTACTAAAATGAACCTTGAATATGATATTCAGCTTTATATCATCAGAGTATGTGACTTTGATAGTAAAACTATAAAGTATTATGAATGATATTCTAAACTGTCCCTGATCATTCATATGATGTTTGTGAGACAAACATACTTTATGATAAGCTATAAATGGACATCAGTATGTTAGTTGACTGATGGTCACGTTTTACTGATCATGAATAAGAGTTATTAAGTCATTAACGTAAATATATGTTAGAGACCATATACTGGATTGACCCACCATGAGAATACTACATGGTTCGTGTCATTAGTTATTCTCAGTAAAGAATGTATATGTAATCCTTAGACTTGAGATTATCTCAGTTTCCTACATGAGAAATTTTATACTTTAATATAATCTAACATCGTCTTTAACCGGGCGGTCATAAAGATTATAATTAGGTATATAATGAATTATGCGGAGGAAAGAGTTTCATTAAGATAGGATTTGTTCCTCTCATAAATTGAGAAAGATATCTTTAGGCCTCTTGATGATTTGATTGAAGAAACGCACAGCCGTGCTCGAGTGAATTAATAAGGAGTTCTTAATGTCATTTCATGTTCAATCAAATTCGGTGTCAAGAAATATTTATCGACTAACGTAAGGTTGACACATACCATGACTTATGGACGATATAGATATCGTGTAACAAAGGGATACAATGCATGAACATAAATTAGGTTTGATCGAATCATCCATACTTGCTTAATTTGGGTAATCATGATGTCTTGCTAGAGGCCGCTCATGATTTATAATCTGTTGTGGTTATTGCCAACATTAAGTAAACCTACAGGGTCACACACAAAGAACAACTATTGAGACTTACACAGAAAAATCATAACTTATGTGATAAATTGTATGAAGAGCTGCATAGTCAAGTGACACATCCAATCCTGCATCTTATATGATAAGGTGTGTTGCATATATGGTTACATAGTTACCATGCACATAGGATATGAAACTTATGGACTATATAGGCACAAGAGACACCCCAAAATGACATAAAAAAGGCATGTTTTTCGTCCAACTTTTGCGAGACAAAAGGAGAGAAAAATCCGAAAATCATTCTCTTGTTATTTCGTGAGGAAAAAATGAAGAACGAATACTAGCATATATCGTTCTTTATCCGGTCAAAGGGGTTGTTCGTGTGGATACCCGTAGAGGACGAAACGAAGTGCGGCGTCTTTGTGATTCGGTTGAAACCGTGGTTTGTTTGGAGAATCGGTTTGCTTGGAAAATCCGTTCGTTTGGAGATCGGTTTGTGATCGGTTTGTGAGTCCGGTTAGGCGAAACATACATTGGTTTGGAAACTGGTTTGAAATCGGGCAAAGAAAAGTGTCAACCTAATTCGCTTTCGATCATCACGAATTAAGCGTAATTCGAAGGTACAAAGTTATGAACTTTTCTTTGATTTCATTGTAATTCACGGATCCTTCTTTTGGGTTTCGAATTCTATTTTGTTTCATTTTTGTTTTTCCGCTGCGTTATGAACGGAAGAAACCCAACTCTCCTCTCTCTTCTTGACGCCAGCCATGGCTGGAGCTGGCCGGCCCTCGGTCCTTCAGCCCTCATTGGCTCCTCCTACTACTCAAATACAACCTCACCTCCTCCTCTCTCAAAACCCTAAAATCAGCGCAAGACCATGGGAAAGGTGCACGGATCGTTGGCTAGAGCAGGGAAGGTGAGAGGTCAGATTTGACCGTCTGATTAAAATCCAAAGAGTTTCTACTGCCTCATGCTCGATCAGTCTGTGTGCTTAGGCGTGTATTTCTTTCCCTTTCATTCTCCTCCTCAATCTTCCTTCTTCATGTTGAAAGAAATCCCCTCTTTGGACGGAACATGAAATACCCCTCTTTTGTCCACCCCTTCTCTCTCGGTTCAATATATGTAAGGACTCATCTCTATGTTACGAGCTTTCTATTTATCTAATTTATTTTTATTTTAATCGAAGGAGAGGGCAAATCGAGTCGAAGGAAGGTCTCTACATGTTAATGGCGAATGGAAGGAGAAGAAGGAATAAAAGGAAGGTTGAATGGTCAAAGGCGTGTTAATAAATAAATGGTCTTGAGTCTGTTTTAATTTTTTTTTGAAGTTATTTTATTTCTTTGTGAAATGTAATGGGC
>JAJHPC010000020.1:10116724-10184224 GCA_024447665.1 Juncus inflexus | reverse complement strand
TTGAGGAGATGGAAACGTCGGGCCAACGACGTTAAAGAGAGGCGCTACCGGGAGGCAACCCCGCGAATAAAGGTTGTGTTTTTCTTTGTTTATTTTCTTTTTCTTGCATTGCATCACTACTTTGTGCTTAGCTTTACTCGAGGACGAGTAAGAGTTTAAGTGTGGGGTGGAGTCTTTATTGCATGTTAGGTAGTAAAAAACAAATAAAAATAAAAATAAAAAAAAAATAATAAAAACCCATTTTTAAGCCTCAAATTAAAAAAAAAAATGCCCAATTAAAAATCAAAAAGATTGAGAGAGAACTGTAACTTGTATTGAATAATGTGGTGGAACTTGTTTGGACTTAAAAGGATCATATAGACCAGTTCAAGAAGAATTGAGGTCGTTGGTTTAGGGATCTTTTGTCACTCGGTGAACTCGATTTGTTGTTTGAGTGCCAATAATTTAGGTATTTGCGTGAGAAATTATGTGAGGACTTACCATTGGACCGTGACCCGGAACTCAAGTTGTTTATAGTATAATATCCATAATAACCCACTATATCATCTCGTATATATATAAATAATATCCAAGTCTATTAGCTTCTAAAGTCACTTTGTTGCTTGGTTTTGGAGAAGGAGGGTTAGGCATTATATAAGAAGATTGGGGACGGGAAGTAGAGGTTAGGGTCGAAGTTGAGGGCTTATGTGTAGTAGATGAGCTTTGTGCACCGAGTGTATTCGTGAGGAGATGCATCTTGGAGACAAATTTATGAGAGTAGATTCTCGGGTAAACTCTATTTTTGACACAAAGGCAAGTTAGGCCCCTATAATCCTAATAGATTTGAGTCACAATCTTTAAAAAAAAAAAAAAAAAAAAAAAAAAAAAAAAAAATAAATAAAAATAATAAAAAATTAATTAATTAAACCAAAAAAAAAAAAAAAAAAGAGAGATTGCATGACTCAAACTTGTTCCCCTTGTACATGGCCTAAACCTTAGTTTACCCGATTTGTGAGAAAGAGTGGATCCCCAGTCATACATCTCGGGCCAGCAGTTAGGTTGACACATTTTGGGCCGGATGACTGAAGGTGCTAGGAGGTATGCACATTAGGAGGTTCATTATTCCAAGAAGATAGAGGTATAGGCGATATTTATTCGGAGAGTAGAGGCATGAGTTTAGAAAACCAAGTGACAATTTGACCGAAAGTACAAGCAAACCAATTATGTAGTATATATATATATATATTATCCATCATATTCCATCATATTCCACCAAACATAACTTGAGAATTCCCCTCACGACCAAGGTAGGAAATCATGATTCATCCGAGGACCGAGAGATATTATGAGAGACAGTCCACATATTCCACATTCATATTCCACTATACAAAAAGAGAGTGAGTGCGAGTTTCACCAAAGTGCATGGAATCTTACACAAGGGACCAAAGATCATTATTGGCTGGTATATAAGTGAAGAGCGAGTCAAAAACATGGGACCCATCTACCAATACAAGCTATAATCTTTGCTCGAGGACGATCAAATGTTTAAGTGTGGGGTAATTTGATAAGTCATTAATTATACACATTTTATACCCTATACATATGTAATATTGCACCATTATATGTGTTTAAATGGATAATAATCATAACTTGAATGTTGATACTACTAATAAGATATTTATGTGATTTCGGGTGCAATTTAATGGAGCATAACTTGGGGAAAAGAAGTTGGAGCACAAGAGAGAGATAATAATCAAGACTCGGGCCTGCCGACACAGTCTCAGTATTTCGGCCATAACTCATAATCTCGGCCTCCTCTATATGCATACTATCTACCGTTGGAAAGAAGAGAACAAAGCCCACAATTCATTCTATATCACCAGAGCCCAATTCCGAAGTCTACAGGACCCAAATTGACCATCTTCTGGACAGATCTTTCATGCACTTTGCATGCACTCTTCATGCCTTTGCCATGCTTCCTTCACACTCTTTGCATGGATCTTCATTCATCCCTCATGATCACCTTTTGAGAGGGTTATATAACCAGGTGCAAGGCATCCATTCTAATGACTCTAGAACTTCATCATTCTCTCTCTTGGAGTTGGGCAAGTCAAGCAAGCTTCACCCTTCCATCCACGCTTCATTAATGGGTTCTATCATTATTTTATTTTCTTTATTTTCCATGTATTTCGAGTAAGCCCTTCGAGGCATAGTTAGTGTTTATGTTTTTGTGTTGTAACTTTTGAGACCATTAATAATGAATTTCTTTTGAACGGTTATATTATGTTTTCACTTACTTATTATCTTTCATGCTCAATGAATTGTTTTAAGTTTATTTCGGTCAATTCTATGTTCAGTAGTAATTAACAAGGGCCACAAAATTCTTTTAGTTGCTTTGCTCAATAGCTTCCATTAGAATTTGAATAATAGCCAAGTGCAAATAACTCATAACGAACTAAACAGTTCGAACAAGCTCATTGTTTAGGAGGTTTTGATTTGTTTAAATAACCAATGATTCCTATTGAATTGGTTATGATATTCAAGTAGGTTAGTGTTTTTATTTACGAGCTCATCTAAACTAAAATTCTATCTTTTCGTTTGAGTTATTTATCGGTTAGAGCTCATCTTACTGCACTTAAGATATTAATTCCAAATTCATTATTATAATCAAGGATAAAGTTACACACAAATTCACTACACGAAACTATGCCTCATTTCACAAAACCACCACATCTCTTAGTCTTTACTTTAAGTTTTCTCTTTATTTGTTACTTTCATTTTGTTGCAATCAACCAATCAACAACCCCCCAATTGTGTGTCTTGTTTTAGGTCTTGTGTTTGGTTTTATTTACGGTATTGGTTTCTCTATATTTTAGTTTTCTATTTTTGTTCAAGTCCGTTTTCATTAGAGAAGTAATCTATTAGAGAAGTAATCTTTTCACATAGTTTAATCTAAATAGCTCTCGTGGTTCGACCCCTAATTCCACTTGTCTACTGTATTGTAGTTAACTTTAGGGTTATAAATTTCTTTTCGTAAGTGTATAACGACCGCAAAAATACCTCTTATCAACTAGGACGGTATCGATCGTCTTCGAGCCCCCAACTTTCGTTCTTGATTAATGAAAACATCCTTGGCAAATGCTTTCGCAGTTGTTCGTCTTTCATAAATCCAAGAATTTCACCTCTCGACTATGAAATACGAATGCCCCCGACTGTCCCTCTTAATCATTACTCCGATCCCGAAGGCCAACAAAATAGGACCGAAATCCCGTGATGTTATCCCATGCTAATGTATGCGAGCGTGGGCTTGCTTTGAGCACTCTAATTTCTTCAAAGTAACGGCGCCGGAGGCACGACCCGGCCAGTTAAGGCCGGGCACGCATCGCCGACAAAAGGGTCGGGTAGGTCGGTGCACACCGTGAGGCGGACCGGCCGACCCGGCCCAAGGTCCAACTACGAGCTTTTTAACTACAACAACTTAAATATACGCTATTGGAGCTGGAATTACCGCAGCTGCCGGCACCGGGACTTGCCCTCCAATGGATCCTCGTTAAGGGATTTAGATTGTACTCATTCCAATTAGCGGACTCTATGAGCCCGGTATTGTTATTTATTGTCACTACCTCCCCGTGTCGGGATTGGGTAATTTGCGCGCCCGCTGCCTTCCTTGGATGTGGTAGCCGTTTCTCGGGCTCCCTCTCCGGAATCGAACCCTAATTCACCCGTCACCACCACGGTAGGCCCCTATCCTACCATCGAAAGTTGATAGGGCGGAAATTTGAATGATGCGTCGCCGGCACGAAGGCCGTGCGATCCGTCGAGTTATCATGGGTCATCGGATCGGCGGGCGTGCCCGCGTCGCCCTTTTATCTAATAAATGCATCCCATCCAGAAGTTGGGGTTTGTTGCACGTATTAGCTCTAGTACCATCAAACAAACTATAATCGATTTAATGAGCCATTCGCAGTTTCACACAGCCCGAATTAGTTCATACTTACACATGCATGGCTTAATCTTTGAGACAAGCATATGACTACCGGCAGGATCAACCAGGTAGCACGTCATACGAGACGCACGCACCGACAAACCCCCGGAGCCATTCCAAGGTGCGCCGAAGAGCAAGCCGGTACGGAGCGATCACGTAAGGAAAGGGACACGAGTGAATTTCAAAAAATGAGGGTCGGAAATGGTGGTCGTTTTTGGGCCGTCGCCACAAGCTCGGCCAGAGGGTTCGGATCTAGCCGGACGATATTGGCGTACGCCTCAAGCGGGGGCCGGTCTCGTGAACGGACGTTCCGGCGCCCGGCCGGATCCGAATTTCTATAAATGAGGGGCGGACATGTCGGAAATGGTGGTCGTTTTTGGGCCGTCGCCATAAGCTCGGCCAGAGGGTTCGGATCTGGCCGGACGATATTGGCGTACGCCTTAAGCGGGGGCCCCACCGTTTGTCCAAAAGGGCGTTCGGTCCCGACCGACGGTCGGTCGGCCCATCGTTTTCCAAAACGACGGTCGTTTTCGGGGCCGCGCCGGTGGTGGGAAAACATGTAGTAACGCATGACCTTTCATCCCCGGGGGCGGCCGGGGGGTTATGCCTATTCGGATATATAGTAGGGAGGGGGTAGGCTCCCTACTAATTACATGGGGAGGTGTATGCTCGAGCGAATTTCGGAAAATGAGGGGCGGACATGTCGGAAATGGGGGGTCGTTTTTGGGCCGTCGCCATTGTAATTTGATTTTGTTTTGTTTTTGTTTTTCCGCTGCATTATGAACAGAAGAAACTCGACAGTGGCATCGAGCCAAGTAAATTCCAATTAAATTAGGACGGATAAACCATTTTCGAAATATTTGTTTTGATTTTGAGGCTTTATTTTTCAATTGTTGAAATTTGATCGTGAACGGTTGCGATTTCATGAAAGGATGCGATTTCATGAAAGGGTGCATGTGATGTATCTTGATCATGAAAGGATGCTACTTCATGAAAGGGTGCATATGATGTATCTTGATCATGAACGGTTGCGATTTCATGAAAGGATGCGATTTCATGAAAGGGTGCATGTGATGTATCTTGATCATGAAAGGTTGCGACTTGATTGAAAGGATGCGACTTCATGAAAGGGTGCAATGTGATGTATCTTGATCATGAAAGGTTGCAACTTGATTGAAAGGGTGCCTTGGGTATGTCATGAAGGGATGCATGTGATGTATCATAACCTTCGGATGGGTGTCTAAATTTTATGAAAAGGTGCGAAACTACGTATATGATACACTAAATAAATTTCGAAAAGATGTATTCAACGCATAGATTAATTGTAAACCCCGAATTTTTAAAGAAATTTTGAGTTTCGGCACTATATAAAATAAAATTTTGGCCGGGCAGCGGGCGCCCGAACCCCGCACTCACGCATAGATTAATTGTAGACCCCGGATTTCATATTCGTAACGCCTTATACATATTTCGTAGAATGGTTTAAAGTACAACATAATGCATATAACATGGCCTATTAGATATGTGATGAATGGTTGTGATTTGTGTGTGATGATGTGATATATGTAACAAATGTATGTATGTAAAAACGGGCATGGTTCCGTTCTTGGTTGATGTGATGTAATTTATTTTGATGGTTAATTGTAACGGGCATGGTTCCGTTCATTTTATATATAATATAACGACCACGATCATACACATCATGGAGATGAAAGAGTTCACCGTCCACCTCATACGCATCATGGAGGTGAAAGAGTTCACCGTCCACCTCATACACATCATGGAGATGAAGGAGTTCACCATCCACCTCATACACATCATGGAGATGAAGGAGTTCATCGGTGCCTTGTGGTTAAATGTATCTTAGGAAATGATCTTAATGATTGTCTCATTCGGATCATCAAGGCCATGTTATATCATATCATATTTATTTTATCTCGTGCATGTGATGTTCGTGATGAAATACATGATAAAATAAAACAACTAAAATAAAAAGGATAAACATAATAATCCCTAATATAATATTGAATCATAGAAATGCCTCCCATGTATCTATACTTATCATCCCTTCGATCAAGCAAAATTTGGGTATGCCAAAGCATAGTGAATTAGCATAATCTTAGGGTGATAAGAAGCGAGAAATGGTGATTCTCGATATTTAGACATGGTTAGATTCAACCGAACTATCAAGTCGGACTTGGGTTCGGGGCATTGTTGGGAAACCCGTAGCCATGTACGTTACATGCGCAGCGGAACCTACGGGTTAAACACTCCCTAGGATCATCATAAAGGAAATAAAGGTACGAGATTAGCCATTAAAATTTATACCTCGGATCTTCCCGATCCGCGAGACAAGGAACGGATGTAGGTCTGAACTTTTTCGACTCGCAACCGTCTCCTTCCCGAAGCTTCTTCCTATTGCTCGACTCAAAAAACTCCTTCTTGAAGCTGGGCTCGAGAGATAGCTTCTTCTCCTAAGGATGAAGATAGATCGCTCGCAAGCTCTCAAGGTAGAGAACCTCTACTCATATCCACGCGAACTTCACTCGAACGGAATAACCGGACTTGGATAGACAAGTCCGGAAATACTTTCCGAATATCTCTCAAAAACTCTCTCTCTCTCTCTCTTTTCTGTGTAAAGACGGCCTCTCAGGCTACAGAGTTGTGTTTAAAATGGGGAGACCCTGCCCTTCTATTTATACTATAGAGAGAGGCGAACGATTGCTCAGTTACCATAACTGGAACCCTAATCTGCGCCTATTCCGTTGCCAACGGAATAGGTATTTCCATAACGGAATACTTGGCAGCTAAGGTTATTATAGTTTCCATATCTATTCCATTGGGAAAGGAACTGTTCCGTTGCCAACGGAATGGCACTATTTTGTTCACTCAATTATCCAATAATTGATTATTTTGTTCACCAATTTATACATCATATGTATTAACTATTTTGAGGCATATTCATCCCGTACGAATGGAGTTCATTGTGTGACCATGTAGGTTCCATTTAACGCTGGCAATGATCTTCTAAAGATCGTAAGTCATGAGTAACCTCTAGACTAATGTCATGACTACCCATGTTAAATGAAATGATCAGCGATCGTAAACTTATCTGAATAGACATTTGCTTATTCCTTTTGTTCTACGATATACGTCTTGATCACAAGGCACGGTAATATGTAATCCTTGAGTTTGATCAAAGTCTCTTTCCCGATCGAGAATTAGATCGAGTAAATACAAAATGATATTAACAACACATGTTAATCCATTTTGAGCATGGCCATGCATTTCCTTCAGTCCTAGTTCATCGGGGGCCCAGAGATATCTCCCTCATGATGAGAGGAACAAATTCCATCTTGGTTATTCACATTCCTCGTCATGATTCGGTGCATACCTAACGATGACCCTAATGATCATCCTGTTACGGCGTGAACCCGAAGTGCCATTCATTGGTTCACAGTTCTACTATCAGAATCACGTATTCGATGGCGTGAACCAGAAGTGCCATTCACGGTCGATCTAATATATGTAAATACATTAGTCACCCATACACTCAATCATATATGAAATGAATAAATACGTTTCACATAATCTAATCTCCAGTACAACACTTTGGCCTAGGGCATAATTCGTTCAGGCATATGATAGAATGCATACGCGGAGCATATGATGCTCATCCTATGGAGTAATCAAGAGTTGTATGAGATACAATTGAAAATGTTCCTACCTAAATAATTAGGTTCTAGTCGATGAGCCAAAGCTCACTTGGAACTTGATGAAATATGGATCTTGGCCCACTATGAAATTTAAATTTAAAATTTCCGAATCAATACATTTGAGGGTTATTGATTTGAATAAAAAAGTGGGAGTTAAAATTTTATTAAAATATCTCAAATCACATATTAATATAAACCCGCATTTAATTCTGTGTAGAAAATGGCAACAAACAACACATCAACTTTAACATTGCGATCCGGGCTTGAGAAGGACAAGCTCAATGGGAAAAACTTCCTTGACTGGCATTGAAATTTGAGAATTGTTCTCAAACAAGAAAGGAAGAACAATGTCCTTGAAAGGCCCATTCCTAACCAGCCCGCTAACGATGCCGATCAAGAAGTAATAGACACTTATGCCAAGAATACAAGCGACTCTAATGATGTGACATGTGTCATGTTAGCCACCATGGATGCCGATCTTCAAAAGCAGTTTGAAAATATAGAGGCATTTCCAATGTTGTCACAGCTCAAGGAAATGTTCCAAGAGCAAGCTAGAAATGAGAGATATAATGCACATTGTGCATTAGCAAGTTTTAAGATGGTTTCCAACTCCTCGGTGAGTGCACATATTCGAAAATGAAGAGGAACCTTGATCAACTTGAGAAACTAGGGGCAAAGGTTGGTAATGAGACGGCTACCGATTTTATCCTTAGGTCTCTTCCTCCGAATTTCAAGCCATTTATAATGAACTATATGCATAACATGGACAAGAGTCTCACGGAGTTACATGGCATACCGAAGAACTTCGAGGGGATTATGAAGACAAATCTTGTCAACGATGTTCTCTTGGTTCGAAAGGCAAGGGTTAGAAGAGAAAAATCAAGGGCAAAGTCAAGGAAAAAGGTAAGGGCAAGGTGTTGTCCGAACCTAAGAGGAAGAAACCCAAGGAGAGTGTTTGTTTCTTTTGCAACAAACCAGGTCATTGGAAAAGAAATTGTCGAGCCTACTTGGAGGATCTAAAGAAGAAGAAGAATAATAGTGAGACTACTACTTATGATATTAATATTATTGAAATTAATTTATCTACTTCCTCATCTTGGGTATTTGATACCGATGCGGTACTCACATTTGTAATAATGTGCAGGGGTTGCAAAGGAGTAGAAGATTAGCGAAAGGTGAAGTTGACCTGCGGGTGGGAAATGGAGCAAGAGTTATTGCATTAGCCGTGGGCATTTATATATTATCTTTATCTTCCGGACTTGTAATAAATTTAAATAATTGCTACTATGAACCCTTTGTGAACAGGAATATTGTATATCGTGTCGAGATTGATTTTGGATGGTTTTAAGTTTGTTATTGAGCATAATAACTTTACCATAACTAAAGAATGATAGTAGTATGCCCTAGGCCAATATATTTAAGACCTAGATGTATGGATTGTGTTAAACAAACATTGTGCTTATTTAGAGATATTTTATATAATAAATGCATATTGGTTATTTTATTCTTATTACTAAAATGAACCTTGAATATGATATTCGGCTTTATATCATCAAAGTATGTGACTTTGAAAGTAAAACTATAAAGTATTATGAATGATATTTTAAACCATCCCTAATCATTCATAGGATGCTTGTGAGAAAAACATACTTTATGATAAGCTATAAATGGACATCGGTATGTTAGTTGGTGATGGTCATGTTTTACCGATCATGAATAAGAATTATTAAGTCATTAACGTAAGTATTTGTTAGAGACCACATACTGGATTGACCCACCTTGAGAATACTACATGGTTCGTGTCATTAGTTATTCTCAGTAAAGAATGTATTTGTAATCCTTAGACTTGAGATTATCACAGTTTCCTACATGAGAAATTTTATACTTTAATATAATCTAACATCATCTTTAACCGGGCGGTCATAAAGATTATAATTAGGTATATAATGAATTATGCGGAGGAAAGAGTTTAATTAAGATAGGATTTGTTCTTCTCATAAATTGAGAGACATATCTTTAGGCCTCTTGATGATTTGATTGAAGAAACGCACGGCCGTACTCAAGTGAATTAATAGGGAGTTATTAATGTCATTTCATGTTCAATCAAATTCGGTGTCAAGAAATATTTATCGACCAACGTAAGGTTGACACATACCATGCCTTATGGACGATATAAATATCGTGTAACAAAGGGATACAATGCATGAACATAAATTAGGTTTGATCGAATCATCCATACTTGCTTAATTTGGGTAATCATGATGTCTTGCTAGAGACCGCTCATGATTTATAATCCGTTGTGATTATTGCCAACATTAAGTAAACCTACAGTGGTCACACACAAAGAACAACTATTGAGACGCATACGTAAAAATCATAACTTATGTGATAAGTTGTATGAAGAGCTACATTGTGAAGTGACATATCTAATCCTACATCTTATATGATGAGGTGTGTTGCATATATGGTTACATAGTTACCATGCACATAGGATATAAAACTTATGGACTATATAGGCACAAAAGACACCCCAAAATTATTAAGAAAGGCATTATATTCCTCGTCCAACTTTTGTGAGACAAAAGGAGAGAAAAATCCGAAAATTGTTCTCTTGTTATTTCGTGAAAAAAATGAAGAACGAATACTAGCATATATCGTTCTTTATCCGTTCAAAGGAGTTGTTCGTGTGGATATCGGCGAGAGGACGAAGCGAAGTGCGGCGTCTTTGTGATTCGGGTTAAAACCGTGGTTTGTTTGGAGAATCGGTTTGTTTGGAGAATCGGTTTGCTTGGAAAATCCGTTCGTTTGGAGATCGGTTTGTCATCGGTTCGTGAGACCGGTTAGGCGAAACATACAAAGGATCGGTTTGGAAACCGGTTCGAAGTCAGGCAAAGAAAAGCGTCAACATAATTCGCTTTCGATCATCACGGATTAAGCGTAATCCGAAGGTACAAAGTTATGAACTTTTCTTTGATTTAATTGTAATTCACGGATCCTTCTTTTGGGTTTCGAATTCGATTTTGTTTCAGTTTTGTTTTTCCGCTGCGTTATGAACGGTAGAAACCCAACAGTGGTATCAGAGCCAGGTGAATTCGAATTAAATTAAGACGAATAAATCATTTTCGAAATATTTCTTTTGATTTTGAGGCGTTATTTTTAAATTGTTGAATTTTGATCATGAACGGTTGCGATTTCATGAAAGGATGCGAATTCATGAAAGGGTGCATGTGATTTATCTCGATCATGAATGGTTGCGATTTCATGAAAGGATGCGATTTCATGAAAGGGTGCATGTGATGTATCTTGATCATGAATGGTTGCGATTTCATGAAAGGATGCAACTTCTTGAAAGGGTGCATATGATGTATCTTGATCATGAATGGTTGCGATTTCAAGAAAGGATGCAACTTCATGAAAGGGTGCATATGATGTATCTCGATCATGAAAGGTTGCGATTTCATGAAAGGATGTGATTTCATGAAAGAGTGCATGTGATGTATCTTGATCATGAAAGGTTGCAACTTGATTGAAAGGATGCGACTTCAGCGGGAGCCCCATTTTTCGGGGCCGCGCCCCGACCCCCGCACTCATGCATAGATTAATTGTAGACCCCGAATTTCATATTCGTGACGCCTTATACATATTTCTTAGAATGGTTTAAAGTACAACATAATGCATATAACATGGCCTATTAGATATGTGATGAATAATTGTGATTTGTGTGTGATGATGTGATATATGTAATAAATGTATGTATGTAAAAACGGGCATGGTTCCGTTGTTGGTTGATGTGATGTAATTTATTTTGATGGTTAATTGTGACGGGCATGGTTCCGTTCATTTTATATATAATATAACTACCACGATCATACACATCATGGAGATGAAAGAGTTCACCGTCCACCTCATACGCATCATGGAGATGAAAGAGTTCACCGTCCACCTCACACACATTATGGAGATGAAGGAGTTCACCATCCACCTCATACACATCATGGAGATGAAGGAGTTCATCAATGCCTTGTGGTTGAATGTATCTTAGGAAATGATCTTAATGATTGGCTAATTTAGATCATCAAGGCCATGTTATATCAAATCATATTTACTTTATCTATACATGTGATGTTCGTGATGAAATACATGATAAAATAAAATAACTAAAACAAAAAGGTTAAACATAACAATCCCTCATATAATATTGAATCATAGAAATGCCTCCCATGTATCTATACTTATCATCCCTTCTATCATGCAAAATTTGGGTATGCCAAAGCATAGTGAATTAGCATAATCTTAGGGTGATAAGAAGCGAGAAATGGTGATTCTCGATATTTAGACATGGTTAGATTCAACTGAACTATCAAGTCGGACTTGGGTTCGGGGCATCGATAGGATGCATATGCCGAGCATATGATGCTCATCATATGGATTAATCAATAGTTGTATGAGATATAATTAGAAATGTTCCTACCTAATAATTAGGTTCTAGGCGATGAGCCAAAGCTCACTTGGAACATGATGAAATATGTATCTTGGCCCACTATGAAATTTAAATTTAAAATTTCCGAATCAATACATTTGAGGGTTATTGATTTGAATAAAATAGTGGGAGTTAAAATTATATTAAAATATTTCAAATCACATATTAATATAAACATGCATTTAATTTCGTATAGAAAATGGCAACAAACAACACATCAACTTTAACATTGCGATCCGTCCTTGAGAAGCACAAGCTCAATGGGAAAAACTTCCTTGACTGGCATCGAAATTTAAGAATTGTTCTCGAAACAAGAAAGGAAAAACTATGTCCTTGAAAGGCCCATTCCTAACCAGCCCGCTAATGATGTTGATCAAGAAGTAATAGATACTTATGCCAAGCATACAAGTGACTCTAATGATGTGACATGTGTTGGGTTTCGGACGTGAATAACGCAGCGGAAAACAAAAAATTTCGTCCAAAACCAATCTGAGGATCCGTGCGTACCGGTTAAATCAAAGAAATAAATCTTAAAGATACCTTTCGGATTACGCTTAATCCGTGACGCTCAAACCATGCGTGTTGTCCATGCGCCTCTAAAGCGGTTACCGTCCTAACCGATTTTCCGTCCGTCTAGGCCGTCTATGTCGGATTGTGCGGAATCATCTACCGCACATACAATTGGCCTCCACCGAAATTCTCAACAACCCGTTATCATCTTCTTAGGCCGAATAGATCACAAGCGCCGAAAGTACGAACGCCTCTATCGGTGTCCACACGAACAAACTTCTTAAAACGGGAAGAAGAACAATATATGTGCTAGTAGCTTGTTCTCCTCTTGCATAAGAAAACTATTCTTCTTCTTCTTATTTTGTCTCACAAAAGATGTATATTTCCTCTCATATAATCGCACTCTTTCATTTTTGTCATACAAAAAGAAAGCACCCTTTCGTAATTATACAAAAATGAAAGCACCCTTTCATAATTTTGTCACACAAATGAGAAAGGATATTTCTCTCTTTTGTCTCACAAAAGAGAATGAGAAATAATGAGAGAGAGAACGATGTGTTGTACACAATCATACTTTTGATTATTATCTAGTGACTTTCACTAGGATTAAACTTGTGTGTGCTTGTTGCACTTAATTCACATCACATGTAATTATGCTCCCACTAAACTTCTTGTCAACATAAGATTTATTTTAATTTTTGATAAAAACAAACTGTTTGGTTATTTCATCAAATAATAAATTTTCACGTAGAGATGTTTGTTTTAATTCATAAACGAATTTATGCAACTTGCAAACTCTTTTCAAAATTTATTAGATCGACAAAACTCTAAAGTTATATCATATACATACTTTCGTCTCGCTTCTATTAAGAAACAATGTCTTGACATCCACTTGGCATCTTTCATAGTCATACTATGAATATATGCCCAAGAAAATTCTGAAATACATAAGCTTGATGACTTGGAAAAACATTATCACAGTCTATACTATTTGTTTCTCTTAATCACAAATCATGCATTATATGTTTGCACATTATCCATGTCGGTCTTCCTTTTAAAACCGTATTTCCATCTGATGGATCAATCAAATTCAAAACTGTTGGGTTTCTACCATTCATAATGCAGCGGAAAAACAAAAACGAAACAAAATCGAATTCGAACCCCAAAAGAAGGATCCGTGAGTTACAATTAAATCAAAGAAAAGTTCATAACTTTGTACCGTCGGATTACGCTTAATCCGTGATGATCAAAAACGAATTTGGTTGACGGTTTTCTTTGCCCGATCCAAACCGGATCCTTTGAATGATTCGCCTAATCGGTAGTCTCACAAACCGATTCTCCAAATAAACCGATTCTCCAAACAAAAATCACGGTTTCAACCCAAATCACAAAGACGCCGCACTTCGCTTCGTCCTCTACCGGTATCCACACGAACAACCCCTTTGAACGGATAAAGTACGATATATGCTAGTATTCGTTCTTCATTTCTCTCACAGAAAATAACAAAAGAATAATTTTCGGATTTTTCTCTCCTCTTTTTCTCACAAAAAGATGGACGAAAATATTATATCCTTCATCTGATTTTGGGGTGTCTCTTGTGCCAATATAGTCCATAAGTTTCATATCCTATGTGCATGGTAACTATGTAACCATATATGCAACACATCTTATCATATAAGATGTAGGATTGGATGTGTCACTTGACTATGTAGCTCTCCATACAACTTATCACATAAGTTATGATTTTTCGTGTACGTCTCATTAGTTGTTCTTTGTGTGTGACCCTGTAGGTTTACTTAATGTTGGCAATAATCACAATGGATTATAAATCATGAGCGGCCTCTAGCAAGACATCATGATTACCCAAATTAAGCAAGTATAGATGATTCGATCAAACCTAATTTATGTCATGCATTGTATCCTTTTGTTACACGATATCTATATCGTCCATAAGGCATGGTATGTGTCAACCTTATGTTGGTCGATAAATATTTCTTGACACCGAATTTGATTGAACATGAAATGACATTAATAACTCCTTATTAATTCACTTGAGCACGGTCGTGCGTTTCTTCAATCAAATCATCAAGAGGCCTAAAGATATCTCTCTCAATTTATGAGAGGAACAAATCCTATCTTAATTAAACTCTTTCCTCCGCACAATTCATTATATACGTAATTATAATCTTTATGATCGCCCGGTTAAAGACGATGTTAGACTATATTAAAGTATAAAATTTTATCATGTAGGAAACCGAGATAATCTCAAGTTTAAGGATTACAGATACATTCTTTACCGAGAATAACTAATGACACGAACCATGTAGTATTCTCAAGGTGCGTCAATCCAAGTATATGGTCTCTAACATATACTTACGTTAATGACTTAATAACTCTTATTCATGATCGGTAGAAACGTGACCATCAATCAACTAACATACCGATGTCCATTTATAGCTTATCATAAAGTATGTTTGTCTCACAAACATCCTATGAATGATCGGGGATGGTTTAGAATATCATTCATAAGACTTTATAGTTTTACTATCAAAGTCACATACTTTGATGATATAAAGCTGAATATCATATTCAAGGTTCATTTTAGTAATAAAAATAAAATAATCAATACGCATTTATTATATAAAATATCTCTAAATAAACACAATGTTTGTTTAATATAATTCATACATCTAGGTCTCAAATATATATTGGCCTAGGGCATACTACTAACTATCTCCCACTTGCACTAGGCCGAATCTAACAAGTATCTAATACCCATCGACCTAGCATGACCCTCATGCTTTGCTTGAGAAAGTGGTTTAGTCACCGGATCGGCAACATTATCATCACCATCAACTCGCATATTTTAATATCTCCTCTCGCAATGATCTCCCGGATCAAATGGAAACGTCGAAGTATGTGTTTGGTTCTCGATGCGATCTTGGTTCCTTTGCTCGCGCGATTGCCCCATTGTTGTCACAAGAAAGATCCACAGGATTTGCTATACTAGGAACCACACCGAGTTCTTCAATGAACTTCTTCATCCAAACTGCTTCCTTAGCTACTATGTACTCCGCTTCTGTCGTAGAATCCGCTACAGTGTCCTGTTTGGAACTTTTCCAACTTATTGCACCTCCATTCAAACAAAACACATAACCAGATTGCGATCTAAAATCATCATTGTCGGTTTGAAAGCTTGAGTCCGTGTAACCTGTTACAACTAGCTCACTTTCAAATCCTCCATAAACCAAGAATGAATCCTTAGTTCTTCTCAAGTACTTCAGAATATTCTTGACTGCTGTCCAGTGACTTTCACCGGGATCAGATTGATATCTGCTTGTTGCACTTAATGCATATGATACATCTGATCTAGTACAAACCATGGCATACATGATAGATCCAATAGCCGAAGCATACGGGATTTTATTCATGCGATTTCGTTCTTCCTGATTAGCAGGACCTTGAGTCTTACTCAATTTTATGCCATGTGACATTGGTACAAAACCTCTTTTCGAATCATCCATTCGAAATCGTGTCAACACTTTGTCAATATAGGTACTTTGACTTAGACCTATGAGCCTTTTAGATCTATCTCTATAGATCTTAATGCCGAGTATATAAGCGGCATCTCCTAGGTCCTTCATTACAAAAGACTTTCCTAAAAATGTCTTAACATTTGTTAAAGTGGGAATGTCATTTCCAATGAGTAATATATCATCTACATAAAGTACTAGAAAAACTATTGCGCTCCCACTAACCCTCTTGTAAACACAAGGTTCATCTTCATTTTTGATAAAACCAAAACCTTTGATTACTTCATCAAAACGAAGATTCCAACTCCGAGATGCTTGCTTTAATCCGTAAATGGATCGCCGCAATTTGCGGACCTTATAAGAATTCTTAGGATCAACAAAACCCTCGAGTTGTGTCATATACACATCCTCGAGTAAATTTCCATTAAGAAAAGCTGTTTTGACATCCATTTGCCATATCTCATAGTCATGATATGCAGCTATGGCAAGCAGAATTCTAATCGATTTAAGCATGACAACTGGTTAGAAAGTTTCATCATAGTCTATACCATGAGTTTGTCGGAAACCTTTCGCAACAAGTCTCGCTTTATAGGTATGCACATTTCCGTCCATGTAAGTTTTCTTTTTGAAAACCCATTTACACCCAATGGTCTTAGAACCTTCGGGTGAATCAATTAGGTTCCAAACTTGATTATCGTACATGGACTGCATCTCGGTTTTCATGGCTTCTAACCATTTATGAGAATCGGGATCCTTTATAGCTTCTTGGTAAGATGTGGGTTCATCATCTATGAGAGCCACATTTCTATCATCAGATCACGAGAAATCCATATCTCTCGGGCTCATGACGAACTCTACCAGAGCAACGAGGAGTATCTTGTGTTTCAAGACCTGACTCTTCAACTCTTGAAGAGACTTGTGGATCTTCCAATGGTTGTTCATTGCTAATTAGTGGATCTTGAATTACTTCAAGATGTACTTTATTCCCACTAGTTCCTTTAGAAATAAATTCTCTTTCCAAAAAGATACCATTTCGAGCAACAAACACTTTGTTCTCGGATGGGTTATAAAAGTAATATCCTTTAGTTGCTTTAGGATATCCCACAAATAAGCATTTATCGGATTTTGGTGTTAACTTGTCAGAAATTTGACGCTTCACATAAGCTTCACAACCCCAAATTTTTAGAAAAGACAATGTGGTACTCCTCCCAGTCCATATCTCATATGGAGTCTTTTGAACAGCTTTTGATGGAATTCTGTTTAGTATGAACGCGGCAGTCTCAATGGCATAACCCCAAAAGGATATCGGAAGATCTGTTTGACTCATCATAGACCGAACCATATCTAGTAAAGTTCGGTTTCTCCTTTCCGAGACACCATTCCATTGAGGTGTTCCAGGAGGAGTAAGTTGTGAAACTATTCCACAATCTTTAAGATGATTGTCAAACTCTAGGCTTAAATATTCGCCACCTCGATCTGATCGAAGTGCTTTTATTTTCTTACCTAGCTGGTTTTCTACTTCACTTTTGTAAATTTTGAACAATTCAAAAGATTCGGATTTATGTTTCATTAAGTAAACATATCCATATCTACTTAAGTCATCAGTAAAGGTAATGAAGTATCGAAAACCACCTCTAGCCGGTGTGCTCATTGGTCCGCATACATCCGTATATATGAGATCCAATAACTCACTTGCCCTCTCACCCCTCTTTGTGAAAGGAACCTTTGTCATCTTACCTAATAAACAAGATTCGCACGTCTCAAATGATTCTAAATCAAATGAGTCTAAAAGTCCATATTGGTGGAGGTTAGAAATGCGTTTCTCATTTATGTGTCCTAAACGACAATGCTAGAAATATGTCGGATTCAAATCATTAGATTTAAATTTCTTTGTATTAATGCTATAGATAGACTTGTAATGTTCATGATCAAGATTTAAAACATAAAGACCATTTTCTAGTTGACCATTCGCATAGAAAATATTTTCTTTACTTATGGTAAAGTTATTATTCTCAATAACAAACTTAAAACCATCCAAAACCAATCTCGACACGAGATACAATATTCCCTGTTAACAGCAGGTACATAGTAGCAATTATTTAAATTTATTACAAGTCCAGAAGGTAAAGATAATAAATAAATGCCCACGGCTAATGCAAAGCAACTCTTGCTCCATTTCCCACCCGCAGGTCCACTTCACCTTTCGCTAATCTTCTCGCTCCTTTGCAGCCCCCGCACATTATTACAAATGTGAGTACCGCATCCCGTATCTAATACCCAAGATGAAGAAGTAGATAAATTAATTTCAATAACATTAATACCTGAAGTAGTAGTCTCACTACTCTTCTTCTTCTTCTTTAGATCCTCCAAGTATGCCTGGCAATTTCTTTTCCAACGGCCTGGTTTGTTGCGGAAGAAACAAACACCCTCCTTGGGTTTCTTGTTCTTAGGTTCGGACAACATCTTGCCCTTACCTTTTCCTTTGACTTTGCCCTTGAATTTTCTCTTTTGACCCTTGCCTTTCGAATCAAGAGAACATCGTTGACAACATTTGTCTTCATAGTCCCCTCGAAGTTTTTCAAGCATGCCGTGCAACTCGGTGATACTCTTGTCCATGTTATGCATATTATAGTTCATTATAAATGGCTTGAAATTCGGAGGAAGAGACGTAAGGATCAAATCGGTAGCCATCTCATTGCCAACCTTTGCCCCTAGTTTCTCAAGTTGATCAAGGTACCCTTTCATTTTCGAATATGAGCACTCACCGAGGACTTGGGAACCATCTTACAACTTGCTAATGCACAATGTGCATTATACCTCTCATTTCTAGCTTGCTCTTGGAACATTTCCTTGAACTGTGCCAACATTGGAAATGCCTCTAAATTTTCAAACTGCTTTTGAAGATCGGCATCCATGGTGGCCAACATGAGACATGTTACATCATTAGAGTCGCTTGTATGCTTGGCATAAGTGTTTATCACTTCTTGATCAGCATCATCAGCGGGCTGATTAGGAATGGGCCTTTCAAGGACATAGTTCTTCCTTTCTTGTTTGAGAACAATTCTCAAATTCCGATGCCAGTCAAGGAAGTTTTTCCCATTGAGCCTGTCCTTCTCAAGGACGGATCGCAATGTTAAAGTTGATGTGTTGTTTGTTGCCATTTCTACACAGAATTAAATGCAGGTTTATATTAATATGTGATTTGAGATATTTTAATATAATTTTAACTCCCACTATTTTATTCAAATCAATAACCCTCAAATGTATTGATTCGGAAATTTTAACTTTAAATTTCATAGTGGGCCAAGATCCATATTTCATCAAGTTCCAAGTGAGCTTTAGCTCATCGCCTAGAACCTAATTATTTAGGTAGGAACGTTTCCAATTGTCTCTCATACAACTCTCGTTTAATCCATAGGATGAGCATCATATGCTCGGCGTATGCATCCTATCATATGCACCGAACCCAAGTCTAACTTGATAGTTCAGTTGAATCTAACCATGTCTAAATATCGAGAATCACCATTTCTCGCTTCTTATCACCCTAAGATTATTCTAATTCACTATGCTTTGGCATACCCAAATTTTGCATGATCGAAGGGATAATAAGTATAGATACATGGGAGGCATTTCTATGATTCAATATTATATGAGGGATTGTTATGTTTAATCTTTTGTTTTGTTGTTTTATTTTATCATGTATTTCATCACGTAACATCACATGCACGAGATAAAATAAATATGATATGATATAACATGGCCTTGATGATCTAAATGAGCCAATCATTAAGATCATTTCCTAAGATACATTCAACCACAAGGCATCGATGAACTCCTTCATCTCCATGATGTGTATGAGGTGGATGGTGAACTCTATCATCTCCATGATGGGTATGAAGTGGATGGTGAACTCCTTCATCTCCATGATGTGTATGATCGTGGTAGTTATATTATATATAAAATGAACAGAACCATGCCCGTCACAATTAACCATCAAAATAAATTACATCACATAAACCAAGAACGGAACCATGCCCGTTTTTACATACATACATATATTACACACATCACATCATCACACACAAATCACAATCATTCAACACATATCTAATAGGCTATGTTATATGCATTATGTTGTACTTTAAACCATTTTACGAAATATGTATAAGGCGTTATGAATATGACATTTGGGGTCTACGATTAATCTATGCGTGAGTGCGGGGTTCGGGGCGCGGCCCCGAAAAACGGGGATCCTGCTGAAGAAATTTTATTTTATATAGTGCCGAAACTCAAAATTTCTTTAAAAAACTTGATGTGTTGAATGCATCTTTTCGAAATTTATTTAGTGTATCATATACGTAGTTTCGCACCTTTTCATAAAATTTAGACACCCATCCGAAGGTTATGATACATCACATGCATCCCTTCATGACATACCCAAGGCACCCTTTCAATCATGTCGTAACCTTTCATAATCAAGATATATCACATGCACCCATTTCATGAAGTCGCATCCTTTCATGAAATCGCAACCTTTCATGATCAAGATACATCACATGCACCCTTTCATGAAGTCGCATCCTTTCATGAATTCGCAACCTTTCATGATCAAGATACATCACATGCACCTTTTCATGAAGTCGCATCCTTTCATGAATTCGCAACCTTTCATGATCAAGATACATCACATGCACCTTTTCATGAAGTCGCATCCTTTCATGAAATCGCAACCGTTCATGATCAAGATACATCACATGCATCATTTCATGAAGTCGCATCCGTTCATGATCAAGATACATCACATGCACCCTTTCATGAAGTCGCATCCTTTCATGAAATCGCAACCGTTCATGATCAAGATACATCACATGCACCCTTTCATGAAGTCGCACCCTTTCTTGAAATTGTAACCGTTCATGACCAAAATTCAAAAAATTGAAAAATAACGCCTCAAAATCAAAAGAAATATTTCGAAAATGGTTTATCCGTCTTAATTTAATTGGAATTCACTTGGCTCTGATACGACTGTTGGGTTTCTACCATTCATAATGCAGCGGAAAAACAAAAACGAAACAAAATCGAATTCGAACCCCAAAAGAAGGATCCGTGAATTACAATTAAATCAAAGAAAAGTTCATAACTTTGTACCTTCGGATTACGCTTAATCTGTGATGATCAAAAACGAATTTGGTTGACGGTTTTCTTTGCCCGATCCAAACAGGTTTCCAAACCGATCCTTTGAATGATTTGCCTAATCGGTCGTCTCACAAACCGATTCTCCAAATAAACTGATTCTCCAAACAAAAATCACGGTTTCAACCCAAATCACAAAGACGCCGCACTTCGCTTCGTCCTCTACTGGTATCCACACGAACAACCCCTTTGAACGGATAAAGTATGATATATGCTAGTATTCGTTCTTCATTTCTCTCACGAGAAAATAACAAAAGAATAATTTTCGGATTTTTCTCTCCTCTTTTTCTCACAAAAAGATGGACGAAAATATTATATCCTTCATCTGATTTTGGGGTGTCTCTTGTGCCAATATAGTCCATAAGTTTCATATCCTATGTGCATGGTAACTATGTAACCATATATGCAACACATCTTATCATATAAGATGTAGAATTGGATGTGTCACTTGACTATGTAGCTCTCCATACAACTTATCACATAAGTTATGATTTTTTACGTGTACGTCTCATTAGTTGTTCTTTGTGTGTGACCCCGTAGGTTTACTTAATGTTGGCAACAATCACAATGGATTATAAATCATGAGCGGCCTCTAGCAAGACATCATGATTACCCAAATTAAGCAAGTATAGATGATTCGATCAAACCTAATTTATGTCATGCATTGTATCCTTTTGTTACACGATATCTATATCATCCATAAGGCATGGTATGTGTCAACCTTATGTTGGTCGATAAATATTTCTTGACACCGAATATGATTGAACATGAAATGACATTAATAACTCCTTATTAATTCACTTGAGCACGGTCGTGCGTTTCTTCAATCAAATCATCAAGAGGTGGGTCAATCCATTATATGGTCTCTAACATATACTTACGTTAATGACTTAATAACTCTTCTTCATGATCAGTAAAACGTGACCATCAGTCAACTAACATACTGATGTCCATTTATAGCTTATCATAAAGTATGTTTGTCTCACAAACATCCTATGAATGAACATGGACGGTTTAGAATATCATTCATAAGACTTTATAGTTTTACTATCAAAGTCACATACTTTGATGATATAAAGCTGAATATCATATTCAAGGTTCATTTTAGTAATAAAAATAAAATAACCAATACGCATTTATTATATAAAATATCGCTAAATAAACACAATGTTTGTTTAATATAATTCATACATCTAGGTCTCAAATATATTGGCCTAGGGCATACTACTAACAAAAACTCGATTGTCTGACATGCATTACATCTCAACTCTCAAAGTCTCTAACCATTAGAGCCTTGACTCATTATAGTCTATTAGTAGAACGTGGACTCATCATACATGAGTACGAAATTTTTATCATTAGACACGAAAAATCTATATTTTTCGAGCCTGCGATAAATTCTAATAGATCTACATGAATACACTTATGTTATATACTTAGACTCTTCAACATCTTGAGAGTCTAGTTGATTAATTGCAGACTCAATTACTAGTTGAAATCTGAATTAATTTCCATCTGAGCATTACTGTCAGTATGTGGAATTTGAACTTTTCAAATTTACTCCCACTAATTCTTTAGGAAACACTTCTTCCAAAGAGATATAATTTTCGAGTAACAAACACTTTGTTCTCATATTAGTTATAGAAGTAATATCCTTTACTTTTCTTAGTATATTCCACAATAAGCACTAATCCGATTAGATGCATGATGCTTCAATTAAGTATCATATCCTCAAATCTTGAAAAATGATAATCTGATACATCTACCAGTCCATATCGCATATGGAGACTTTTACAACTTCTTTAGATGGAATTATATTCAGTATGAACGCAATAAGAGCGTAACCCCGAAAGAAATAGAAGATATATTTGACTCATCATAATCAAACTATATCTAATAAAGTTCGATATAGTTATCATGATGATCAAACACTTGGTTCTCGACTCTTCGATCTCATCAAAGAAATTTGATTTTTCAAAGCCAAGTTTTATTCTCTACTTCAATATTTGTAACTTTTGACTTTTCAAAATATTCAAATTTATTGTTTCAATAAAGCGATGAAGTAGTTTTCTCTAGCACGTTCACTCATTGAAGAACATACATCACCATGTATGAGAGCCAATATGTAACTTGCTTTCACCTTACTTTGTGAAAGACGTATATGTCATCTTGTCTAATAAATAAGTTACACATGTTTCAAATCATTCAAAATCAAATGAATTTGAAAATCCATCTTAATGGATTTAATAAATGTTCATCTTATTTAAGTAGACCAAGCGACAATTCTAGATTTAAATTCTTAATATTAATGTTATAGATAGACTTATAATTATCTTGTTCGATATAACACATAAGGTAATTTTTCTATTGGAACATTTCCAAAGAAAATTGACATTTGTGAATGATGAAATTATTATCCTCAATAATAAATTAATAACCATTCATAGATAAACTCAAACTATAGATAATACAAAATTTATTGTCGACATTAAATAACAATTATTTATGTCGGCGATAAGTCCAAAAAGACAATGTAAATAAATGAGTTACTTAAGAAAATGCAACAACTTTTGCTACATTTGTCACTCATATGTTATCATCATATTTACTCAATAGTCTATAACTTTGTCAGCACATTTTCACAAATGTGTGATTCACATCGTGTATCTAATACACATGATGTGAAATAGACATGTTAATTTCTATAACAAAAATACTTGAAGCGGTAGTCACACTATCCTTTAATTCCCTTTTTCATATCTTCTTGAGAAATTATGGTTTCTTTCAATGAACCGATTCACTACAAAAGATACTAATTTCTTATCTAAGGCCGAAGCCTCGGCAACATCTTGCCCTTATCTTTGGGAGTACTTTTTATGTTTCTTTTAAGCAAGATAACCTTATTGACAACACTTGTCCATGTTCATGTTAACGATTATTAGCATCTTATGTTATTTGTCCTTCTCAAGGACCTATTGTGAGACATAAATAGATATACTATTCGATTTGAATAATATGCAAAGACTATTATTCTATAAATATTACATATAATGGCTCCCACTATTTTTTTAATCGAATCAATAACCCTCAATCGCATTGATTCGAAACATTCAATCCATGAAGTTTCATAGTGAGACAAGATCCATATTTCAATTAAGTCCTAAGTGAGCTTTGGCTCATCGCCCGAAGTTAACTTATTTAGGTAGGAATAATTCCAATTGTATCTCATACAACTCTTGAACAACATCGGATAAGCATCATATGCCCGACGTATATATCCTATCGTATGCCCCGAGCCCAAGTCCTACTTGATAGCCCAGTTAACTCAAACCATGTCTAATCATCGGCAAAATAGTACCCAACACACTCGGCTTTGGCATGACCTATGTTGGCTCCCATTTCCCGCATTCTCTCCTCCTAAGATTGTCCCTACATACCCAGCTTTGGCATGACCTATCTTTGGGTCGATCATAGTATCGAGAGATTTAGACTTATGGAAGGCACTTCATGACTTAACATTGTTTTGAGGGATTTAATTTAATATTATATGTTATTATGCAATATTCAAAGAACATCACATGTACTAATAGAATAAAGATAATAACAATGATATATCATGGCCTTGATTTTTATGAACTAACATAAAGATTTCCTAATATATGTTTCATCTCCATGAATTTTTTTTTTTAGATTGTATTTGGATATCTTATCTCCATGTATAGAAATCGATGAACTCTTTTATTTCCATGATGTGTGGTTTCAAATAAATTTGTCATCTTAATGATGTATTCATGATGGACGATGAACTCCTTCATCTCAATGATGTATGTGTTATGCCTAATGAACTCTCTCATTATATCAACACATATCAACAAATATATCAAATATAAACATAATTATATTATGTTTCGATTATTTATTCATTTATAATATATATATATATATATATATAAGGCTTACGAATGCGAATTCGGGCGCGATAATCATTGTCAACATTTGGCATGTCAAAACTCAATGTTTGATTTGGTCAATTGATCAACATTTGACAAGGTCAACAGTCAATGGTCAATATTTTGACCAGGTCATGATCAACTTTTGATCAATTTAATGGTCAACAGTCAAGGGGTAAATTAGTGTAGTCAACTGTCAACAATTAATCTGTAAATACAATCAACAGTCAACATAGTCCACAGTCAACACAGTGGGTCAACAGTCAACATGATCAACATGGTCAACACCTGGTCAACTTTGTCAACACACATTTTTCTACACATTAATATATCATAGGCATCTTTTCATGCATTCAATACATCACATGCAACTTTTCATGAAATAATGCATCACATCCACCATTTCAAAAAGGCAATTCATGGTATGAACCCTTTCGTGAAGATACAACTATTCAAGAGGTCGCAACTCTTGCAATTGCACCTTTTCGGTCATACCTCTTAGTTGCGCATGTCGATTACACCCGTTGGTCGCACCTCTTGGTCGCAACCGTTAGTCGTAACCTATTGGACGTGATATTTGGATCATATCCATTGGTCACACCCTTTAGTCACACTCTTTGGTCGCACCCATTCGTCGCAACCTTATGGACGTGACATTTGGATCACATCCGTTGGTCACACCTTTTAGTCTCACCCTTTGGTCTCAACCTTTCGTCACGTCTTTTGGATGTGACATTTGAATCGTATCCCTTGGTCACACCCGTTAGTCGCACCTTTTGGTCGCACCCATTCGTCACAACCTTATGGACGTGACATTTGGATCGCATCCGTTGGTCACACCCTTTAGTCGCACCCTTTGGTCGCACCCTTTAGTTGCATCCATTGGTCGCAACCTTTCGTCGCGTCTTTTGGATGTGACATTTGAATCGCATCCCTTGGTCACACCCGTTAGTCGCACCTTTTGGTCGCACCCTTTGGTCGCATCCATTGGTCGTAACCTTTCGTCGCGTCTTTTGGATGTGACATTTGAATCGCATCTCTTGGTCACACCCGTTAGTCGGCCCTTTTGGTCGCATCCTTTGGTCGCATCCGTTAGTCGCAACCTTTCGTCGCGTCTTTTGGATGTGACATTTGAATCGCATCCCTTGGTCACACCCGTTAGTCGCACCTTTTGGTCGCACCCATTCGTCGGAACCTTATGGACATGACATTTGGATCGCATCCGTTGGTCATAACCTTTCGTCGCGTCTTTTGGATATGACATTTGAATCGCATCCCTTGGACATAACTTTTGGATCACATCCATTGGTCATATGCTTTGGTCGCATTCTTTGGATGCAACTCCCGAATCAGCTTATTAAGGGGGCTATAACAATTTAAGATCACAACTCTCGTGATTGTATATATATATTTTATACGCACCTCTTGGTTATATCTGATATAACCTTTCAATTCTTTAATTTGATTTGATCAAATAAACTAATTCATTGCAAACAGATTCATCACAACTTTTTTGCTGATTTAGTTCGTTTAACTTGGTCATGGGCATGATTATATACGTGTATACATGGAACCGTTCCATGCATGATAACTTCTGAATATCAAATACTTCTCAAAATAAATGAACCCATTCATCTATTTGTCAACATATGGACTTTTCATTAAAAGACATTTTTTCAATTGATGCATGCATCTCTTCATTTAAAAAATATTCAACACTTGAATATTTAATATGCAAGCTTTATAACTAAAAATTATAATTATAAATGGTATCTAAATGGTATATATCGCATATATACCGACTCAATTTAACCAAAACACGCACGTCGCTCCGATACCACTTGTAGGGATTCGGACGTGCATAACGCAACGGAAAACAAAAATTTCATCCAAAACCTATCCGAGGATCCGTGCGTGTTGGTTAAATCAAAGAAATAAATCTTAAAGATACCTTTCGGATTACGCTTAATCCGTGACGCTCAAACCATGCGTGTTGTCCATGCGTCTCTAAACCGGTTACCGTCCTAACCGATTTTACGTCCGTCCAGGGCCGTCTAGGTCGGATCGTGCGGAAGTCATCTACCGCACACACAATCGGTCTCCACCAAAACTCTCAACAAACAGTTCTCATCTTCTTAGGCCGAATAGATCACAAGCGCCGAAAGTACGAACGCCTCTACCGGTGTCCACACGAACAAACTTCTTAAAATGGGAAGAAGAACAATATATATGCTAGTGGCTTGTTCTCCTCTTGCATAAGAAAACTCTTCTTATTTTATCTCACAAAAGATGTATATAATTTCTCTCATATAATTGCACTCTTTCATTTTGTCATACAAAAAGAAAGCACCCTTTCATAATTTTGTCATACAAATTAGAAAGTATATTTTCTCTCTTTTATCTCACAAAAGAGAATGAGAAATAATGAGAGAGAGAATGATGTGTTGTCTTGTGAATTTGGAGCCCTCTATGTCCTTATATAGAGGTGAATAGTCATGTCTCTTCACACTAAAAGATGTGTATGACATCACTCATCATTATTCATATGCCATCATCTAGACTCTTATAGATTACATGATCTTTTGTGCTCATAGTCTTTATATACGTATATATCACATCTTATCCCATAAGATGACAATATATTTTGTGACATTCTTATGCAACTCATCATATAAGTCGCTAGGATTTTTAGTTTGTTCTTTGTGTGTGACCCTGTAGGTTCACTTAATGTTGGCAATAGACTTAACAGTCTATAAATCATGAGCGGACTCTAGCAAGCCATCATGACTACCCAATTTAAGTGAATATCGGTGATCCGATTTACCTAACCAACAATCACGTATTTAGTCCCTTTGTCACACGATATCTACATCGATCATAAGGCATGTAATACGTCATCCTTATATTAATCGAATAATATTTCTTGATCCCAAATTAAATCGAACAAGAACAAATGACATTAATAACTCTTATTAATTCATTTGAGTATGGTCATATATTTCTTCAGTTCAATTCATCAAGAGGCCTAAAGATATCTCTCTCATTTATGAGAGGAACAAATCCCGTCTTGATTGTACTCATCCCTCTACATGATTCATTGTATACCTAATAATAACCGTTATGACCACCCGGTTAAAGGCAGTGTTAGATTATATTAAAGTATAAAATTACTCATGTTGGGAACCGAGACAATCTCAGGTCAAAGGACTATAAATACTTTATGTTACAAGAATCGTTAATGACGTAAAACATGTAGAATTCTTATGGCGGGTCAGTCCAAGTATATGGTGTCTAACATATACCTATGTTAATGACTTGATAACTATTTATCCATGATCGGTAAAACATAATCATCGGTGAACTAATATACTTGGTGTACATTTATAGCTTGTATATAAGTATATGTATCTGCAAGTATATTTGTCTCCACAAATATCCTATAAATGACCAGGGACGATTTAGAATAGCATTCATAACACTTTATAGTTTTTCAATCAAAGTCACGCACTTTGATGACATAAAGCTGAATTGCATATTCATGGTATATTTTAGTTATATTAAAATAACCTATACGCACATATTATATGAAATATATTAGAATAAATATTATGTTTTTTACTACAATCCATCATCTAGGTCACAAACACTTTGGCCTAGGGCATAACACCATCAATCTCCCACTTGCACTGGGCCAAATCAACCAAGTATCTCATACTCATTGATCTATGTGGTATCACATACCAGTTGACCTAACATGATCACCATCATTTAAGGGATTGAGTTCTTAAATGGATTATCAAACATTATCATATGCAAATACTTTGCATAATTTATGTCCACCATAATCTAAGAAGAATACTTTAACCTTCTCAAGTATATAACATACTCTTGATTATTATTTAGTGACTTTCACTAAGATTAAACTTATGTGTGCTTGTTACACTTAATTCACATGACATGTAATTAGGCTCTCACTGAATATTTTGTCAACATAAGATTTATCTTTAATTTTTTATAAAACCAAACTGTTTGGTTATTTCATCAAATAATAAATATTCACCTAGAGATGTTTGCTTTAATTCATAAATGAATTTATGCTACTTGCAAACTCTTTTCAAAATAATTTTAGGATAGACAAAACTCTCAAGTTGTATCATATACATACTTTCATATGTTTCTATTAAGAAACAATGTCTTGACATTCACTTGGCATCTTTTATAGTCATACTATGAACATATGCCCAAGGAAATTCTGAAATACATAAGCATGATGACTTAGAAAAATATTATCATAGTCTATACTATGAGTTTAACTTAACCACAAATCATGCATTATATGTTTGCACATTATCCATGTCGGTCTTTCTTTTAAAATCGTATTTCAATCGATGGATCAATCAAATTCAAAACTTGATTGTCTAACATGGATTACATCTCAACATTCAAAGTCTCTAACCATTAGAGCTTTGACTAATCATAATTTATTAGTAGAATGTGGACTCATCATCTATGAGTACGAAATTTTTATCAATAGACACGAAAAATCTATATTTTCCGGCCTGCGATAAATTCTAATAGATCTACATCATAGTCTATACTATGAGTTTAACTTAACCACAAATCATGCATTATATGTTTGCACATTATCCATGTCGGTCTTTCTTTTAAAACCGTATTTCCATCCGATGGATCAATCAAATTCAAAACTTGATTGTCCGACATGGATTACATCTCAACTTTCAAAGTCTCTAACCATTAGAGCCTTGACTAATCATAGTTTATTAGTAGAATGTGGACTCATCATCTATGAGTACGAAATTTTTATCATTAGACATGAAAAATCTATATTTTCCGGACCTGCGATAAATTCTAATAGATCTACATGAATACACTTATGTTATATACTCATACTCTTCAACATCTTGACAGTCTAGTTTATTAATTACGAGACTCAACCACTAGTTGAAATCTGAATTAATTTCCATCCGAGCATTACGGTCGGTATGTGGAATTTGAACTTTTCAAATTTACTCCCACTAATTCTTTTGGAAACACTTCTTCCAAAGAGATATAATTTTCGAGTAACAAACACTTTGTTCTCATATTAGTTATAGAAGTAATATCCTTTACTTTTCTTAGGATATACGATTAGATGCATGATGCTTCAATTAAGTATCATATCCTCAAATCTTGATAAAAGATAATCGATACACCTACCAGTCCATATCGCATATGGATTCTTTTAGAACTGCTTTAGATAGAATTATATTCAGTATGAACGCAATAAGAGCGTAACCCCGAAAGAAATAGAAGATATATTTGACTCATGATAATCGAACTATATCTAATAAAGTTCGATATCATTATCATGATCATCAAACACTTGGTTCTCGACTCCTCGAACTCATCGAAGAAATTCAATTTTTCAAAGCCATGTTTATTGTCTACTTCATTATTTGAAAGTTTTGAACTTTTCAAAATATTCAAATTTATTGGTTCAATAAAGTGATGAAGTAGTTTTCTCTAGCACCTTCACTCATTGATGAACATACATTACTATGTATGGAGCCAATAAGTAACTTGCTTTCACCTTACTTTGTGAAAGACGTTTATGTCATCTTGTCTAATAAATAAGTTATACATGTCTCAAACGATTCAAAATCAAATGAATTTGAAAATCCATCTTAATGGATTTAATGTTCATCTTATTTAAGTAGACCAAGTGACAATGCTAGATTTAAATACTTAATATTGATGTTATAGACGGACTTATAATTATCTTTTTCGATATAACACATAAGGTAATTTTTCTGTTCGAACATTTCCAAAGAAAAATGAGCTTTGCGAATGGTGAAATTATTATTCTTCATAATAAATTAATAACCATTCATAGATAAACTCGAACTATAGATAATACAAAATTTATTGTCGACATTAAATAACAATTATTTATGTCCGCGATAAGTCCAAAAAGACAATGTAAATAAATGAGTTACTTGAGAAAATGCAACAACTTTTGCTACATTTGCCACTCATATGTCAACATCATATTTACTCAATAGTCTACAACTTTCTCAGCACTTGTGATTCATATCGTGTATCTAATACACATGATGTGAAATAGACAAGTTAATTTCTATAACAAAAATACTTGAAGCGGTAGTCACACTATCCTTTCATTCCCATTTTCATATCTTCTTGAGAAATTATGGCTTCTTTCAATGAACCGATTCACCGCAAAAGATACTAATTTCTTACCTAAGGCCGAAGCCTCAGCAACATCTTGCCCTTATCTTTGGGAGTATTTTTTACGTTCCTTTTAAGCACGAGAACATTATTGACAACACTTGTTCATGTTCATTTTAACGATTATAAGCATCTTATGCTATATGTCCTTCTCAAGGACCTATTGTGAGACATAAATAGATATATCATTCGAATTAAATAATATGTAAAGACTATTATTCTTTAAATATTTCATATAATGGCTCCCACTATTTTTTAATCAAATCAATAACCCTCACTTGCATTGATTCGCAAACTTTCAATCCATGAAGTTGCATAGTGAGACAAGATCCATATTTCAATTAAGTCCTAGGTGAGCTTTGGCTCATCGCCCATAACTTAACTTATTTAGGTAGGAATAATTCCAATTGTATCTCATTCAACTCTTGAACAACATAGGATAAGCATCATATGCCCGACGTATATATCCTATCGTATGCCACGAGCCCAAGTCCGACTTGATAACCCTGTTAAATCAAACCATGTCTAATCATCGGCTAAATAGTACCCAACAGATTCAGCTTTGGCATGACCTATGTTGGCTCCCATTTCCCGCATTCTCTCCTCCTAATATTATCCCTATATACCCAGCTTTGGCATGACTTATGCGGGGTCAATCGAGTATCGAGAGATTTAGACTTATGGAAGGTATTTCATGACTTAATATTATTTAGAGGGATTTTGAATTTAATATTATATGTTATTATGCAATCTTCAAAGAACATCACATGTACCAATAGAATAAAGATAATAACGATGATATATCATGCCCTTGATCTTTATGAACTAACATAAAGATTTCCTAATATATATTTCATCACCATGAAATTTTTCTTAGATTGTATATGAAAATCTTATCTCCATGTATAGAGATCGTTGAACTCTTTCATCGCCATGATGTGTGGCTAAAAATGAACTTGTCATTTTAATGATGTATTCATGATGGACGATGAACTCCTTCATCTCCATGATGGATGTGTTATGCCTAATGAACTCTTTCATTATATCAACACGTATCAACAAATATATCAAATATAAACATAATCGTATTATGTTTCGATTATTTAACCATTTATAAAAAATATATATATAAGGCTTTGGAATGCGAATTCGGGCGCGGTCATCATTGTCAACATTTGGTAGGTCAAAACTCAATGTTTGATTTGGTCAACATTTGACTCGGTCAACGATCAACATTTGACAAGGTCAACAGCCAATGGACAATATTTTGACCAGGTCATGATCAACTTTTGACCAATTTAATGGACAACAGTCAAGGGGTAAATTAGTGTAGTCAACTCGTCAACAATTAACAATCAATATAATCAACAGTCAACATAGTCCACAGTCAACACGGTGGGTTAACACAATCAACTGTCAACATGATCAACATCTCGGTCAACTTTATCAACACACATTTTTCTACACATTAATACATCATAGGCATCTTTTCATGAATTCAATACATCACATGCAACTTTTCATGAAATAATCCATCACATGCACCATTTCAAAAAGGCAATTCATGGTATGCACCCTTTCATGAAGACACAACTATTCAAGAGGTCGCAACTCTTTCGATTGCACCTTTTCGGTCGTACCTCTTAGTTGCGTATGTCGATTACACCCGTTGGTCGCACCTGTTGGTCGCAACAGTTAGTCGCAACCTATTGGACGTGATATTTGGATCATATCCATTGGTCACACCCTTTAGTCACACCCTTTGGTCGCACCCATTCGTCGCAATCCTATGGACGTGACATTTGGATCGCATCCGTTAGTCACACCCTTTAGTCGCACCCTTTGGTTGCACCCGTTCGCCATAACTTTATGGACGTGACATTTGGATCGCATCCGTTGGTCACACCCTTTAGTCGCACCCTTTGGTCGCACCTTTTGGTCGCAACCTTTCGTCGCGTCTTTTGGATGTGACATTTGAATCGCATCCCTTGGACACACACGTTAGTCGCACCTTTTGCTCGCACCCATTCGTCGCAACCTTATGAACGTGACATTTGGATCACATCCTTTGGTCACACCCTATAGTCACACTCTTTGGTCGCACCCATTCGTCGCAACCTTATGGACGTAACATTTGGATCGCATCCATTAGTCGCACCCTTTAGTCACACCCTTTGGTCGCAACCTTTTGTCGCGTCTTTTGGATGTGACATTTGAATCGCATCCCTTGGTCACACCCGTTATTTGCACATTTTGGTCGCACCCTTTGGTCGCAACCTTTCGTCGCGCCTTTTGGATGTGACATTTGAATCGCATCCCTTGGTCACACCCGTTAGTCGCACCTTTTGGTCGCACCCTTTGGTCGCATCCGTTGGTCGTAACCTTTCGTCGCGTCTTTTGGATTTGACATTTGAATCGCATCCCTTGGTCACACCCGTTAGTCGCACATTTTCGTCGCACCCATTCGTCGCAACCTTATGGACGTGACATTTGGATCGCATCTGTTGGTCACACTCTTTGGTAGCACCCTTTGATCGCAACCTTTCGTCGCGTCTTTTGGATGTGACATTTGAATCGCATCCCTTGGTCACACCCGTTTGTCGCACCTTTTGGTCGCACCCTTTGGTCGCAACTCTTGGACTCAACGTTTGGATCGCTTTTCTTGGTCGCACCTTTTAGACGCAATCCTTGGTCGTGACTTTTGGATCATATTTCTTGGTCGCAACTCTTGGATGCAACACTTGGACGCAACCTTTGGATCGTTTCCCTTGGCGGCATCTTTTGGACACAACTTCTGGATCACATCTATTCATCGCATCTTTTGATCGCATCTCTTGGACATAACTTTTGGATCACATCCTTTGGTCATATCCTTTGGTCACATTCTTTGGATGCAACTCTTGAAACATATCCATTAATCGCATCTTTTCTATTAAGAATATTCAACACTTGAATACTCTATATGCAAGCCTTATAATTATAAATCAAAATTATAAATGGTATCTAAATAGTATATATCACATATATATCGACTAAATTTAACCGAAACATGTATAACGCAGCGGAAAACAAAAAATTTCGTCCAAAACCAATCCGATGATCCGTGCGTATCGGTTAAATCAAAGAAATAAATCTTAAAGATACCTTTCGGATTACGCTTAATCCGTGACGCTCAAACCATGCGTGTTGTCCATGCACCTCTAAACCGGTTACCATCCTAACCGATTTTTCGTCCGTCTAGGCCGTCTAGGTCGGATTGTGCGGAATCATCTACCGCACATACAATTGGCCTCCACCGATATTCTCAACAACCCGTTATCATCTTCTTAGGCTGAATAGATCACAAGCGCCGAAAGTACGAACGCCTCTACCGGTGTCCACACGAACAAACTTCTTAAAACGGGAAGAAGAACAACATATATGCTAGTAGCTTGTTCTTCTCTTGCATAAGAAAACTCTTCTTATTTTATCTCACAAAAGATGTATATAATTCCTCTCATATAATCGCACTCTTTCATTTTTGTTATACAAAAAGAAAGCACCCTTTCATAATTTTGTCATACAAGTTAGAAAGTATATTTTCTCTCTTTTGTCTCACAAAAGAGAATGAGAAATAATGAGAGAGAATTATGTGTTGTATTGTGAATTTGGAGCCCTCTATGTCCTTATATAAAGGTGAAGAGTCATGTCTCTTCACACTAAAAGATATGTATGACATCACTCATCATTATCCATATGCCATCATCTAGACTCTTCTAGATTACATGATCTTTTGTGCTCATAGTCTTTATATACATATATATCACATCTTATCACATAAGATGCCAATATATTTTGTGACATTCTTATGCAACTCTTCAAATAAGTCGCTAGGATTTTCGTGCCCGTTTCAGTTTGTTCTTTGTGTGTGACCCTGTAGGTTCACTTAATGTTGGCAATAGACTTGACAATCTATAAATCTTGAGCGGACTCTAGCAAGCCATCATGACTACCCAATTTAAGTGAATATCGGTGATCGGATTTACCTAATCAACAATCATGTATTTTGTCCCTTTGTCACGCGATATCTATATCGATCATAAAGCATGTAATATGCCATCCTTATATAAATCGATTAATATTTCTTGATCCCAAATTAAATCGAACAAGAACAAATGACATTAATAACTCTTATTAATTCATTTGAGTATGGCCATATATTTCTTCAGTTCAATTCATCAAGAGGCCTAAAGATATCTCTCTTATTTATGAGAGGAACAAATCCCGGCACTCATCCCTCTACATGATTCATTGTATACCTAATCATAACCGTTATGACCACCCGGTTAAAGGCAGTGTTAGATTATATTAAAGTATAAAATTACTCATGTTGGGAACCGAGACAATCTCAGGTCAAAGGATTATAAATACTTTATATTACAAGAATCGCTAATGACGTAAAACATGTAGAATTCTTATGGCGGGTCAGTCCAGTATATGGTCTCTAACATATACCTATGTTAATGACTTGATAACTATTTATCCATGATTAGTAAAACATAATCATCAGTCAACTAATATACTGGTGTACATTTATAGCATGTATATAAGTATATATTTATATGTATCTGCAAGTATATTTTTCTCCACAAATATCCTATAAATGACCAGGGACGATTTAGAATAACATTCATAACAGTTTATAGTTTTATTATCAAAATCACGCACTTTGATGACATAAAGCTGTATTGCATGTTCATGGTCTATTTTAATTATATTAAAATAATCTATACGAACATATTATATGAAATATATTAGAATAAATATTATGTTTGTTACTACAATCTATCATATAGGTCACAAACACTTTGGCATATGGCATAACACCATTAACATGTCTCATGTTAGCCACCATGGATGCCGATCTACAAAAGCAGTTTGAAAATTTCGAGGCATTTCCAATGTTGGCACAGCTCAAGAAAATGTTCCAAGATCAAGTTAGAAATGAGAGGTATAATGCACATTGTGCATTAGCAAGTTGTAAGATGGTTCCTAACTCCTCGGTGAGTGCTCATATTCTCGAAAATGAAGGGGTGCCTTGATCAACTTGAGAAACCGGGGGCAAAGGTAGGCAATGAGATGGCTACCGATTTGATCCTTAGTTCTCTTCCTCCGAATTTCAAGCCATATATAATGAACTATACTATGAATAACACGGACAAGAGTCTCACGGAGTTGCACGGCATGCCGAAGAACTTCGAGGGGACTATGAAGTCAAATGTTGTCAACGATGTTCTCCTTTTTCGGAAAGGCAAGGGTCGAAGAGAAAAATCAAGGGCAAAGTCAAGGGAAATGGTAAGGGCAAGGTGTTGTTCGAACCTAAGAGCAAAAAATCTAAGGAGGGTGTTTGTTTCCTCTCGCAACAAACCAGGCCAATGGAAAAGAGATTGTCGGGCCTACTTGGAGGATCTAAAGAAAAAGAAGAAGAAGAGTAGTGAGACTACTACTTCAGGTATTAATGTTATTGAAATTAATTTATCTACTTCCTCATCTTGGGTATTAGATAGCGGATGCGGTACTCACATTTGTAATAATGTGCAGGGGCTGCAAAGAAGTAGAAGATTAGCGAAAGGTGAAGTGGACCTGCGGGTGGGAAATGGAGCAAGAGTTGCTTGCATTAGCCGTGGGCATTTATTTATTATCTTTACCTTCTGGACTTGTAATAAATTCAAATAATTGCTACTATGTACCTGCTATGAACAGGAATATTGTATACGTGTCGAGATTGGTTTTGGATGGTTTTAAGTTTGTTATTGAGAATAATAACTTTACCATAAGTAAAGAAAACATTTTCTATGCGAATGGTCAATTAGAAAAAGGTCTTTATGTTTTAAATCTTGATCATGAACATTACAAGTCTATCTATAGCATTAATACAAAGAGATTTAAATCTAATGATTTGAATCGACATATTTCTTGCATTGTCGTTTAGGACACATAAATAAGAAACGCATTTCTAAACTCCACCAATATGGACTTTTAGACTCATTTGATTTAGAATCATTTATGACGTGCGAATCTTGTTTATTAGGTAAGATGACAAAGGCTCCTTTCACAAAGAGAGGTGAGAGGGCAAGTGAGTTATTGGATCTCATACATACCGATGTATGCGGACCAATGAGCACACTAGCTAGAGGTGATTTTAGATACTTCATTACTTTTACGGATGACTTAAGTAGATATGGATATGTTTATTTAATGAAACATAAATCCGAATCTTTTGAATTGTTCAAATTTTTCAATAGTGAAGTAGAAAACCAGCTAGGTAAGAAAATAAAAGCACTTCGATCGGATCGAGGTGGCGAATATTTAAGCCTAGAGTTTGACGATCATCTTAAAGACTGTGGAATAGTTTCACAACTTACTCCTCCTGGAACACCTCAATGAAATGGTGTCTCGGAAAGGAGAAACCGAACTTTATTAGATATGGTTCAGTCTATGATGAGTCAAAAGTCTGTTCAAAAGACTCCATATGAGATATGGACAGGGAGGAGTCCCACATTGTCTTTTCTAAAGATTTGGGGTTGTGAAGCTTATGTGAAGTGTCACAGTTCGACAAGTTAACACCGAAATCGATAAATGCTTATTTGTGGGATATCCTAAAGAAACTAAATGATATTACTTTGACAACCCATCCGAGAACAAAGTGTTTGTTGCTCGAAATGGTTTCTTTTTGGAAAGAGAATTTATTTCTAAAGGAACTAGTGGGAATAAAGTACACCTTGAAGAAATTCAAGATCCACTAATTAGCAATGAACAGCCATTGGAAGATCCACTAGTCTCTTCAAGAGTTGACGAGTCCCGTCTTGAAACACAGGATGCTCCTCGTAGATCCGGTAGAGTTCGTCAAGAACCCGAGAGATATGGATTTCTCGTGACTAATGATAAAAATATGGCACTCATAGATGATGAATCTGTTAGTAGTATGCCCTAGGCCAATATATTTGAGACCTAGATGTATGAATTATGTTAAACAAACATTGTGTTTATTTAGAGATATTTTATATAATAAATGCGTATTGGTTATTTTATTTTATTACTAAAATGAACCTTGAATATGATATTCAACTTTATATCATCAAAGTATGTGACTTTGATAGTAAAACTATAAAGTATTATGAATGATATTCTAAACCGTCCCTGATCATTCATAGGATGTTTGTGAGACAAACATACTTTATGATAAGCTATAAATGGACATCAGTATGTTAGTTGACTGATGGTCTCGTTTTACTGATCATGAATAAGAGTTATTAAGTCATTAACGTAAGTATATGTTAGAGACCATATACTGGATTGACCCACCTTGAGAATACTACATGGTTCGTGTCATTAGTTATTCTCAGTAAAGAATGTATCTGTAATCCTTAGACTTGAGATTATCTCAGTTTCCTACATGATAAATTTTATACTTTAATATAGTCTAACATCGTCTTTAACCGGGAGATCATAAAGATTATAATTAGGTATATAATGAATTGTGCGGAGGAAAGAGTTTAATTAAGATAGGATTTGTTCCTCTCATAAATTGAGAGAGATATCTTTAGGCCTCTTGATGATTTGATTGAAGAAACGCACGGCCGTGCTCAAGTGAATTAATAAGGAATTATTAATGTCATTTCATGTTCAATCAAATTCGGTATCAAGAAATATTTATCGACCAACATAAGGTTGACACATACCATGCCTTATGGATGATATAGATATCGTGTAACAAAAGGATACAATGAATGACATAAATTAGGTTTGATCGAATCATCTATACTTGCTTAATTTGGGTAGTCATGATGTCTTGGTAGAGGCCGCTCATGATTTATAATCCATTGTGATTATTGCCAACATTAAGTAAACTTACAGGGTCACACACAAAGAGCAACTAATGAGACGTACACGAAAAATCATAACTTATGTGATAAGTTGTATGGAGAGCTACATAGTCAAGTGACGCATTCAATCCTACATCTTATATGATAAGGTGTGTTGCATATATGGTTACATAGTTACCATGCACATAGGATATGAAACTTATGGACTATATAGTCACAAGAGACACCCCAAAATCGGATTAAGGGTATAATATTTTCGTCCATCTTTTTGTGAGAAAAAGAGGAGAGAAAAATCCGAAAATTATTCTTTTGTTATTTTCGCGAGAGAAATGAAGAACGAATACTAGCATATATCGTTCTTTATCCGTTCAAACGGGTTGTTCGTGTGGATACCGGTAGAGGACGAAGCGAAGTTCGGCGTCTTTGTGATTTGGGTTGAAACCGTGATTTTTTCTTTGGAGAATCGGTTTGTGAGACCGATTAGGCGAATCATTCAAAGGATCGGTTTGGAAACCGGTTTGGATCGGGCAAAGAAAACCGTCAACCAAATTCGTTTTTGATCATCACGGATTAAGCATAATCCGAAGGTACAAAGTTATGAACTTTTCTTTGATTTAATTGTAATTCACGGATCCTTCTTTTGGGTTTCGAATTTGATTTTGTTTCGTTTTTGTTTTTCCGCTGCATTATGAATGGTAGAAACCCAAAGAATCCACATCTTACCAAGAAGCTATGAAGGATCCTCATTCTCATAAATGGTTAGAAGCCATGAAAACCGAGATGAAGTCCATGTACGATAATCAAGTTTGGAACTTCATTGATTCACCTGAAGGTTCAAAGACCATTGGGTGTAAATGGGTTTTCAAAAGGAAAACCGACATGGACGAAAATGTGCATACCTATAAAGCGAGACTTGTTGCGAAAGGTTTCCGACAAACTCATGGTATAGACTATGACGAAACTTTCTCACTAGTTGTCATGCTTAAATCGATTAGAATTCCGCTTGCCATAGCTGCATATTATGACTATGAGATATGGCAAATGGATGTCAAAACAGCTTTTCTTAATGGAAATTTACTCGAGGATGTGTATATGACACAACCCGAAGGTTTTGCTGATCCTAAGAATTCTGATAAGGTTCGCGAATTGCGGCGATCCATTTACGGATTAAAGCAAGCATCTCGAAGTTGGAATCTTCGTTTTGATGAAGTAATCAAAGGTTTTGGTTTTCTCAAAAAATGAAGATGAACCTTGTGTTTACAAGAGGGTTAGTGGGAGCGCAATAGTTTTTCTAGTACTTTATGTAGATGATATATTACTCATTGGAAATGACATTCCGACTTTAACAAATGTTAAGACATTTTTAGGAAAGTCTTTTGCAAGTGAAGGACCTAGGAAATGCCGCTTATATACTCGGCATTAAGATCTATAGAGATAGATCTAAAAGGCTCATAGGTCTAAGTCAAAGTACCTATATTGACAAAATGTTGACATGATTTCGAATGGATGATTCGAAAAGAGGTTTCATACCAATGTCACATGGCATAAAATTGAGTAAGACTCAACGTCCCGCTAATCGGGAAGAGCGAAATCGCATGAATAAAATTCCGTATGCTTCGGCTATTGGATCTATCATGTATGCCATGCATTGTACTATACCGGATGTATCATATGCATTAAGTGCAACCAAGCAAATATCAATCGATCCCGGTGAAAGTCACTGGACAACAGTCAAGAATATTCTGAAGTACTTGAGAAGAACTAAGGACTCATTCTTGGTTTATGGAGTATTTGAAAGTGAGCTAGTCGTAACAGGTTACACGCACTCAAGCTTTCAAACCGACAATGATGATTTTAGATCGCAATCTGGTTATGTGTTTTGTTTGAATGGAGGTGCAATAAGTTGGAAAATTTCCAAACAGGACACTATAGCGGATTCTACGACGAAGCGGAGTACATAGCAAGCATCGAAGCGCCTAAGGAAGCAGTTTGGATGAAGAAGTTCATTGAAGAACTCGGTGTGGTTCCTAGTATCGCAAATCCCTGTGGATCTTTATTGTAACAACAATGGGGCAATCGCACGGGCAAAAGAACCAAGATCGCATCGGAGAACCAAACACATACTTCGACGTTTCCATTTGATCGGGGAGATCATTGCGAGAGGAGATACTAAAATATGCAGAGTTGATGGTGATGATAATGTTGCCGATACGTTGGCTAAACCACTTTCTCAAGCAAAGCATGAGGGTCATGCTAGGTCGATGGGTATTAGATACTTGTTAGATTTGGCCTAGTGCAAGTGGGAGATTGTTAGTAGTATGCCCTAGGCCAATATATTTGAGACCTAGATGTATGGATTGTGTTAAACAAACCTTGTGTTTATTTAGAGATATTTTATATAATAAATGCGTATTGGTTATTTTATTCTTATTACTAAAATGAACCTTGAATATGATATTCAGCTTTATATCATCAAAGTATGTGACTTTGATAGTAAAACTATAAAGTATTATGAATGATATTCTAAACCATCCCCGATCACTCATAAGATGTTTGTGAGAAAACATACTTTATGATAAGCTATAAATGGACATCGGTATGTTAGTTGACCGATGGTCACATTTTACCGATCATGAATAAGAGTTATTAAGTCATTAACATAAATATATGTTAGAGACCATATACTTGGATTGACCCAACATGAGAATAGTACATGGTTCGTCTCATTAGTTATTCTCAATAAAGAATGTATCTCGTAATCCTTAGACTTGAGATTATCTCGGTTTACTACATGAGAAATTTTATACTTTAATATAATCTAATATCGTCTTTAACCGGGCGGTCATAAAGATTATAATTGGGTATATAATGAATTATGTGGAGGAAAGAGTTTAATTAACATTGGATTTGTTCCTCTCATTAATTGAGCGAGATATCTTTAGGCCTCTTGATGATTTGATTGAAGAAATGCACGGCCGTGCTCGAGTGAATTAATAAGGAGTTATTAATGTCATTTCTTGTTCAATCAAATTCGGTGTCAAGAAATATTTATCGACCAACGTAAGCTTGACACATACCATGCCTTATGGACGATATATATATCGTGTAACAAAGGGATACAATGCATGAACATAAATTAGGTTTGATCGAATCATCCATACTTGCTTAATTTGGGTAATCATGATGTCTTGCTAGAGGCCGCTCATGATTTATAATCTATTGTGATTATTGCCAACATTAAGTAAACCTATAGGGTCACACACAAAGAACAACTATTGTGATAACTTGTATGAAGAGTTACATAGTCAAGTGACACATAGGATATGAAACTTATGGACTATATAGGCACAAGAGACACCCCAAAATGAAAAATGAAGGAATATTATTTTCGTCCAACTTTTGTGAGACAAAAGGAGAGAAAAATCCGAAAATTATTCTCTTGTTATTTACGTGAAAAAAAATGAAGAACGAATACTAGCATATATCGTTCTTTATCCGTTCAAAGGGGTTGTTCGTGTGGATACCGGTAGAGGATGAAGCGAAGTGCGGCATCTTTATGATTCGGGTTGAAACCGTGGTTTGTTTGGAGAATCGGTTTGCATGGAGAATCGTTTCGCTTGGAGATTGCTTGGAGATCGGTTTGTGAGACTGGTTAGGAGAAACATACAAAGGATCGGTTTGGAAACCGGTTTGGAATCGGGCAAAGAAAAGCGTCAACCTAATTCACTTTCGATCATCACGGATTAAGCGTAATATGAAGGTACAAAGTTATGAAATTTTCTTTGATTTAATTGTAATTCACGGATCCTTCTTTTGGGTTTCGAATTCGATTTTGTTTTGTTTTTGTTTTTCCGCTGCGTTTTGAACGGAAGAAACCCAACAGTCAAGTATTCCGTTATGGAAATACCTATTCCGTTGGCCATGGAATAGTTCCGTTGGCAACGGAATAGGCGCATATTAGGATTTTTAGTTATGGTAACTAAGCAATCGTTCGGCTCTCTCTCTAGTATAAATAGATGGACAGAGTCTCTCTTTTCTAGACACAACTCGAAGCCTTAGAGGCCGTCTATTACATAGAAAATAGAGAGAAAGTTTTGAGAGATATTCGGAAAGTATTTCCGGACTTGTCTAGCCAAGTCCGGTTATTCCGTACGTCCGAAGTTCACATGGATACGAGTAGAGGTTCTCTATCTTGAGAACTTGCAAGCGATCGATCTTCATCCTTAGGAGAAGCAAGGAGGTCGCGAGTTGAGCTTTAGGAAGGAGAAGGTTGCAAGTCGAAAATTTCAAACCTACATCCATTCTTCGTCTCGCGGATCGGGAAGTTCCGAGGTATAAATTTTAATAGTTAATCTCGTACTTTTATTCACTTAACGTAGATCCTAGGGCGGGTTAAATCCATAGGTTCCGCTACTCATGTAATGTACATGGCTATGGATTTTCCAACATATTTTGCCTCGGATCCAATCTAAACATCACTACAGATGGGAAGTACCAATTTCGTGGAATTTTTTTTTTCATGCGAGAATTTTCGTTTTCAAAATTTTCCGAAAAAATATAACTCGATTTGCAAAGCGAGGGAGATGAATGTCTTGGTCGAGTCACCACCGGAGGGTCCAGTGCGTGTGTTGGAGCAAAGGAAAGGTAGTTATGTGCTTGATTCGTTCAAATGTATTCATCCTTTGCCAAACGTAATTTAGAGTACGAAAAGAATCATTTTGGTTGTTGGAGTTGGTTAGAGCATTGAGATTGGTCCCCGTATTGGCTGTGGCCTGGTTTCGCGTTTGACTTCATGTAACAAGTTGATTTGGCGCCGAAATTGTTTAAACAATCACCAAGACCTGCTGTGGTGCGTTTCGTGTAGCATACCCTCAAATGACTCAACTCCCGGCTACATCAAGTTCACTCAACAACATTCTGAATTTTTTTTTCCTCAACGACATTTTCTCGTTTCGTCAACAAGATCATGGTTCCATTTTATTCGCATTTCAGCTCAAGCTTTCTTCTTGGAATTTGTTCTCCATCCTCTTACGAATATGTAGGAACAAGAACTACGTGAAACGCTTGGATACAACTCGAGTTATTTCCGAGAAACCGAACTGTAGTCCGGTTTAATTACGGCTTCGGTCATTGATGCATTTTTTAATTATAACCAACATCTCAATCATTTTCACCCGAATTGAACAGTTGGAGCTTGTTCTTTACCTCCCTAAGATTCATTTTCTTATTTTTCGGCTCTCAATTCCCTTTCTTCCTCCATGAAAATGCCATTTTCGAACAAAGCACCTTAATTTCTTACTTTCGAATTTTTGTTGAGGCTTTTCGTCGAGCAGTTTGGTTGCCTCTGTTCAAGCTCAATTATCTCATTCGTTACTTCACCATTATTCTCTTGATGTCCATGGAAAGAGGGGAGAGAGAAGAAGATAACAGAGTTAGGTCGAAGGGTCCGACAATTTGAAGTCCACCGTCCTTTCGTAGGCCGACCCTCGGTCCGAAGATCTTGAAGTACTTCTAGGTGGGCCCGGTTTTGCACAAAATGGAGGTCCGTAGAGTGAGTTACGAGACTTGAGAAGTTTCGGCTCGAATTGAGTTATCTCCAAAAAAATGAATTCAATTTCATCGAACACTTGCTTCAAACTCGATTATCTCATCTCAATTCTTCATCAAATTTGGAGTTCTTTATATGGTTGGAAAGAGGGGATCAAGGAGAATAGAATGGTATTGGAAGTTTGTCAAATAGAGGTTCGTGGAGGAAATGGTAAGATCGAGAATTTCTAAGCTCAAATTGTCTATTTTCATGGCTAACATGAGGTTTTTCGCGTTTTTCGGCCAACTCGGGCGGTTCCAGTGATGATGAATGGTACAGTTATTCTTGTCTTGTCAAGACGAGTCAAATGGTGGTGAGTTTGTTCAATTCCGAATATTTCGGAAAATCAACGCTTTTGAGAGAGAAAGAGTTGACTCGCGATCGCGACGATTGACCGTAATTTTGACGCGTCACTTTTTTTCTTTGTTCTTTCACTTGCTAGGTTTATTTTGAGGTGTAAAACGTTGGTTAGGATCCATTTGATCGGAACGTCCCATTCCGATACGAAACATCATAAGAAACGTGAATGTTTCTTCTCTCTGTTTTGGGACCGAACGTGATCGGTTCACGTATCGGTTTGGGTGAAGAAACTCATGAGATAGTGGACGTTTTCTTAACGTTTTGTGGTCGTTTCTTACTCGTTCCAATGTTTGCTCTTTTCCACCGACGTTTTCTATCGTTTAGGATTGGAGAAGTATATGTATGGGGTATTTAAGGATTTATGGAGAGTTTGGTCATCTTTGGCCCATTATTTGCTTCCTTTGGAGTTGACTTTCGAATAAGTCCTCCAATTCTTCTTTTTATGGCCTTTTCGCCCGCAAAATCATATAAAAATGTATTAAGAAGTTTCAAATTAGATTTTATGAATTATGAACATTTTGCATACATTTTATGTGAAATTTAATTGAATTTGAGATGATAAAAACCATAAAAATGTATATAAAAATACACATTACACATCCCATCTTCATCTCCATCCCCATGGGGTCACTTAATGGGAATTCCCACGACTCGTTCGGATTGGACCTCCAAGGCGGGTTTTCCCCAACCCATTTACAACCCTAGGTGTTCTTTTAACCAATGAATTATAATCGGGTACCATACATATCATACCTTCCTATTCAAACCTCATAAACCGAGCCTATATAAAAAACAACAAATCCTAGACTAAAATACGAGCCGCTGCGGTCCATGAAAACTATCAATCCTCTCGTCTTGCTCAAAACACCAAACTGGCAAATAATCCGGGGAGGGGAAGGAAGGGGATGCAATGTTTTCTTTTATTTGGGCTCTCTTTTCGAATTATTTTAGGTATCATTTGGTATCGTTGCCGTTTTCTGTTTTTCTCGTTTTTTTCTCCAAAAAAAAAAGTGTTTGGCAAAGTGACTCGTTTTCATTTTTTTCTATCCAAATGGCAAAAAATAAACAAGATTTTGGAAACAATAAAAAATTGTTTCTTCTTTTTCGTTTTTCACTACCAAACCTATAAATGTCCAAAACCGCACGAAAATAATATGATAGCACTAAAAAAATTTATTGACCTTGAAATATTGTATTGCGCTGAAAATGGTAAGTTGGCGTAAAAAATAGTATATTCATATTAAAAGGAATTTTGACCGTAAAACTTTATATCCACTAAAAAAAGGTAAGTTGACACTAATTAAAAATATTGACCCCGAAACTTTATATTGCGGTAAAAATAAAATAACTTACCACTGAAAATAATATAATGATACCGAAAAGGTTTATTAATACCGAAATCTTTATATTCACACCGAAATGTTATATTGACGCTAGAAAGGATATATGCCGATATTAAAAGTGATATATTAATATTTTTAATACTAAAAATGATATATTGACATTGAAAGTGTTTTATTGATACTAAAAAATAGTATTTTGATATACTAAAAACAATATATTTTCATTGAAAATAGTATATTGACAAGGAAAAATAATACATTAATATTATAAACAAGTAGATTGACACTAAATACTTAATATATTGGCATTGAAAACATCATATTAACTCTAAAACTTATTTCGAAAATAGGATATTAATACTCAATAATGATAAATCAACATTATAAACGGTACATTGATACTTGGAAATGATATATTGGCACTTAAAATAGTATATTAACGCCGAAAATATTATGTTGATACTATAAACGGCATATTGGCGATGGAAACTTGATATATTAGCGTTGAAAATGTTATAGATGTACATTTTATAAAATAATTAGGAAAAAAATTATCGGTTTTAAAAAAAAAATAGTTTTTTTAAATAAAAACAGAAAAACAAAAAACTGATTTTTGTTTTTAAAAAATGAAAAATAAAAAAACGGAAACGATACAATGGGGTCCTTAACTTTTAAGTTTCAGTCCGATACAATCATGTACAGTACAATAGCTTAGTAGAAAGATAGGCGCGGGAATAATTCGATAAATTCCCCCTAAGAAAAGACTTCGATAAAATTGCACAGACCCAAACTCCCCCCTAAGAAAAGACTCCTCAAATCCCTTTCCGCCGCCTCCATTTCTCTAGTCCGTACCACTCAGTCTTGCAAAGAGTATAGGTGAGAGAATGGGCAAGAGATCGCTGAAGCGCTCAAAAATGGAGCAAGAAGACGAAGAGCCGCATCTCGCACTTGCTCTTTCTCCTTACCACAGCGAAGAAGAAGAAGGCGAGGATCAAATGACGGAAGAAGCGCTGATTTTATTGCTGCGAAAACGGGGAAACGAAGTCCATAGGTGCAGGAGCAAGATAACTCATTACGAATCCAAGGTTAGATTTATTATTCTTCGAATCTTGCATGTACACAATCACTTATCTATTATCTATTCTGTAAATCCAAGATTAGATTTATTAGCTATGCAACAAATGAAGTGGCATTTGGAAACAAAAAATAAAACTACTCCTTGTAACCAAAAAATTAAGATATTTTTGATGTAGGGAAAAAAAGAAAGGTGCTTCGTAATCTTAATGTGGGCCAATGAATGTCACCCCTGTATTCTTATCATCTTCTATCATGTGTAAGAACATAGTTTATATACATAAGCACATAACATGAAACATAAAAGTACAAACTCAAAATTCAATAAGAATTCAATCGATTTGTTCCTTCATTGCACACAACATGCACAACTGAAAATGAGAGTGTGATTTTTGCATGTCAGGTGGAAAATGCTGAAAAAGAGATTAACAAAACAAAGGAGATGTTGGCCCGTTTGCGGTCGAAGAAATTCGCATCTTCAGGCAAGAAGCCGGTGCTTAATATGCCCCCAAAGATTCACTCTAAATCCACGCTCGCATCTTCTTCTTCATCCGATCGCAATTCCGTTCCCAAACCTTCGAAGCATGAATTTACGCACAAGAATAATACAGGTAACCGATTATCTTTTCTAAAGTCACTTCAATGAACAAGTTGTTTTGTCAAATGACCTTATAGTGAAACGATTTTGAACCCCTAAATAAATTTCTAATTTCAGAAAGAATATAGGTAATGAATTATTAAATCAAGAGATAAGTAGAAAAATGAATTTGGACCCTAAATAAATTTCTAATTTCGGAGCCCAGGGATTCGACAACGCTATTTTTTCATCAAAGAAGGATGACGATATTTTTTCCAAATTCAAATATTTTTTTGCTGCAAACCATTTTTATTGAAGGTTATTTAAAAATTAACTCACGTCGAAGTGCTTCACTAGTTCTCTAATTCTTCTTTTGTTCTGTTTTCATTCTTGGTTTTGATTCTGCAAAAGAAAACAAACGGCCTCGTCCTTTGCAAGAGGTGAATTCCAATCGCAATTCTGTTCCCATACCTTCAAATCATGAAATTGCGCATGAGAGGAATACCGGTAATTAATTATCCCCAAATTATGTATACTTTCACATCATCTAATGTTAAAGCCACCAATTGGAAGTGCTTCACAAATGCCTTTTCATTTGGCTTTTGCAGGAGAAAATAAACTGATTGGTTTCTTTCAAGAGGTTAATACTTGTAAGACACCTAAACTTCTTAATTTTAACGCTAGCAATCTATTCAGCAGCCAGCATAAAAGAAAGTTGAGGTGCTTGGAGCTCTGCCCTACTGATGATACCCTTTTTGCCACTAGGTAGGTTCAAAGAAGACTTCTTTTAATTTGAATTTGTATAAATCTAGAACGCAATTTAAATTTTAGAGCACTTTATGTGGTTGGCTGTTGTCTGATTAAATGTTGTATATTTCAGTCTTTTTGTATTGAGATTAGCCTTTTTTTGTGTTTTCGCAGTGCATTGGACGGCAACATAAACTTATGGGAAATTCAGAGCTTTACTGAAAAGTATGCTTATTTCTTTTAGTTAAAAGCTTAAATCACGCACTTTGTGAATCTACTAGGATCGATTATCAACTCTACATGAGAATTACATGTGTCTTTTTTATTTTAATTTTGGTGTGTTTTGTGAGCATGTAGATCGAGAGCTAGCTTGTTGTATAGTTTTGATTTTCTATCCCCAAGAGAGAGAAAATGGCCGGAAGATATCGCATGGCACCCTCAAGGGAAGTGCATTTTCTCTGTGCACACTGCTGATAAAAATGAATCACAAGTTGCAATGATCAACATCTCAGAGGTAAGGAGTTAATATCATTTTGGAGTTTATAAAGAGTAAGATGACTTTGTTAGTATACTAGGCCCTTTGCCAACTAATTCAAAGAAAAGTGACTCAACCCAAGAATTTGATATGGTAAAATATCATTATCATATTATACCGTATTCAGAATTCTGCAAGCTAAACATTGACATAACACAAAATAGCAAATAGCGTATGACTGCATTCACTTTATCTTCTAATTCTGACTCTTGTCATGTTTTTCTCATATAACCTATTTATATTCTACAGAGCGGAATGAAAAAGGCCGTGTTTTTGGAAGGAAAGCCGCACCTGAAGGGTGTTATTAACCGGATCAACTTCATGCCGTGGGTTAATCAGTCACCGTGCTTCACAACTTGCGGCAGTGACCACAGTGTGGTTCTATGGAAAGAGAGCGAGCAGAGTAATTTATGGACTCAAAAATTGCTTCATCGGGACTTACACAGCTCGGCAGTCATGGCTGCATTTGGACCGCAAAATAAGAAGGCTGTTTTGTCGGTTGGCAGGGACAAGCGGGTTGTTTTATATGACCTTGGAACCGAACGTTGCGAGTTCAAGTTTATTCTGGACGCGAAATGCTTGAATGTTCTCCCCAACCCCACTGACTCCAATCTGTACATGGTGCAATTAGGGTGCAGTCTCCTGCTCCATACTAATTCAACAACTAATAAGCTTTGATATTTTAGAATTTTGTTGAGTTTGTTGGAAGATTCAACAACTAATAAGCTAGCTATTTTAGAATTTTATTGAGTTTGTTGGTATGACAAAAACATTCGTTGTATCTAAACAGAGAACCAGAGAAGCAACTGCGGTTGTTTGATATGCGGGGAAAGCATAAGGAGGTTCATGCGTTTGGGTGGAAGCAAGATCATAGTGAGTCTCAGTCGGCTCTTGTGAACCCTGCCTGGTCGCTCGACGGTTGGCAGGTCTCCACCGGCTCGGCCAACAACTTCATCCATTTCTTTGACATCAGGTGCCAATTTATTCCATTATTTTGTTTTGAATAACGTACAAGAGGTGTTTGCCGGATTGTGTGGGGAAATGGTAGAGTAAATTTATGTGTGTATCAGTGTGTTGCGTGTGTGTGTGCTGGGTAGTGTTGAGAGAGAGGGAGGGAGAGTTTATTAGAACATTTTTTAGTCAAAATAATTAAGTATTTATTTTAATTAGCAGTGCTAATTTAGGGCTTATTTCACAAATTTCCTTTTTTTTTTTTTAAATCCATACGGAAGGAATAGTTGTATGAGATGGTATTGATACGAATTCAAGTAATTAAGCGAGAAAATTAACAATATCCAATACGTTATTTAATGAATTTGGAATGCTTAACTAACATTATTTCAATATGATTGACAAGGTATCAATCAAATGTGCCATCCCAATCGTTGAAGGCTCACAGCAAGCGTGTCTTTAAAGCAGTGTGGCATCCAACCTCCCCTTTACTCATCTCCATATCTTCTGATCTTAATATCGGTTTACACAATTATCACTAAGGATTGGATTGCACTGTATTGTATTTTCTTTTCCTCTCAGGGCTAAAGTTGAGTTGACCTTTTGGATTAGTCAGTTCACTTGGCTAGTTTTTGTGGATGAAAAATGCAGTTCAGTTGACCTTTTGGATAGTCATCTTACTTGGCTAGTTTTTGTGGATGCAGAAATGCATTTTATTTAGTTAATTATTCAAGTTGACTCTTTGGTATTTTATATGATCAAATTCAGATTTTAGCAATTATAATACGAGAAGAAAAATATATGTTATTTGTGTTTATTTTGATGTACTCGGGATTAAATTTGGCAGCCTTTAATGTGGTGTAGGAATTATTTTGTCAAATTGTTCTTTATTTTTGTTGGAAAATATAATGATTTCTTTTATGAATTCTCAAAAAACAATAAAAGAGAATTTATATCAAGACATTGATGAGAGTATTTTCTTAAAAATAATAGCACAGACACTAATTTTGGAAGCAAAATGAACCATTGTATCTTATAAAATAACAAAAATATGTGTATTATAGTAAAAAAAAAATAATTAGTCGATTTATGGTGAAATAATGGATGGCGCCGAAGCGCGCCACCCACACCCGGCCATCGGGCCACCTCCATGCCCCGATGAGTAGGAGGGCGCGGCGCCCGCTGCAAAACCCGGGGTGTGAGCCCGGGCGGAGCGGCCGTCGGTTCGGATCTTGGTGGTAGTAGCAAATATTCAAATGAGAACTTTGAAGGCCGAAGAGGAGAAAAGTTCTATGTGAACGGCACTTGCACATGGATTAGCCGATCCTAAGGGGCTAGGGAAGCCCGTCACGAGTGCACGATTTCGTGCGGCCCCGAAAGGGAATCGGGTTAAGATCCCCGAGCCGGGACGTTCGGGCCGACGGTAACGTTAGGAAGTCCGGGAGACGCCGGGCCGGGGCCTCGAAAGAATTATCTTTTTCGCTTAACGGCCTGCCCACCCCGGAAACGGCTCGGCCGGAGGCTCTCTCATTCTCCTCTTTCTCTCTCGAATCCAAAGTCCAAATCGCAAATCGCCATGGCCGACAATCTCAAAGCTCTCTCCTTCTTCCTCCTCTCTATTCTCCTCCCCATATTCATGCCGAGCTTAAGAACCTCCAAATCACAGGCAACACCCGGAACTCAATCATGTTACCCCATATCTAACACGGTTCTCTCTTCTTCTCTCCTTCACCTCCGCGACGTACCTCCTCACGCTTGATCAAACTCATCCGCTTCGACTCCTCCGCTCCGTACCTCCTCCGGTTGCCAAGAACCGGCTTGGTAAAGAAACCCACATCAATTCCTTCATTGTTGTGAGCTTGAAATTCTCTAGAAGAAAATCTGTCTCTTTCTACTTTCTCTCCCTCTCTTTTTCTCTTCCGTCCTCAATTCTTTTTGTTTCGGGGATATTTCGATTCTTCATTATCTTATTTCCTTGGTCAATTCGATAGCTTAGTACTTGTATTCTTCAATTTCAAATCAATTCTTTATTATAGTTCAATTGAACCGATTCCTAATTGTATCCAACTTTGAGTAGATTCGTTTTCGTAATTCGATTGAAGTGATCCCAAGTGGATTAACTAACATCTCCGAAAAGGAGGGAAGTCGCCGCATCTCGAGGTAGGTATCATCCATTACACATTTGAGCTCAAATTGATTGAATCGGTTCTTAATTACAAAAATTGAGTGTAAAGTGACTCTAATTGGGTTAAATTGAGACTACTTGCATAATTGATATCTAAATGCTTCGTTACGATTGAAATTACTCATATTTAGCCAAATAATGAACCTCAACTCATGATTTATTGTAGTTCAATTGCACATTCTACTAACAAATAATCGAATTACCCATCTTTCACGATCATATTAATTTACCTCCAATTTTGTAAAAATTACAAGTAAATACCCTAATTATAGAAGAATGGTAATAGCGTGTTTCATCTAGGCCGTTTACCTTTTAGAGCTCGAGAGGCAAGAGCAAAAAGACGAAATAATGGCCTCGCTTCAAAATGGTATAAACCCTTCAAAAGGATGAATTATCTATTTTTATGATTAAATTAGGAAGCATTTCGATTTTGAGATTCATTTTATCATGAAGTGACATAATTTGTTTTCTTTTATGATTGATTGCAGTAGAAAATAGTTTATGTGCCATGGCTTATAAACATGCTACTAGAATTCATTAATTTATTAACTAGAATCGAATAATAATTTATTTTCTTGAGTTATTAATTTATGGTCTTTTTGAGTTATTAATTTATTTTTATTTTTTAATGTGTAATTCTTATAGGAAAGGAAATATGAGGAATGACATGCTAAATTGTATTTGCAGTGAAGGATTTTGGTTTGCATTAAGTTGAAGTGTTGACGATTGGTGGTGCTAAATTCTTTTACTTTTGTAGTTTTTGTGTAAATTCTATACTTTTTAGTTATTATTTTTTTGTGTAAATTTGAAGGGTTTTGGTTTGTAATAAGTTGAAGTGTTCATTATTATTATTATTCTTCTTCTTCTTCTTCTTTAGGGTTACAAAATTTGAATTTTGAATATATGTATATAGGTTGAAAGAAATATCTAGTTGCTAAAAATATTTCTAAAATCTATGATGTATCTTTTTGGAAAAGGAAAGAAATATCATGGCTAAAAGGAATCAAATGCAAAAAAATATTCTTCTATATATATATGCCCGAAGTAAATTATTACATAATGTAATACACAAATAGTAAAAAATTCATGTATGAGGTACGGGTTGAAGAGAGTGGGTGATAATAAACTTCGCTCAATTTTAAACGTGAAACACATGAGTTATTCGCGTGGGGCCATTGGGAATTAATGGATGGTGTAGGCTAGAATTGATGGTCCGGTTTTTCCAAAAGAAATTAAATTTTGTTACTTTCTTGTTGTTTACTCGGATTGTGATCCTTCCATCTTTCTTTCTTGTTGTTTACTCGGATTGTGATCCTTCCATCTTTCTTACTCATCCAATCCGAGCCATTAATTTTGCTACAATCCAACGCTTCAAATTTATCACCTATCCTCCTTAATTTCAGAATGTAATTAGGAAAACCAATACTATTTAGTACTCAAAATCAATCCCTCCAATCAACAATCATTGGCTCATAAAAAGCTCACCGCTTACAAGGGTATCAGGAAGCCGCAACTGGCGACAAAACCTTGCCGCAAGTCCGCTCTGGCGACCGGTGGTGTGAAGAAGCCAACGTCAACGTCAATTTATTCTCAAAATAAACGGAGCGGGTTATGGTACCACAATCGAGAGTAGATTTCGGTGCGCCTCTTGCTCTTACAGGTCAAATTCTTATATTTGACATTCCACTTAGATATGTTTGCCATATGTTGAGTTTTAAATTATAACTTCTCAAATTTATCAGGAGAATTGCAATAAAAAAAAAAAGGCACAAGATCACATTGCCAAGAATCTCTTCCACTGTTTCGAAGCGGTTAATAAGCGGGAAGTGATATAGGCGGGAAATGATTTGATAGGAGCGGGGAAAAATTTGTGACAAAAAGACACCTCTACTCTTGTTTGTACATATCAATCAATTGATTTAAAAAAGACAAGAATATATCACTCTTTATTGTTGCTTCCTTCTCTCTCCAACGTAATTATCATCAAAATCTTCAAATTTATGAATATTCATTAAAACCAACTAATTCTTTATAAAATATCTTGTTACCTTATTAATATTAATTATTTTTGTTCATGAAATTTTTAGAAATTTTAATATTAATATACTTATTTAAATATAGATTGATTAAGAAAATATACTAGCTAAATACTTACAAACATATACAAGAATAAAAAATAAATTTTCAATATTATACAATTTCATGAATTCATAATTGCTCCATAAACACGAAATAACAAGTAAATATAAATGCCAAAATGGCTAACTAATATTTTTTATTTATAAAAAATCTTATAACGGACTAACTAAATTAAAATTTTGTTTTTTTGTAGAAGAAACCCGTTTCTTTTTTCAAAATTATCAATCGCGCCATTTATTTTAATTCGTTATTATTTGAATATAGTATTATTTTTTTTTATCAAATAGCATTTGACACTTAATATGTTATTTTTGTTTTTCAATTTTAATTTAGTTAGTCCGTTATAAGATTTTTTATAAATAAAAAATATTAGTTAGTCATTTTGGCCTTTTTATGTATTTGTTATTTCGTGTTTATGGAGCAATTATGAATTCATGAAATTGCATAATAATGAAAATTTATTTTTTATTCTTGTATATGTTTGTAAGTATTTAGCCAGTATATTTTCTTAGTCAACCTTTATTTGACTAAGTATATTAATATTAAAATTTCTAAAGATTTAATGAACAAAAATAATTAATATTAATAAGTTTCACAACATATAAAGAATTAGTTGGTTTTAATGAATATTCATAAATTTGAAGATTTTGATGATAATTACGTTGGAGAGAGAATGAATCAATAATAAAGAGTGATATATTCTTGTCTTTTTAACTTAATTGATTGATGATATGTACAAACAAGGATAAATAAGTCTTTTTTGTCACAATTTTTCCTGCACCTATCAAATCATTTCCCGCCCATATCATTTCCCTAATAAGCAAATTTGTTTCAATTACTCATTTGGTGCGATTATTACAATAGCTGCTGGAGAATTTACCTTTTTAAGATGGTTGACTTGTAAATGATGAGCTATATTAATGTTAAATTATAGTATACCTTTCCTTATTTACTGTTAATTTCATTTAAGAGTAAGACTATCATGGTGAAATTTAAAAATATTAACTCCCTGTTTGGAAAATTTTCTTATGATCATACGGTAATAAATGTTTTATCTTATATGTGTATTGAGCTGTGCATGCCACGTTTAATTTAAGGAAAATCAGGAAATATATTCTCTCAGGGCTTAATTTAAGGAAATTCCTCAAAATATCATTTCCCTAATTTCTTCTCTTTCACACGCTTAATTTAGAAAGTGAAGATTAGAGAGTATCAAATGACAAACCAAAATTGCTCACTTTTTCAAATTTAGAAATGAAGATGAGTCTATCAAATGCCAAACCAAATTTGCATCAAATATTAAAATTTAAATATAACAAAATTATAAACCAAAAGTACATGAGATATCAAAGTTTCAACACCAGAAAATGAAAAGAATTAGCATAAATCTGTGTTCTTACTGCCGATACATTGAGCCTTTTATACTGAAAATTTAGTAATATTTTCAGGCCCAATGGAGAGACCTCTGTTGGAAATATGACTTTTCTTGCCTATGAAATAAAGTGTATTATGCATCTTTTTTCATAGAAATCAGTAACAAGTTGAATAAAAATAAAGTTGCAAGTAAATAATGGGCTCCTTTTTTTTCTTTTCTGAAAGTAAAATAAAAGATCAAGAAATTTCCCAAACTTACACCTTCATCCAATCCAACACATTGTGTTTACTCTATTGAAGGAACACTTTGTCAAATTTCAGAATCCAGGGAACTTACAAACTGAATAAAAATCAAACAAACATCCCAAATGAATTTTAACTCTAATAATAAAAAAAAATAATAATACCAAATGAAGTATAGAAAAAGCTCTTATTCATCTTCCGGATGGACAACAACAATCGCCATCACAACAACAGTTCCTGTCAAATATGAATTTAAATTACAGTAAACAAACATATTAAGTTATTAAATAATTGAACGAAGCATAACTGACATATTTATCATCGATTATTCTGAAGTCCTGGACATGTTGCTTTATTATGTCTGGATTGTCGATAGCAGCTAGCTTCTTAGAGGGACTATGGCCGTTTAGGCCACGGAAGTTTGAGGCAATAACAGGTCTGTGATGCCCTTAGATGTTCTGGGCCGCACGCGCGCTACACTGATGTATTCAACGAGTCTATAGCCTTGGCCGAAAGGCCCGGGTAATCTTGGGAAATTTCATCGTGATGGGGATAGATCATTGCAATTGTTGATCTTCAACGAGGAATGCCTAGTAAGCATGAGTCATCAGCTCGTGTTGACTACGTCCCTGCCCATTGTACACACCGCCCGTCGCTCCTAACGATTGAATTGTCCGGTGAAGTGTTCAGATCGCGGCGATACGGGCTGGCCACTTGCGGCTACAAAGCCTGCGACGTCGTGAGAAGTCCACTCGAACCTTATCATTTAGAGAAAGGAGAAGTCGTAACAAGGTTTCCGTAGGTGAACCTGCGGAAGGATCATTGTCGAGACCGGAATAGGATGACCCGCGCACAGTGATGGAACTCTCCGGGGCGGTGGTACTGCCTCGGCCCCGTGGGGCCTCCCTGCCTGCAGGTAGAAGGGCTCCGCGATTAAAACCCGGCGCAAAATTGACGCCAATGTACACTGGAAAACAGCGAGGTTTCGGACTGCGGCCATGCCGTGTGAACGTCGCCCGAACAAATGATGGAATGACTCTCGGCAACGGATATCTCGGCTCTCGCATCGATGAAGAACGTAGCGAAATGCGATACGTGGTGTGAATTGCGGAATCCCGTGAACCATCGAGTTTTTCAACGCAAGTTGCGCCCGAGGCCATTTGGCCGAGGGCACGGCTTCCCGGGCGTCGGTTGCCCACTAACGCTCCTTGCCCGTCTTTTACGTGGCGGGATGCGGAGCATGGCCGTCCTTGCCCTCGGGCTCGGCGGGCCGAAGCATGTGGCTTGCCGATTGGGGCCGGCAGTGGCGAGTGGTGGATTGCTCACGCGAGCCATACGTCTCCCATCGTGCCCCCGAACAGGAAGCCTCGTGTCACACCGGATGCACGGATGCTTGAACGACATCCTCGGACCAAGACCCCAGGTCGGGCGGGCTTTTTGATCCTTCTCATGGTGTTATGCCCTAGGCCAAAATGTTTGTGACCTAGATGATGGATTGTAATAACGAACATAATATTTATTCTAAGATATTTCATATAATATGTGCGTATAGGTTATTTTAATATAATTAAAATAGACCATGAATATGCAATTCCACTTTATGTCATCAAAGTGCGTGACTTTGATAGTAAAACTATAAAGTGTTATGAATGCTATTCTAAATCGTCCCCTGGTCATTTATAGGATATTTGTGGAGACAAATATACTTGCGGATACATATAAATATATATTTATATACAAGCTATAAAAGTACACCAAGTATATTAGTTAATTGGTGATTATGTTTTACCGATCATGGATAAATAGTTATCAAGTCATTAACATAGGTATATATTAGAGACCATATACTTTGGACTCGACCCGCCATAAGAATGCTACATGTTTTACGTCATTAGCGATTCTTGTAACATAAAGTATTTATAGTCCTTTGACCCGAGATTGTCTCGGTTCCCAACATGAGTAATTTTATACTTTAATATAATCTAACACTGCCATTAACCGGGTGGTCATAACTGTTATGATTAGGTATACAATGAATCATATAGAGGGATGAGTGCAATCAAGACGGGATTTGTTCCTCTCATAAATGAGAGAGATATCTTTAGACCTCTTGATGAATTGAACTGAAGAAATGTATGACCATACTCAAATGAATTAATAAGAGTTATTAATGTCATTTGTTCTTGTTCGATTTAATTCCGGATCAAGAAATATTAATCGATTAATATAAGGATGGCGTCTTACATGCCTTATGATCGATATAGATACCGCGTGACAAAGGTACTAAATACGTGATTGTTGATTTGGTAAATCGGATCACCGATATTCACTTAAATTGGATAGTCATGATGGCTTGCTAGAGTCCGCTCATGATTTATAGCCTGTCAAGCCTATTGCCAACATTAGGTGAACCTACAGGGTCACACACAAAGAACAAACCGAAACGGGCGCAGAAAATCCTAGCAACTTATATGATGAGTTGCATAAGAATGTCACAAAATATATTGTCATCTTATGTGATAAGATGTGATATATATGTATATAAAGACTATGAGCACAAAAAATCATGTAATCTAGAAGAGTCTAGATGATGGCATATGAATAATGATGAGTGATGTCATACACATCTTTTAGTGTGAAGAGATATGACTCTTCACCTCTATATAAGGACATAGAGGGCTCCGAATTCACAAGACAACACATCATTCTCTCTCTCATTATTTCTCATTCTCTTTTGTGAGACAAAAGAGAGAAAATATACTTTCTAATTTGTATGACAAAATTATGAAAGGGTGCTTTCCTTTTTGTATGACAAAAATGAAAGAGTGCGATTATATGAGAGGAATTATATACATCTTTTGTGAGATAAAATAAGAAGAGTTTTCTTATGCAAGAGGAGAACAAGCTACTAGCATATATATTGTTCTTCTTCCCGTTTTAAGAAGTTTGTTCGTGTGGACACCGGTAGAGGCGTTCGTAGTTTCGGCGTTTGTGATCTATTCGGCCTAAGAAGATGAGAACGGTCTGTTGAGAGTTTTGGTGGAGACCGATTGTGTGTGCGGTAGATGTCTTCCATACGACCCGACCTAAACGGCCTAGACAGACCGAAAATCGGTTAGGATGGTAACCGGTTTAGAGGCGCATGGACAATATGCATGGTTTGAGCGTCAAGGATTAAGCGTAATCCGAAAGGTATTATTAAGATTTATTTCTTTGATTTAACCGATACGCACGAATCCTCGGATTGGTTTGGACGAAATTTTTGTTTTCCGCTGCGTTATGCACGTCTCGAAACCCAACATATTTCTCATTCTCTTTTGTGAGACAAAAGAGAGAAAATATATTTTCTAAATTGTATGACAAAATTATGAAAGGGTGCTTTCCTTTTGTATGACAAAAATGAAAGAGTGCGATTATATGAGAGGAATTATATACATCTTTTGTGAGATAAAATAAGAAGAGTTTTCTTATGCAAGAGGAGAACAAGTTACTAGCATATATATTGTTCTTCTTCCCGTTTTAAGAAGTTTGTTCGTGTGGACACCGGTAGAGGCGTTCGTACTTTCGGCGCTTGTGATCTATTCGGCCTAAGAAGATGAGAACGTTTGTTGAGAGTTTTGGTGGAGACCGATTGTGTGTGCGGTAGATGACTTCCGCACGATCCGACCTAGAGGACCTAGACGGACGTAAAATCGGTTAGGACGGTAACCGGTTTAGAGACGCATGGACAACACGCATGGTTTGAGCGTCACGGATTAAGCGTAATCCGAAAGGTATCTTTAAGATTTATTTCTTTGATTTAACCGATACGCACGGATCCTCGGATTGGTTTTGGACGAAATTTTTGTTTTCCGCTGCGTTATGCACGTCCGAAACCCAACAGTGGTATCAGAGCGACGTGCGTGTTTTGGTTAAATTGAGTCGGTATATATGTGATATATACTATTTAGATACCATTTATAATTTTGATTTATAATTATAAGACTTGCATATAGAGTATTCAAGTATTGAATATTCTTAATAGAAAAGATGCGATTAATGGATATGATCCAAGAGTTGCATCCAAAGAATGCGACCAAAGGATATGGCCAAAGGATGTGATCCAAAAGTTATGTCCAAGAGATGCGATCAAAAGATGCGATGAATTGATGTGATCTAGAAGTTGTGTCCAAAAGATGCCGCCAAGGGATACGATCCAAATGTTGCGTCCAAGTGTTGCATCCAAGAGTTGCGACCAAGAAATATGATCCAAATGTCACGACCAAGGATTGCTTCTAAAAGGTCCGACCAAGGAAAGTGATCCAAAAGTTGAGTCCAAGAGTTGCGACCAAAGGGTGTGACTAAAGGGTGTGACCAACGGATGCGATCCAAATGTCACGTCCATAAGGTTGCGACGAATGGGTGTGACCAAAAGGTGCGACTAATGGGTGTGACCATGGGATGCGATTCAAATGTCACATCCAAAAGACATGACGAAAGGTTGCGACAAACGGATGCGACCAAAGGATGCGACCAAAAGGTGCGACTAACGGGTGTGACCAAGGGATGTGATTCAAATGTCACAACCAAAAGACGTGACGAAAGGTTGCGACCAACGGATGCGACCAAAGGGTGTGACAAAAAGATGTGACTAACGGGTGTGACCAAGGGATGCGATTCAAATGTCACATCCAAAAGACGCGACGAAAGGTTGCGACCAACGGATGCGACCAAAGGGTGCGACCAAAAGGTGCGACTAACGGGTGTGACCAAGGGATGCGATTCAAATGTCACATCCAAAAGACGCGACGAAAGGTTGCGACCATCGAATGCGACCAAAGGGTGCGACCAAAAGGTGCGACTAACGGGTGTGACCAAGGGATGCGATTCAAATGTCACATCCAAAAGACGCGACGAAAGGTTGCGACCAACGGATGCGACCAAAGGGTGTGACCAAGGGATGCGATTCAAATGTCACATCCAAAAGACGCGATGAAAGGTTGCGACCAAAGGGTGCGACTAAAGGGTGTGACCAACGGATGCGATCCAAATGTCACGTCCATAAGGTTGCGACGAATGGGTGCGACCAAAGGGTGTGACTAAAGGATGTGACCAATGGATATGATCCAAATATCACATCCAATAGGTTGCGACTAATGGTTGCGACCAAGAGGTGCGACCAACGGGTGTAATCGACATGCGCAACTAAGAGGTACAACCGAAAAGGTGCAATCACAAGAGTTGCGACCTCTTGAATAATTGTGTCTTCATGAAAGAGTGCATACCATGAATTGCCTTTTTGAAATGGTGCATGTGATGCTTTATTTCATGAAAAGTTGCATGTGATGTATTGAATTCATGAAAAGATGCCTATGATGTATTAATGTGTAGAAAAATATGTGTTGACAAAGTTGACCAGGTGTTGACCATGTTGATCATGTTGACCGGTTGATTGTTGACCCACCTTGTGTTGATTGTGGACTATGTTAACTGTTGATTGTATTAACTGTTAATTGTTGATCATTGACTACACTAATTTACCCCTTGTCCGTTGACCATTAAATTGGTCAAAAGTTGATCATGACCTAGTCAAAATGTTGACCATTGACTCGGTGAACTTATCAAATGTTGATCGTTGACCTAGTCAAATGTTGACCGAGATCAAATATTGGTTTTTGACTTGTCAAATGTTGACATGATGACCGTGCCTGCAATTCGCATTCGTAAGGCTTATATATATATATATATATATATATATATATATATATATATATATATATATATATATATTTTATAAATGGTTAAATAATAGAAACATAATATGATTATGTTTATATTTGATATATTTGTTGATATGTGATATATTTGATATATTTGATATATAATGAAAGAGTTCATTAGGCATAACACATCCATCATGGAGATGAAGGAGTTCATCGTCCATCATGAATACATCATTAAGATGACAAGTTCATTTTTAACCACACATCATGGCAATGAAAGAGTTCATCGATTTCTATACATAGAGATAATATTTTCATATACAATCTAAGAAAAATTTCATGGAGATGAAACATATATTAGGAAATCTTTATGTTAGTTCATAAAGATCAAGGCCATGATATATCATTGTTATTATCTTTATTCTATTAGTACATGTGATGTTCTCTCGAATATTTCATAATAACCTATAATATTAAATAAAATCTCTCAAAACAATGTTAAGTCATGAAGTGCCTTCCATAAATGTAAATCTCTCGATACTACGATCGACCCCGCATATGTCATGCTATAGCTGGGTATGTAGGGACAATCTTAGGAGGAGAGAATGCGGAAAATGGGAGCCAACATAGGTCATGCCAAAGCTGAGTGTGTTGCGTACTATTTTGCCGATGATTAGAGATGGTTTGACTTAACTGGGCTATCAAGTCGGAGTTGGGCTCGGGGCATACGATAGGATATATACGTCGGGCATATGATGCTTATCCTATGTTGTTCAAGAGTTGTATGAGATACAATTGGAATTATTCCTACCTAAATAAGTTAAGTTCTGGGCAATAAGCCAAAGCTCACTTAGGACTTAATTGAAATATGGAATCTTGTCTCACTATGAAACTTCATGGATTGAAAGTTTCCGAATCAATGCAATTGAGGGTTATTGATTTGATTAAAAAATAGTGGGAGACATTATATGAAAAGAATAATAGTCTTTGCGTATTATTCAAATCGAATAATATATCTATTTTTGTCTCACAATAGGTCCTTGAGAAGGACAGATAACATAAGATGCTAATAATCGTTAACATGAACATGGACAAGTATTGTCAATAATGTTCTTGTGCTTAAAAGGAACGTAAAAAGTACTCCCAAAGATAAGGGCAAGATGTTGCCGAGGCTTCGGCTTAGGTAAGAAATTAGTATATTTTGCGGTGAATCGGTTCATTGAAAGAAACCATAATTTCTCAAGAAGATATGAAAAAGGTAATGAAAGGATAGTGTGACTACCGCTTCAAGTATTTTTGTTATAGAAATTAACTTATCAATTTCACATCATGTGTATTAGATACACGATGTGAATCACACATTTGTGAAAATGTGCCGACAAAGTTGTAGACTATTGATTAAATATGATGTTAACATATGAGTGACAAATGTAGCAAAAGTTGTTGCATTTTCTTAAGTAACTCATTTATTTACATTGCCTTTTTGGACTTATCGCCGACATAAATAATTGTTATTTAATGTCGACAATAAATTTTGTATTATCTATAGTTCGAGTTTATCTATGAATGGTTATTAATTTATTATTGAGAATAATAATTTCACCATTCACAAATGTCAATTTTCTTTGGAAATGTTCCAAAAGAAAAATTACCTTGTGTGTTATATCGAATAAGATAATTATAAGTCTATCTATAACATTAATATTAAGAATTTAAATCTAGCATTCTCGCTTGGTCTACTTAAATAAGATGAACATTTATTAAATCCATTAAGATGGATTTTCAAATTCATTTGATTTTGAATCATTTGAAACATGTGTAACTTATTTATTAGACAAGATGAGATATACGTCTTTCACAAAGTAAGGTGAAAGAAAGTTACTTATTGGCTCTCATAATAGTGATGTATGTTCATCAATGAGTGAAGGTGCTAGAGAAAACTACTTCATCGCTTTATTGAAACAATAAATTTGAATATTTTGAAAAGTTCAAAACTTACAAATAATAAAGTAGAGAATAAAACTTGGCTTCGAAAAATCAAATTTCTTTGATGAGATCGAGGAGTCGAGAACCAAGTGTTTGATCATCATGATAACAATATCGAACTTTATTAGATATAGTTCGATTATGATGAGTCAAATATATCTTCTATTTCTTTCGGGTTACGGTCTTATTGCGTTAATACTGAATATAATTCCATCTAAAGCAGTTGTAAAAGACTCCATATGCGATATGAACTGGTAGGTGTATCGGATTATCTTTTATCAAGATTTGAGGATATGATACTTAATTGAAGCATCATGCATCTAATCGGATTAGTGCTTATTGTGGAATATCCCAAGAAAAGTAAAGGATATTACTTCTATAATTAATATGAGAACAAAATGTTTGCTACTCGAAAATTATATCACTTTGGAAGAAGTGTTTCCAAAAGAATTAGTGGGAGTAAATTTGAAAAGTTCAAATTCCACATACCGACAAGTAATGCTCGGATGGAAATTAATTCAAATTTCAACTAGTGATTGAGTCTCGCAATTAATCAACTAGGCTCTCAAGATGTTGAAGAGTCCGAGTATATAACATAAGTGTATTCATGTAGATCTATTAGAATTTATCGCGGGCCCGAAAAATATAGATTTTTCAAGTCTAATGATAAAAATTTCGTACTCATAGGTGAGGAGTCCACATTCTACTAATAGTCTATGATGAGTCAAGGCTCTAATGGTTAGAGACTTTGAAAGTTGAGATGTAAACCATGTCGGACAATCAAGTTTTGAATTTGATTGATCCATCGGATGGAAATACGGTTTTAAAAGAAAGACCGACATGGATAATGTGCAAACATATAATGCATGTTTTGTGGTTAAGTTAAACTCATAGTATAGACTATGATAATATTTTTCCAAGTCATCATGCTTATGTATTTCAGAATTTTCTTGGGCATATGTTCATAGTATGACTATAAAAGATGCCAAGTGGATGTCAAGACGTTGTTTCTTAATAGAAACATATGAAAGTATGTATATGATACAACTTGAGAGTTTTGTCTATCCTAAAAAGTTTTGAAAAGAGTTTGCAAGTTGCATAAATTCATTTATGAATTAAAGCAAACATCTCTAGGTGAATATTTATTATTTGATGAAATAACAAAACAGTTTGGTTTTATCAAAAATTAAAGATAAATCTTATGTTGACAAGAAATTCAAGTGGGAGCATAATTACATATGATGTGAATTAAGTGTAACAAGCACACAAAAGTTTAATCTTAGTGAAAGTCACTAAATAATAATCAAGAGTATGATTATATACTTGACAAGGATAAAGTATTCTTCTAAGATTATGGTGGACATAAAAATATGCAAAGTATTTGCATATGACAATGTTTGATAATCCATTTAAGAACCCAATCCCTTAAATGATGGTTATCATGTTAGGTCAACTGGTATGCGATACCACATAGATCAATGAGTATGAGATACTTGGTTGATTTGGCCTAGTGCTAGTGGGAGATTGATGGTGTTATGCCCTAGGCCAAAATGTTTGTGACCTAGATGATGGATTGTAATAACAAACATAATATTTATTCTAAGATATTTCATATAATATGTGCGTATAGGTTATTTTAATATAATTAAAATAGACCATGAATATGCAATTCGGCTTTATGTCATCAAAGTGCGTGACTTTGATAGTAAAACTATAAAGTGTTATGAATGCTATTCTAAATCGTCCCCGGTCATTTATAGGATATTTGTGGAGACAAATATACTTGCGGATACATATAAATATATATTTATATACAAGCTATAAATGTACACCAAGTATATTAGTTGACCGATGATTATGTTTTACCGATCATGGATAAATAGTTATCAAGTCAATAACATAGGTATATGTTAGAGACCATATACTTGGACCGACCCGCCATAAGAATGCTACATGTTTTACATCATTAGCGATTCTTGTAACATAAAGTATTTATAGTCCTTTGACCCGAGATTGTCTCGGTTCCCAACATGAGTAATTTTATACTTTAATATAATCTAACACCTGCCTTTAACCGGGTGGTCATAACGGTTATGATTAGGTATACAATGAATCACGTAGAGTGATGAGTGCAATCAAGATGGGATCTGTTCCTCTCATAAATGAGAGAGATATCTTTAGGCCTCTTGATGAATTGAATTGAAGAAATGTATGGCCATACTCAAATGAATTAATAAGAGTTATTAATGTCATTTGTTCTTGTTCGATTTAATTTGGGATCAAGAAATATTATTCGATTAATATAAGGATGACGTATTACAAGCCTTATGATCGATATAGATATCGTGTGACAAAGGGACTAAATACATGATTGTTGATTAGGTAAATCGGATCACCGATATTCACTTAAAATTGGGTAGTCATGATGGCTTGCTAGAGTCCGCTCATGATTTATAGACTGTCAAGTCTATTGCCAAACGGTTCGGATCTGGCCTGGACGACATTGGCGTACGCCCTAAGCGGGGGCCGGTCCATGAACGGACGCTCTGGCGCCCCGTCGGTTGTCTAAAACGGCCGTCGGGTGTCCATCGTTCTTAGGCCGCCGCCCTACGCTTCGTAAGACGGGTGGGATTTGGCCGTACGACGTAGGCGTACGGTTGGAACGGTGGTCGGTCAAAGAACGAGCGCCTGGGCGCCTCATCGTTTGTCCAAAACGAAGAGCAAGCCGGTACGGAGCGATCTACAAAGCCTGCGATGTCGTGAGAAGTCCACTGAACCTTATCATTGCCTCGGCCCCGTGGCGCCGCCTTCCTGCAGGTAGGAGGCTCCGCGATTAAAACCTGGCGCGACATTGACGCCAAGGTACACTGGAAAACAGCAGGCTTCGGACCGCGGCCGTGCCGTGTGAACGTCGCCTGAACAAATGATGGAACAAGAATCCCGTGAAGAACAGCAGGCTTCGGACTCTCGGCAACGGATATCTCGGCTCTCGCATCGATGAAGAACGTAGCGAAATGCGATACGTGGTGTGAATTGCAGAATCCCGTGAACCATCGAGTTTTTGAACGCAAGTTGCGCCCGAGGCCATTTGGCCGAGAGCACGCCTGCCGGGGCGTCAGTTGCCCACTAACGCTCCTTGCCCGTTTTGTAAGTGGCCAGATGCGGAGAATGGCCGTCCTTGCCCTCGGGCTCGGCGGGCCGAAGCATGTGGCTTGCCGATTGGGGCCGGCAGTGGCGAGT